>JANZLQ010000017.1:7806609-7827558 GCA_026212715.1 Elanus axillaris | reverse complement strand
GTGGTACGTGGGTTAGTACTTACAAGCATACCAGGACCTTAACCCAGCACTTTGGATATAACAACATGTCCATGGGAGGAGTGCAGAGGAAAAGCAGAGGTATTACCTTTGCTGTTCCTCCTGGGGCATACTTGTTTGCTAGGCTTGTTACAAAACTGCTTGGTTGTTTTCTTGAAACGCCCACATTGTGGCTGGTGCACTGCTGTGCTCAGGACTGCAACCACCCTTTCACAAAAGAAGTGGGGAGAAAATGGCAAACCCTCAACTGTAGGTGCAGTTGCTTGGAAAAGACTTGGAATGGAAAAGGGGGGTTCAGGCCAGCACAGTGCTCAAGGAGCTCTGTGACTCTTGGAAGAACCCCAGTTACAAGGCTGTTCTAGAAATGCACCTTTAGAAAGGTTTGTTTTTGAGTAGGACTATGTGTACATTTCTAAAACTCTTATGTTCCTGCAGAACTATTTTTGAGAAATAACTTCTTTGCTTTGCCATTGGGATGTAAAAACATAGATGTTACAGTATTTAGAACAAGGTATTTATCAGAAAGCATTATACAGGTAATGAAGATCTTGTGAGATCTGAAGTCCTTATCTGCATTTTCAAATCAAAAGGGTATTTTGACTAAATATTTCTTTCATTAATCCAACTTTGGTTTAGGTTTCCATTTTTTAAATTTTCTTTTTCCCAATGATGGCTGCAAAAGATAAGGCAATCTACCAGCTCAACTGTAAAGTACTTAATTGTTTTCTGTAATCAATGTTTTCTTTTAATGTTTTATTGGTTGTTAGTGTACAAAGTATTGTTCTGTCAGCTTCAAATTACAATTCTGTGGTTTTTTGTCTCTGTTTTGATGGTAATTTGCATCCCAGAAAAACAAGCGTTACTGAACTTTACTCTGACTCTAAAGGTGGTTAAAATTGGTATAATACTCAGTTGAGAAAAGAAAAATGATGCTATACAAATATACATTTTTATTAATCTTTCTTTTGTCATGGAAGTCTTTGGGGTATGTTTCTAGGGTCTCTAATCAGAAATGCTAAAAGGTATTTAATGGTTTTAGTTTTCATTTCTTAATTTAGGAAGACTTTAATTTCTAATCAAAATATTTGGTTATCTTCAGCATCCTTGGTTCCCTGTTTTTTCTAAAGGTATCTATTCTATTTATTTCTTCTATTTATTCAAGTATGACCTTATTTTTTATGTATTTGAAATGTTTTTGTGGTCTTTTAAAAATTATTTTAATTCTATTTTTGAAACCTGTGTGGCTGAAGAAGCAATTTTACTTTCCTATAGGTTGGAGTATATTATATATCTCATTCTGGTGATATATACCCTATTGAAAGTCAGTTAATGAGATTAGATATGTAGATTGAACAAGGGAGACTTGGTTTTAGCCGTAGAGGTTCTGGTCTCATGAAAGCTCCAATTTTCATAAATTCTACCCTATTTGGATTCTAAGTTTTCTTGTGTTGTAAATAACCACAATTTCATTAAAAAGATATCTGTCCTTTTTAGTGCATTTGCTTTTATTCTGAGATTCTAAAACTTTGGCTTGACTTGTTCTTGACCTGCAAGAAAATAGCAACTTTTTTCTCAAATGTTTTCTAATTATTTCAGTATTTGTGTACAAGGGCTAATTAACACAATTCTGGAGAATCTGAAAGAATTTATTTCAGAAGCAAGAGGTTCTTGTTGCTAAGCTGCACTGTCCATTTCAGTCTTTCACTTGAGTAGTCTGTTCCCCAATATGCAACCCTAGCTGCTTCCAACTCCACTACAGCAGTAGATTCTGACAATCAAAAATACAGGAGCAAATTTAGAGCACAAGAAAAGTTTGAATTATTGAATTTGCACAGTATTTCATATACTTATATATGTATTTGCTCTATCAGCTTAGATTATATTTAGCTTCACAAAGGCTTTATCATATGAGCACAGTATTTCATTCCACTGTTACTCATGTCCATTATCTTTTCATCTGCAAGTTCAGCTGAAAGTTTGACCAAAGTAACAAAGCAGAAATTTATTTTAGCTTTACAAGAAGGATAAGTAGCTGCCACTTAAGTCTATTAAGATCTTAAGAAAATTCATTGGACTAAGTAAATTGAATATATTCTGAAATTCTTTCTTTGTATATAATTTAGAGTTTACATCAGTATGTTCCATCATAAAATTAGTTGTTTCTGGCTCTGAGATCAGTCAAGGTTATTTAATTTTAATGTCTTCTTGCTGGATAAAGCTCAGTGGAAGTGTTTACACTGATGTGCCTTTGAATATGAGTAAGACTCAAAATCTACTAGACAGGATGCCTGATGTGGCTTGGATTAATTGTATCTGTTGGTCTATCTGAGTTTCTCTGTTAACTAATCCTCTGACTCTATAGCCTGGATTTACGATTGAATTGCTTTACTGAATGCCATCATGAAGACCATTTAAGTTTTTCAGTCTACCTGAGTAGTCTAGAAAATATATTTGTGCCAAAAGTGCATTCAAGATCATAATCCTTTATTTTTCTCATAAAACTCAATGTAATATCCAGCCCAGTGTGAGGCTGGTAATTAAACTCTATACTGAAAGCTATGTGCTTCATGGATCATTGGATATGCTAATTACCTTTTACTAGGACTGTCACCTGTATTTATGTTGTAGTGAGCAATGTAATAATTTCATGTACTTGGCAAAATCAGTAGTTATGAAGGTATTCTAATTGTAATTTATATATTTTTTTAAATGAAACAAAAATCTGATAATTTTTTTTCTCCATACTCTGGCTAAATGAAACCAAACATCTTAATCTCAGTAGGTCTGTTGAGTCTTCTGTTCATTCAGTAAAGTGCATTTGCAATGTATGACGTGTTTTCTATTGCAGTTTGTTTTACATGTCGTTTTGCCTTTCTCTAAACTGGAACAAAATATTCAAAGCTTGGATTGGATAAACAGATCTATTTTGTGTAATTCAATAACTGGTGAGAGATGGTTCATATTGCATAAACTGGGATGTTATCAATACCTTTTCTCTTTTCCGTGGTACAAGAGTACTAACTCAGTGTCATGAAAAAATACAGTATCAGTTAGAAAGTAATAGTATTCTCATTTATGACAGTGGTGTTCAGGTTCTTTCATTTTATATTAAATTTAATTTTTTATTTTTATTTAGCTATTAAGTGTAATCAAGTAAAACAGGCAACAGAGTAAATACCTACGAACATCCACTTCAAATGTAGCCAAATTCTTGTTTGTATTTTATCTGATAATGGCACAATGACAAATGTGACTTCCTTGTCTCAGATTATTTAAAAAATGGAGGTAGAGTTAGGCTTCTTGCAAAACTAATACAGGAAAACCACAGAGAGATATGGAAGGTGTCTTGTAAAGCAAGAGGCTACACTGACCTCTCTATGGAAATAAGCCAAAGTTTTATAGACAGTGAAAATATTGGGTCAAACAGAAATGAACATTATTGTATTTTTCCCCTAAAAGACTTTGCCTTTTCAAGATAAAGAATCAAGTTTCCAAGTAAAAAATGTTATTTATTGTAGGTAACATTTTGACATTTTATTACACATTCACGTGAGAAATAACTGTTTCTGTAGAAGTTCCTGGTGATGTACAAGCTATACCCAGATGGATGGGTTTTTTGGTTCTCTGTTGGGTTGCCAAAGAGTCAGCTTCCGAAGACTGCCTAACAAAATCTGTTCCCAAATTCTGAGTTAGCTCACTGAGGATGCAGATAATAGAACATGAAAAAGGGTAACATTGCTCTGAGCAAACTAATGCTTTTTAGTAGGAGAAAATAAAAAGACAATAAAGGTACATGTTATGATATTCTGATTCCCTGTCTGTCTACTTCAAAATTCCATATTAGAAATGACAAAGCTATTATCTTTTTTTTCACTCCAGCACAGTAACAGCCTAACTCAGTTCTGCCTCTGACATCTATAGGTGTTCTTCAACACTTAGAGGTGTGTGAATTGTTTATCTGTTCAAATGCAGGTCTATGATTGCAGTAACAATGCAAAATTTGAACAAGGGTAAAACTCTTTGTGTAAGCACTCCTCTAAGAGTAGCAATATATCTTCAGAAGGATGTAATTTAAAAATTAAATCCCACTTTATTTGTATGAAAAGAAATGTCTCTGGTAATTTCCCTGGGAGCAATGATGACCTTTTGGTTGTTGCTGCACTAAATCCACTTCCACATAAATTTGAGTACTTTGAGTATTTTTCAGATTTTGTATCTTTTGAAGATCTTTTAGAGTTTTTTTCTTTCAGTTTCCTGTTGCATCAAGTTGTATTTACCAGTATGCCCTGTTTTGTTTAAGCTTCATTATTCTCTGGTAAATGAAACAACATTAATTCTTGCAGAAATGTTACATATGTAGGAAACACATGGGAGTCCCAGTTTTTAGCTTGAGATGATTGTTCTGACTCCAGTTCTGGATCAATAGGAATTCTTCCCCTGTTAAGGTATGCTGTGTGCTTATGTGAAAAAATCTTACAGCCTAATTCTTGGGCTGGGTGTTCACATAATAGTTAAGAATAATTAGCATCATGTTGAAGGTATCAGCTTGTCCAGACTGTCTTGACATCAGAACAGAAGTCTTATTATTCAAACGTGTTGTGGAAGCATATGGGGCAGGCTGATTCAACTTCGTTACATACCTCCTTTGTGATAAAATTGTTGTCCCAGTTATCTCAGGAACATAGGTAATGTCAAAGATTAAATCCACAATTTCTCCATGGTTTAATGTGATGGGTTTCACAGTCCCTACAATATTGTAATGGTTCCTCCAATATCAGCCTTGTCAGCAGACATTTTCAAAGACAAAGTTGCCATTATATTCCTTCCAGTCTTTAATAGTCCAGTTATTTAAAGATATATTTTTGCTTAAACATTTGAAAGTCTGCAGCTACTAAGTTGGCATTTCCAGCTGTAATGGATTTATCCCAATGATTCAAATAAATTAAAAGCTTGAGGTAGCTTCATCAGTAGTTATTAGTTTAGAAATCTCTAATATTAAAAGTGGCATATATTACTTGTTCATACTTGATTCATCTGTAGTGATCAATATCAAATGACAGATTCAAATAGATGGCATCAAGAAGAAAAGTCAAGTGATTTAGTCCAGTCTCTGAGCTCTGGCAGGAACAACCACACCTAAACAAACTGGACTAGCAATATATCTGTACTTAAAAAGTTCCAAAGAAATTATTGGTAATATTCCAAATTTTTTTCACCCTAACAACTGAAAAGTTTCTGGCTATGCAGCTTTGGTATTATTTTTTGCAAATTACGTTGGTTTCTTCTCTACCCTACAGTGGCCACTGAGCAAAGCAGATCACCCTTTTGTTTATAACAGATTTGTGCATGTTGGAAGAATATTACTGTGTCACTACTCAGTCTTCTCATCTTTAAACTAATCAAAGTCTATTGCTTGAACCTTTGCTCGCAGGTTATATTTTCTACTCTTTTTCTAATCCCTTTTACTGTTCCCTGCAATTTTCTTCATTTTATATCCATCGTCCTTAAAGTGTTGCTGTGAAAAGAGGACACTGCGTTACTTGGAGCTCACTGGTGCTGAATTGAGCACAATTATTGCATCTTTATCTGCTCAGCTGCTACTTACCCTTTTACTCTGTGTGTTATGACTCTGCCTGATTGCTGTTTTCTGGGTATAACACTTTATGCGTGCTTCCACTGAATTCCAGCCAGCTGCTGAAATTTCAGCCTGTAGTCTAAAAATAATTTTTATTCCAGCATCCAATGTGCTTAGAACCCCTCTGCCCTTAGTCTAATAGTCAAATTTGGTCTTGTCTTTGGCATTACTAATGGAACTGATGAAAATTCTTGGTAGATCTCAGCCCTTACAGTCCCCAATCTAGTCCCACTTGAAGTCCTCTTCCAGTTTGACAGCAAATCATTGATAATTGTTCACTGAGAGCAATTTCCCAACTGGTTGTCCACCCACCTGATAGTGATTACACCTCCTGCCTTAGCTTATTTATGAGAATATTATATGGAACAGTGTCAGAAGCTTTAATTAAAAGTCAGGATATATCATATCCACAATCTCCTCTTTATCCAGTTAGCTTGTCAAAGAAGGGAAGTAGTCAGGCTTGACATGAGTTCTTTTTGACAGATGCATATAGATTCTTTTACTATCTTAGGTTCTAGGAACTCAGAGACACAATGTTCAATACTTAACTCTAAAGCTATTAATTTGACTAGGTAGTTTTCTGTTAGCCCTGAGAAGTTTTTGTTGTTTGGGGTTTTTTTTTTCCTTCTACAGGTCCTTGATAAATACTTACTAATAGTTAGTATCCGAATGGCTAACTTCCTAAAAACTCCAAAGTGAATATTTTCAATCTCTACTCCAATGCTCGCATTTGACTGATCTGAATTTTCTTTCAGCATGTTTTCTTAATTGGTGCATTTTAATATCCTTGGTCAATTAGTTTTGTTAAGTGGGTCTTTAGTGTGAAGATATAGGAGAAAGGCAATGAATAGGTTAACTTTCTTTTTTTAATCTGTAATTTGTCCTTGATTCTCTTTTACATTCCTTTTTTTTTTTTCATCATGCAAGTATAGTTATGGACCCTTTCTGTTGCCTTCTCTTCCTTGTTCTAAGAAGACCTTTTTTTTTTTCCACTAGTCTTTTTGATTTCTTTTCATATGAACATAAGCTACTCCTTTATCCTCGTGCTCATTATCATATGTTTTCTATGATTCCTTTTCTGCTTTCAGATCACTGAAGAGGTCCTGGCTCAGCCAGAAAGATCTGTAGCTTTCCTTCCTCTATTTCCTTGACATATATGTGATTTGTCTTTGTGCATTTGATAACAACAAGTACAGTCTTGCTAATGGGAATATTTTTGAACTATATGCTCAGATTAGTTGAAATGTGGTTTACTGTGTTTCTGCACTTACTAGGATATAGTCTTTGAATAAACTACTAAATATGCTACTTTTTTTTCCGACTGTGAAAAGGCAAGACAGATTTTGAAGTGTACACACAAAGATGAAAAACATCTCATGGCATTGATTATAACAAACAGCAAAAGATTCAGCTTTCAGCAAACCAAGTCACTTAGATTAGCAAGTTCTTAGTTGTTTGAGCTTTTCTGTACCTGTTCACAAGAACAGTCAGCTCTTCTGCACTTGTTTTGGTTGGGACAGTGTCAAGAATGACATGGCCATTGGATTGCATTTTGTTTTCCCAAAGGTTAAGGCTAAGTCTCAGCAGGAACTGGAAGATATTGCCTCTCAAAGAGACAGATGCTGTCAATCACATTATCAGTAACAACTTACTTTTATGCAAGATAGCAGCTCTTGGTAATTGCAGAGCCTGCAATTCAGTAGGAACCAGCAGCTAGGAGATGTTGCCTTCATCAATGCCCCTGATGATGCGGTCACTCCTAGTTCTTGGTCCTATATTAGCCCTGCTTCATAGCACTATCTATCACCTCTACTGTCTCCAGCATCTCTATCTTAGCTTGCTTACTCCGACTTAGATTTTCTTCTCAAGAGACACTTGAGGTTTTTGAAGTCCATTATCCTTATTTATTTTACTAAACCTTCTAATTAATTCATGTTAACTGTAATAGCTGTTTTGCCGATTAATTTTCTCCCTCTAGATTCTCAATCAGTTCCTCACTATTAATTAAACTTAAATCTGACATAGCTGTTCACTGGATCAATAAAAGGAAAGCCTTGTTCATCTTCATTTTCTTCTCAGACCTCCTGTTAAGACATTGAATAAACTGGACTCTTCCTTCTTCCTGAATTTGGAGGAAACATACTTCTTATGGAGTATAACACTTCCTTTTATTTGCCTGTCCTTACAAAATTGATCATTCCACTCATGTCAATATTGCAAATTTGTGATTTGTCTCACAAATAAATTCTGAAAACAATCTTTCTGTAACTTTGGTCATTTAGTAGGGCAGATAAAACATTCAGTCTCAAGAGAAATGTGTCACAAAGAATTCCAGAGTAGAAGTATGTATACCAGGGTATAATAGAGCTTTAAAATACAGGCAGCAACTTGCCTGAGTCAAGAAGTAATTTGAAAGCTACAGAGAGTGGGCACCAGTTATTTTTTAGTCAGCTGAAAGAGATTCTTCTCTATAGGAAAAATGTTATCATTCAACAGCAGACACCAATATACTTTACTTGAGATTTTTTGCCAGATAGTGTTACATGGATTTCCAAAGCTTTATATAATATTTCCTCATTTATCATGATGCTGTTTTCAAATGCACTAAAGTCAGAAAGCATCATTACAGTATTTTGTGTTAATTTATTATTCTTTCATACTCTTTTTTTGAGACCTAATCAAGAAGTGTGACTATCCCTACTGTGATTAAATAGTTCTGTTACATTCTGTCTACTCTTGTTTCCACAAGTGGCAGTGTTTACACTGGATGTGAAAGACAACACACATATGTTTCTTCATAAAAAATTCTCAACAAGTTTTGATGCTGCTAGCCTTAATCCTTTACATACTCATTTACATAGATTATAAATCTCTTTGGCTCTACTGATGTGAGATTATATATATATATATATATATATATATACTAGTTGATGTGTAACCTTACCAAAGGAAAAGGAGATGTATAATCTAAATCTAAATAATTCTCAAAAGCAAGAGGGATTAATATTGGTGATTTCAATGCTTGAAGAAGGAAGATTGTTCTAACCATTAGGGGTCTGCTAAATCACTCTGGGAAAAACACTGGGATAACTCCAAACTCTGGGAAAATTGCCTGCATCTTGCAGTTCCTAGATGATGTTTTTTTACCATCCTTTCTACAAAGGGTCAGAAATGCAGTGTTTCTTCTTTTCTGAGACCTAATTTGAGCCTCCTCGGGTGGGACAGAGGGCAGTGGGAAGGCTGCTTTGAGAATCAGGTAGGATACATAAAACAAAATTCTCTGAAAGTTTGGCTACTAGGCAGTTCAGAGTAGACATTCAATGTTAGTTGAAACTTCTAAATTTTTTCTCAGTATTTCTCAGTATTCCTCAGTTCTTCATGCATAAAATAGGGCATAAAAAATAGAAATCA
This sequence comes from Elanus axillaris, assembly GCA_026212715.1. Classification (NCBI taxonomy): domain Eukaryota; kingdom Metazoa; phylum Chordata; class Aves; order Accipitriformes; family Accipitridae; genus Elanus; species Elanus axillaris. The sequence goes on along the minus strand of JANZLQ010000017.1, from coordinate 7,818,494 downwards.
GTTTGTGAAATGCTCTTAAACTCTGGAGTTGAATAATCTGTGAGGCTAATAATAACTACAGATGTTGCTTGACTGCTCATTGAGATAACAGAATATTGTATAGATGCATGTTAAGTAACCACCCACCATCCTGACTTCTGAGTGAAGCCAGAACCCTATGGAAAAAAGAATCGGAACATGTAATTAAGGCCAGTGAAGCTAGGGTGGCAAATTGAAGTACCCCAAGTAACTTTAATTCCTGCACTTCCTCACTATTGAAAGGCTCACTTATGCTCTTTAATGCATTTTGTGTGTGTGTGTGTGTGTGTAACACATATTTGCAGCTGGTTGGTGGTTAAGTTTGTGATTGAAAGTCTAATTATTTGTCATGTTGCCTACTGTTTTTCAATGGGTATAGATATTTATTTTTAATTGCTATGTGGAATGGTATCTTTTAATGCCTTTCCACAATATCAAGCAGCTTGTCCTAATTTTCACTGAGCAATAGATCCTGTCCAAAGGAAAGAAAAACCCAACACAGCTAATAGTTCAGTAGGAGCTGCAAGCAGCTGCTATAGGCTGTGGACACCTACTTGAGCCTGAATACTCCAGTTCATTAACCTAGGAATACATATAAACTTTTCTCCAAAGAAAATGCTGAATGAGGAAAGGCATGTCTTCCCTCATTGCCCTCTCCAAAGAGAGCTGTGGCCAGTGCTTGTGCCAGCTTAGGAAGTTTGGCAATTAGTTGACAATGTACAGCTGCCTGGACCACAGGACTATGTAGAGGAAGATGAGATTCTCTCTACCACTTCGGTTAGGGGCATAGGCTGTTTCCTAGGCATCTATGTACTCTGTGGGGGAACTGTGTACACCATAATAAAAAAGAGAGAAAGATGGAAGAGCACTACAGAAAACCTGCCAAAATGAAACAGTGGGACCAAAAAATGTTCTCATAGCAACCTCACCATGATATGTAATAGAAACCTAAACACCAAGTAGTAGCTGTGCATAAAATAGCAAAGAAACTCAGAACAGAGAATGTGGGAAAGTATCAAGGGTATGCTTCAGAGAGCACAGTTTATTGTGCCTCTTGCCTCTGACAGACTGGATGTCCCTCTCCTCATAGCCATATCTGAAATGCTCTGCAAGACTGAAACACAGATCAGTAGTTAGGTCCAGTGAAACCAGCTGCTCCCTCCAACAAAGCAGTCCAGACATCAACAAGTTCTTATGAAACTTCATGTTAGAAATACATTTTCTACGGGACTGTGTGGGATGGATGAGTAATAGGCTCTCATTGTGTTTCACTTGTATACTCCTTTCCCCCAGAATGGATACACAGTAGTTTTCTGTGTTTTCAGCAATAGACCACTTGCTTTGCAATTCATCAAAACTGGCTATTCTTTGCTTAAATAAGTATTAACATTTATTTATGGTACTTCAGATTTGAAGTGTTGGCATACCTGTGTTTAAATATTTACTAGAATTTTCATATATATTTTAAAATATTTAAGATATGTCAAATGGGGAGAGGCTAGAAATTGTGGCTTCAGAACCTGTAAATAGTATGTACTATGTTGGAAAAGCATAATTGACCAAAAACTTCGGTGCAAAGTAGTTCCAAGTGCTAAGATTGTCTGTCTTTATTACTATAACTCTAATAATATGAAACACAAAGTGAAGAATTGTTGAAAAGAGGACCCGTGTAGTTAGAATATCTCTGAAAAGTGTTAGCTATGAAGGTCATGTTCCCTGAGGGAATCCCATTTCTCTCTCATGATTAATGGTTTCCCCTTTCAGATATTTTTCAGATATTTTTTGCTTTCTCCTATCTCATTACAGTAGATAATTCCACACTGTCCTCATCATGCCTGATTGTTTCCACCTTTGCATTGGCCTTTCTAGATAGGTAGGGTATTATCTCTCCCATATACTAAATATGTTGCATCTAGTCTTACATTTCTGTTCCTCCAGATCTATTGCAAAACTCTTCATTTGTTAGGTTCTTCTCATTCTTTTTTTATCCATTCATCAGTCCTTTCACAGCTCTGCTTCTATCTAAATATTTTCACCTTTCTTTCCTCCCTCATTTTCCATCAATACTCCATAAACACTGTCTACCTTGCTCCTTTTGTTGCTTTCGGGTTTTGCTTTCTCACCACAGCACTGTGACCTCCCATTACTAAGATCATTCCTTTTTCAAATCCATCTACTCTTGGATATCTTTCTGTTTTCCAACTCAGATGAACACATGTATGTTAATGTCTGCAAATTTAGCTATTTTTATGTTTAGAACCTTTGATTATCTCTTTTTGATGCTGCCTGGGGTTGCATAATCTGGTAGCCCAATGCAGTATGGCTGCTATGATTCTGCATCCCCAGGCTCAGCAAGGCTGAGCACCTATTTCTGATAGGCATATATGTATGTATGTGCAAACACACATATATCACTATTCATATGCATGCATATATACATGTACATATATAGAGATGTATGTATAAGTACAACCATGAGCTACAGACCACTTTAGTAGCTGGCCTTAGAGTCTCCGTCTACCTACAAGTTGGCCATTGGATGCCAGGTCTCCCCAGTTGCTGGCACACGGACATAGGAGCCTTGGAGGCCCATGGCCCTGCTCTGGTTGCTGGTGTTCAGACTTCTCATCCTATTTGCCATGTAGTCCAGCTTGATGCTTGCTAGCGTTCACCCATGCCCACTCAGAAGAGAGGTGCATCCACACAAAAGTTAGATAAAATAGGATTAAATGTGTATAGAGAATAAGTTGTGGGGATCTAGCACAGGGCATAGTCAGACAGGTGTACTGTACTATTGCCTGTTTCCAGCTGATCGATGCCTTTTATCCCATCTACCTCTATGTTCCCACTCCTTTTCCTCCCTGAGCCACCTAGATACCTCCCTTTCTCCACCTTTAGTCCTTCCATTAAACACCCCATAATAAATTCCACACATTCCCACAATCTCTTTAAAACATCCCCCCTAAAAGTTTTACACACTCTCCAAAAAGATTCTTCCCCCTGCATCCCACAATGAGTATGAGTCTCAAACCCTCATAGACAACCACCCCCTTCAGTGTGGCAGGTGGTCATGCAAGGGTGTTTCTTTTATTGGGTCACCTGGGGGGGTCGTCACCCTGGGACTGTGGCCTCACCACTCTCCTTGGTGGTCTTAGGGAGCAGCGAATTCACTGGTTAGGTTACTTGGGTTCCTCGGCCTGGCATTGCTCCTCCAATCCTCACCGGGGTCTTCGTGTTTATGGTGATTAACACACTGGAAGAAGCTCCACCCTGCCCACAACATGTAAATAAGAATGCCTTGTGGAAAAGTTATGTTTTTTCACCCTTTGAAAGATGTTGCCAGTACAGTTCTGGGTTGGGATTTTTGCTAAAACCTAGTACTAAAGACTAGCTTTCTAGCACAGAGAAGATTTTTCAGAAGTGTTTTAGCAATCAAGAGTTGATTAGAAGCATTAAAGGTAAGAGACTTTTATCTCTCCTTTGGTTTGCAGTCTTCTGTAGTGGTCTAATATTTCATCCAGTGGCAAATCCATTGTGTTCTGCCTAATTTCTGGCTTCTTAGCACTCGTAAAGTCCATTTTCTATGGCTGCAGAGTCACTCAATGTCCATGATTAGCTCTGGCTATCTAAGTTGTATTTAAGCTGTATCACCTTATCACGCAATAACATTTCAAGGCCTTTACACAAGATGCTCATTCATTGAATACTGTGGTATCTAGTGCTGGTCAATATGACTGAGATGATAAAGGGGAAATAAGTGGGCTTTCAGTTCTGATTTAGGGCAAAGGAGAGTTAACATCCCTGGCAAGGTTGGACATAGAGCACAGGAAAGGCTGGAATACTTGGAGAAGAAATGACAGTAAATCTGGCCACATGTACTCTCAGAGAACGTAAGGTACAATCAGATCTATTCAAACTTCATTAGAGTATTAAAAGTGGGCCTCATGAAAAAATTTATTTTGATCAATGCTGAAAAGTTTGGAAGGCAAACACTGTGTGTATCACATCCAAGATGAACAAGCATCTGAGCAGCTATTCTAACTGTAACAACACTAGTCATATATAAAAACTGGTGAAAGCTTGTAAATTTGTGAGAATTTTTGACAATCTGAAATTTTCATTCTAAAGAAGGTAAATATTTCTATTATTTCTTCTGAAATGAATGTTAAAGTATTTTGATTTGTAAAGCAGTTCAAAAATTTTTGAAGGTTGTTCTATTTACTAGATCTTAAAAGAATACACTCCTCCTGGGATGGAAAGATCCACTGAAAGTATAGATATAAGCATACACAAAAACTAACTGCTCCTTATGTATATCCTGAAGTTAATGGACATTTTCAATAACGCATCCAATGATGGGGTTTATTTTGTAACAGGAACATTTACTCAGAACAGCGTTAGAAAAAATGACTCCAGGTTCAAGAGTATGACACCTGTTTTTTTTCTATACTTTAAATATTTAAATTCTATGATATCAAAATATTTATATTTTCAAAAAATACATTCTTAGCCTGAAAATATTGTATTACTGACAATGAAATATTATCAAAGAATCAAAGTATAAATTGGAGGAAAGCTTTTTATTATATTCAAGCTATTAAAGACAGTTCCTGAGGCAATGAATTAAATATGGTTAGAGCAGGACCAGTGTAGAATGAGAACAATATGATTATTAGTTACACATGTATGTTAGTACACACTTGTGCTATATGATCTCATATCCATGTAGAACTGAGTGCTCTGTTTCTACTGTGATTGAATTCTAAGCATAATACATCTATAAGAAACAAGAGGGGGGGTATTTTTTAGTTGTTTGTTTTGGGGGGGTTGTTCATTTTTTGTTTTGGTTTGGTTTGGGGGTTTTTTTGTGCATTGTATAGATGAATTTCTGTCCAAAACTTTAATGCTTACTGTAAATTATTCCTATGTATTCACACTCACACCTGACTTGTAAACTAATGCAAGAAGTGATAGTCTTTCAAACATTTCTTTAGTTTAGAGAGGAATATCTACTCTAGAAAGCAACACTATTGCTTTACGAACTATCCTTCACAGGGAATGTTATCATAAGATACTCAATACAGAGATTCATAAACTGACACAGATGAAGATGAATTTTACTCTGGTTTATAGAAAAACATGAACTTATATCAATTTTACAGGATGAGGAAAACATAAATCTACAACAAAGGAAGAATAGTAAAAAGACCACGTGTAGTAAGGAGATAGGATTTATCTTTAGTTTTGATTATGAGGTAGACAATAAGTCAGTAAAATCAGAGGTGATAAACTTTTCTTTTTAGTAATAAAGCAATTTCTGAGCATTTGGAAAGTTGGGAGGGAGGGAGAGAGATTCTGGAAAACTATGGTGGATGGTGGATTAAAGAGATAAAGAGTGAATGTGTAAGGATGAGTTTTGTGATGCTTTGGAGCCATTTACTAGGTTTGTGTATGAGACACATGAAAGGAGAAAAATTTTAAAAAATCAAAATAACTCTAAAAATTCTGGTCTGAGACAAAGGGTAGGTGTGTGTGCTGATGTACAGTGGGGAAGCGGGTGGAAGGAATTAATCTCATTTAACATGAGGTTTTGCAATTTGGACTTTTGTATGAGAGTGAGTTGTACAAGGCAATCTTCATAATCAAGGGAGAGAAGTAAGAGTGTAACTCATCTGACCTCAGCTTTAAGATAAGGTAAAACTGTGCCTCAGAATTGCCTGTTTGTCATCACTGACTAAAAGGAACCCAGATGTTGAAGGTGGATACAATGTCTATATTAGATATCTATATTTGGTCAGTGATACGCTCTATTCCTCTCCATCCTGTCTTCCTATGCTAATTTGTATTTATGTAGTTCACCTTTGTAACCTAAGGAGAAAAAGAGTATGAGGCTAAGGGAATGGGTGCTGAAATTTTCCTGTCATTTCAGCTCTTTAATGGGGGTACTCTGTATTAAAATGGGATCATATGTTACAGTTCAGGCAAAAAAAAAAAAAAAAAGGAAGGGAGGAAAGCAAAACTGTAATCTACTCATAAATGCATGGCCTGAATCTTGTGTGAGAAGCAAACCCTTGCTAAGACTCCAGCACCACAACCATTTCCCATTTTCCTTTCCATTTCTCAAGCATGGAGCAGGGAGTCAGTTACATGAATAATTAGGGTTCCTGTCAACTGCTTTGGTTTCCTGTCGGAGCTTAGGGCTAACCTAAAGAAATCCAAGAAACCAGACATGGATTGTCAGTCCCTCTCCACTGTGCTAAACCAAAAGTCTGCCTGTATCTTTGCCAAACTAGAAAAGGACATAATGTCTGTAGGTGAATACAAGTACATGTTCAATGACATGTACAGCTTGCTGAAGACCTTTACATTATTCATATGTAATTACACGACAAGAGTGTTAAGCCAGACTGAAATTTGAGATGTGCTGTTATAAAGTTTTGTAGTAGTTATACTAATTTTCATTAACTTTCCTTCTGAAATGGATGTCAGAGCCTCTCAAGCAGAATACTCCCAGTCTCCTTCCTTCTCCAAATTTTCTGTTTTCACTGTCATGCCTGTCTCCTACTGTTCTTTCCTATTATTTCTTTCCTCGCACATTAATTTAAGAGTGTGTGACACCACTGCCAGTGAAACATGTGGAGAATTAAGAATGGCTGTGCTTGATAAGCCCAGATGCTAAAAATACTACCCACTTATGCACCCACGCTGCTACTTTTTGTTCTTATTAGCTTAAGGATATGTGGCTTTGCTGTCACTGTGGTGCGGTATAATGGAGATAAAGGCTGATCCTCCTGCCCAGTTAAACAAAAGATTTTTACAGATAGTCACTTCTGGGTGTTGTTACTGGAATGGCCAGCTTGGGACTCAGCAGAGATGCTGGGGACAGTGTGGGTGGAAATGGCCCCACCTCCCGGAATTCTCCCCGCTCCCTTGCACCATGTGCTGCAGAGCGTGATGTGGGAACAAGGACTGGAAAGGACCTCACGACTGTGGAGCCCAGTACACCCCTGTCACAGGCAGCTATATCACATAAAGCAATACAGACATGGAGTTACACTGCTAGACTGTGGCAGGCAGAGTCTGTCTCAAACCTGTTCATTGAGGTGTTCAGTATTGTTCAGACGTTGACTCGAAGGAGGGATGAGTAAGAGGCTAGAAAGGTGATAAATTTGTTACTAGAGTAAGTAGGAATACGAAAGCCAGGGGCTAGGGTGGACAAGACTTTGTGAAAAGCAATGAAAGCCCAAGAGCAATGTACTGGACAGGTTTGCCTTGGCAGGGAGCAGGCAGGGTGAATGTATATGCAAACTTTAAATGCTCTGAACAGATTCACCTTTGATGTCCCTATGATAGTTCTCTATTACCTGGAAGCTTTTGGCAGCGTGAAATCTGAGGACAGAAATAGGAACTGTACCTTTCAAATGCGGGAATAATTTATTCCTTTTTGTTATTTAGCTCAGATGCATCAGACCCCCATTTCCTCCAATCTAAAGATCATCAGTATAGATGAAAAGAAAACTTATATTATCCTAGCATTTCACCTGGTTAAATTCTCTTTACTTCAGTGAGGTGTTTAGTATGGAGATAAACATTCTATATATTGTGTACACAAACAATACCATAAATTAATATTTATCATCAACCTCACCAACTGATTGTAGCTGTATATTGTCAAGTTAGCATCATTGATTTCTTGTCCATCTTTTAAAGATGCTTAAGAGGTGTTAAAATTTTTCTGTGCCTCAAACTCTTACTTGTTCACAAATTCAAGGTAAAAAGATAGTTTGCAACTTCATCTTAGGAATTTTTTGTTATCTGTAATGAGTGAAAACTTACTTTTATTTCCAATCAGCTACTTAGTTGTCAGAGGGTTAAGGCAAAAAGCCCCTCTTAAGTATGAAGAAAATTTTTTGGTAACAGGATTAGTCTTTGCTTTTAACAAGTGCTGACCAATGCAAGGCCTTTTTTTAATGACTTTTCTTAGTCTAATAATGTATTTTTACTGTTGGAGTTGTACAGTGTGATTCCCATTGATCATCAACTTAGGGAGAATACAAATACATGTTATGTGGCAAAAGCCAAAACTGGGCTTCCACATGGTTCAGTGTTGATGTAATCACACAACCTTCTGCCCATGTTCTGTCTAGTTCACAAATGTTAAGTTCACTTGATACCATCCTTGAAGCATCTGTTCAGTCTTTCAGCTGTAAAACCAATGCACAGTTACATTTTATCATTTGCTTGAGTTCTTCTCTTAAAATTGATAACATGGATTTCCATTTAAAAAAAAATTCATTGATTTTTTCCTCTTTTTTTCTCCTGCTTTGCAAAGACATTTAAAATGTAGCACTGATTCTGAAAGAGCATTTTTAAACATGCCAGCAAGAGCCTATTGGGAATAGCTAAATAGAAATACCACTAATGAGTAAACAAGTGTTTAATCCAGATTGGGGCGTATCAGTGTCGGAAATGTCTAAATCCTAAAAAAAAATAAATATGAAGTGTGATACTACAAATAGATATTTTTTTCTGTGTGAGCCATTTATTTCCAAATTGCTTGTCACTAATCTCATTATGAATTTGTCTTTTTCAAAATGCCAGAATGTTGAAAGGTGATGGAGTAAGAGAAAATACTTGAGGTCAAGGAGGCAGTAGTTTTCATAGTGGCCCTCTTTTATTTACAGCACGAACAGATGAATTTGGACTTAGTTTTTTTCTCTTTGTATGTCTGCTGCTTAAATCTATGTAGGAAAAGATTAATACTGTTCATTGGCATTAAAAGTCTGTCATAATAGAAAATACGGTATGAGGTACAGGATTTGGGCTGCGTCCCTGCTTGTGGGTGATCTTATCCAAGTTTTTCATTGTGTCATTACTTAGTCTCTTTGTCTTTATGTTAACAGCAGTTGTCCATGGGTATGTAGTACGTAGATTGTGAACCATTCATCTGGATTCCTTGTAGTGTGCAAATCCCATGCCTGGAATTTGTATCAGATGCTCTAAGTTTGATCCCTCCCTGCTCACTTTACACCTCTCCTCCCTGAAGTGCTTCTGGTCATTGCAGGGTTTGAAGAAAGACAGCAGCCTGAAATAATCCCATGATTCTGGGGCCCTGACTTCTAATTATTCTCTATTTGCTTTCCCATTGAGATGTATTATTGATTCCTAAAAGCCCCCAGAACTCACGTAAACAGCACAAAGTGATCAGATGCTATGACAACATGCTGTAGCAACAGGGAAAAAGGTAAATGTCCAGTTCAGCTTTAAATTTTCACAAATATTTCCATAAAATATTATTTTGTCATGTACTTGTCAGCTAGCTGTCCCTCCTACAGAAAAAAGAGATCTTAAGATAGCAATATTTTATTTCCAAAAAGCCAGGTTTAGAAACAAAAGTATTGTGGAAAATAACTGAGCTGCAGAAGTACTCTGTGCAAAAGAGCCTGTGGACTGTGAACCACGTATGCTGAGCTTGTGTGACTGTTTACCTGTCTAATGTAAATGACCCCATTACTGTCATAAGTAAATACCTCCTCGCATCCCTAAGACAAATTTTCCTCACTTTCCAAAGGAAAATATAGGGACAGTAAGAAAAAGCCTCCCATAGCTACCTCTAAACTTTCAAGCTCAGAATTTGGATATAGACATGCCTTTTTCTCCTGCCTTTTTCTAGCCTTCTGGGTGCCCTGGTTTCCAGGGCAAGGACACCCAGGTTTGTGACATGGTAACAAGCCACAGGATGCTTTGGCCAAGTCTCTGTTCTGGATGACTTTAGAGATCAGCAGCTCAGTGGGTATTGTATATTGTGGTCATGATTCACTTTATATGAAGCCAAAGTCACTTTCCCTAATATTTATTAATTAGTCTTAAAAAAATTCCTTAAAATGTTTGAGATTTGAAAAACTTGAAGAGTCTGGATTTCAGACTGTTATCCTGTCACCTGGTATATAACCTTAAATGCAAGATATTAATAAATTATTCTAACTCTTGGCTACTTAGCCACTGAATTTGTGTTGCTTTATTTATTTTTAAATTAATGTAAGGCATGCTAATATTTCAGATAATGTAAAATGTATGAGTCTTTAGAGAGGTTAAGTTTTTAAGCAGCTTTCAATGATGCATCATTTAACAAAAGAAAGAAACTCTGGAAAGAGCTTGAACCAATAACTAAGAGACTGAAGGTGAGACCATAAAAGAAAAGTATTATGGAGCCCAGGACCTGTTCTGGTTAATGTGCTCTGCCTGAGCCACACTCACCTCTTCTTTCAAGCATGTATTTCATATGCTCAATACAGACACTCCCAGTTTTTACCGAACAAAACCTTCTATTACAAACTTGACGAAGGATATACTCCTCTCTAAAGATCACCTGCATATCACTCTTAAGCTTTTAAAGTTTGAGTGAAGTTCTGGTCCTGCTGAAGGCCATAGGACTTTTGCTGTTGGCTCAAATGCCTATTTTGAAAAATTCTTTACTTTTTACATGGGTGATCAAAGTTGTGCAACAGTGAGACTGATAAGGTGACAGCATTGCTATGACACTTGTGCTATAGCCCTTGGAAGAACAGAGACTTGAAATGTTTCTCTTAGAATTCAAAATAGAAGGAGTACTTGCAAATATATATTATCAACAAATACGATTTTTGCCAAAGAAGCCTGGAAAATGTCAAGCCCAGAGGGTGGATATTTTAAAATGAGAATGTGAAAATGAGAGCTAGATTGGAAAGTACCTTAGAACCTCAATTATATCAGTTTCTGCCATTGCAAACACTGTAATATTTTGCAGAAATTTCATTTGACTATGTCCTGTTCTGAAGAGATTTCAAGAACAGTCTGGCTAGTTTGTTTGGTTTCTTTCTCTTGTGGTACAGTAGTGCTACACTAGACAAGGCTCTTATCACTGAACTGGACATTCATCAAGACCTTGACTTAAATGTGTGGCATTCCACACGTGTCTGTGCAGTTTACGGTGCATTATAGATTGCTATTGCAATTGATTCTTGCTTGTTTGTTATGACAGACTGGAGAAGTAATGAAATAGGGTACAAAAAGCAAAACAAATACGGTAACATTTAATTTATGTAATAAATGAGCCATTAATAAATTGTTAAAAGACTCTACTTATGGCAAGACTGTATAGCCTGTAATAATTTTTTTACACGTCCTACCTGAAACAGAGTCTGCAGACTCAAAAATTGAATTAGGCAATCACTCTTGTGATCACCTTTCTGTTACCTTTGTTCATTGTTTTACAATCACAATTGTAATCCAACCAACAGGAGGTGATAAATTCCAAAGGATAAACTGTCTTTTAATTTCTTCTTCTGCAGTGCCCAACATAAAAGGACTTCAAATAAAAATCATAGAATCATAGAATAGTTTCAGTTGGAATGGACTTTAAAGATCCTCTAGTTCCAACCCCTGCCATGGGCAGGGACACCTTCCACTAGACCGGGTTGCTCAAAGCCCCATCCAACCTGGCCTTGAACACTGCCAGGTTGGGGACATCCACAGCCTCTCTGGGCAACCTGTTCCAGTGCCTCACCACCCTCACAGTGAAGAACTTCAGCCTTGCATCTAATCTGAATCTGCCCTCTCTCAGTTTGAAGTCATTAGCCCATATCCTATCACTATATGCCCTTGTGAAAGAGTCCCTCTCCAGCTTTCCTGTAGGCCTCCTTTAGGTACTGGAAGGTCACTATAAGGTATCTCTGCAGCCTTCTCTTCTCCAGGCTGAATAACCCTGACTCTCTCAGCCTGTCTTCATATGAGAGGTGCTGCAGCCCTCTGATCATCTTTGTGGCCCTCCTCTGGACTCGCTCCAACAGGTCCATGTCCTTCTTATGTTGGGGGCCCCAGAGCTAGAT
>JANZLQ010000017.1:7765590-7777171 GCA_026212715.1 Elanus axillaris | reverse complement strand
GGTTGTGGGGGGTTTTGGGGGGGGGGGTTGTTTTTATGGCTCTCATGATATCGAAATTAATGTTGTATGGAATTTCATATTCATAATATACCCAGATGAGAATACATTGTTTCTACAAAGTTTAACCAGTTCATTTTGGAGGCAGATCTATTTCCAAATCAAAGTTGTTTTTTAAAAAAATAATAATTAATGCAGTCTTCCTATTGTTAGGTATTTTCTTAAAGTAGACTCCAGAACATATAATATGCAGATATGCTAAAATATGAAAGGAGGTCTTTGTTGTTTAGAAAAGATGAGCTCGAATTACACACTGCAGAGCAGACTTAGCCTTCAAATACTGTTATTTTTAGAATATTCTGATAAGTCTTTTTGTTCCATTTGAAATTGCTGATTTTTCAAGACTGAGTCTATCCCAGAGAACAAAGCAGTTTCAGTGCATTTTCATTGAAAAAGCTTTTCAAACCTGAAGTTGGTCAAAGTGAGGGACCCCTGACAATTTGGCTGCTTTCCTATTTGCATGTCAGGGCCCAGAATTAACTTGTAGCTCATGGATTACATATCCTGCATCTAAAGATGGTAACTGAACTGTTTGCTCAGTTTTACCTGTGCATTAATGCATTTTACAATAATGTTCAGAAGAGTCATACCTAGGATTTAGGTTATGATTAAGCAGTTGTTATTTCACCTAATATTTGAATATTTAAAATCTAAAAAATCAAACACTTGATGGTAAACCATATTCAATACTGGAGTAACTGCACTGATGCCAATAAGTTACATCATGAAATAACTTTTCTCCTCTGGATCAATTCCGCATGAGAAATGTTGAAAGAACAAAACTGTGCTGAAAGAATGCTAAACCAACCGAGTGAAGCAATCAAATCTGGAAATGCCTGTGGGCAAAAGCCGGTTCAGCCTTTACTTCATTCCCTTGTGCATAAAGATTTTAATTACATTATCACAAACTTTTCCCCATGAAATCCCTTCTCCTGTTTCATGGTCTTTTCTTTCTGAATTCAGTGCAATTCTTACCCCTATGAAATCAAAGGGAGTTTTGCAGTCATTTCTCATAGAACTCTGGTGTTTATCACTGAAAACACTGACAACTTTCCTAAATCACCACTTCAGAAGCTGCCTACTGTTCAGTGAATGACACATGAGCAACACATCATTACCACAGTTGTTATTGTGTGCTGCCTCATGTTGACCCATTCCTATAGTCTTTTCTGAAATGGTGGAGGTTCCTTTGTCCCTTTGTCTCCACGCTGGCTGTGGGAAGAGGTCAGTTAGTGAAGAAGGCAAGTTCTGTGAATTATGCCTATTTGTTTTGATAAAGGCTTCCTTGCAGGAAAAGACATTCAAGGAAAGCAATGGCTTGGTGTGATGTAGACTTGTCAGCTTGGGCCTTGAAGCATAGTAGCTACGTTCAAATGGCTTTGGACTACAGCTATTAATCTTGTAATGGCTTATTAGCTCAGATGCAGTGTGTCATGAATGTGCCTCTGCTACTTCATGATCCTAGTCACTATGCATGGAGTCAACAGGGGCCTCTGCAACATGCCCTCCTTTGCTCCTGTTTCTAGCATGCATAAACAGAGGCACTTACATGCTTCTTGTGCAATGTCACATGAATTGCCTGGAATTGATAAACTTTCCCAATTTCCATTGCTTCCTTTAACAACCTGGCTACTTCGTACTTCTCTTCATTACAAGGAGTATGAGTACCAGTGAAATGGAGTAACCTATTTCATGTTTTGAACTTTTGTGGTATGTAACTTCCACACAGTTCTTATCTCCTTCCAGGCCCTTTATGCTCCTGGCAGAGAAAAATATATATTGTCTTTTTTTTTTTCCTGCAACAAAATCATATCAGTTTTAAAATTAAAAGTTTCTTTAGCATTTCCCCCCTTGAAGTTGTCTTTGACAAGCCTACACCAGAATCCATCTATATCCTGAATACTGTGATGTGATAGGACAGAAGGAAGATCTGCACCTGCTATTCTTCTCATTGACATCACTCTCAAGAAAACTCAGTAAGAGCAGGACTATGGCTAAAGGTTTTCAAAGATTTAATTAATTTTAACACAGCTCTTCAGATATTGCTACAGGCTTGAAAAGGTTTAACTAAACATGAGGTTTGAAGAGGCAGTGAGCAGTAATGAGAAAGGAAAAAACCAACAATAGCAGTCACCATTTTATTGTAGCATAATGTTTTAACATCTATGTTGACTGATTATCTTCAAAATAACAAAATTCTGTCTTCATTTCCAGAGGACACAGAGCAGTTGTCAGAGCACACTAGTTTTCTGAACTACGATCCACATGAGAGCTAAAGAAACAGTTTGTAATGGAAGCTGATTTCATCCATGAGTACATAATAGAGCTGGTCCCCAAAAAGCATATTTCTCTCAAATAGAGTCCAAGTATTTGTTGACCTGACATAAACTTTAAACCTCTTACACAGCATTCATGTTAAGTGACAAAATGATCCATTTTAGCTTCAATGATTTAAAAGCCCCGAGACATCTGTGCAATTATTCTTTGAAATACCTTGGAAGCAGAATTAATACCAAATAACATTGCTTACATTTGTGTAGTTTCACTAGTGTAGTTCTTCAATTTGGTTTTAAATCGAAAACTTATAACAAATTTTTTATGCTTTCACTTTCAGCCCTTAAGTTTTTTAGTCCTTATATTAGAAATATATTTGCCTTTTGTGTAGAAAGTCAGTTTGTAGGTGGTTTTGGGTTGGTTTGAGTTTTTTAAAATTAACATTTAACACCTTTTTTTTTTTCCTCCTTTGTGTATCTTCTGGGATGTAGAAGTGCTACATTCTTCTAGCCCTAATCTGTCTCTCTCGTATATCAGTTTTGGACATTATAAATTGTATGCATAGACTGTGCCAAATCTCTTCTAACTTTTCCTCTTGGAAAGGCATTATCTGTTAGAAAACTCCTGGATTTGCCTCATGGAAATAGTTCATTGCCTGCACTTTCAATGTTTAGGGGTTTTTTCTTTCCAAGTATTTAAGTAGAGGCGCTTTTTTTCCCCCACTAGCTTTTGCAAATCTGATGTACTTAGAAGACTCAGCTTGTTAGTATAACAGGAATTGTCCTAATATTTAGGAAGTCACTGAGTCAGCTTTGTCATATAAAGCTCAGCTTGGTACTTTACATGTCAATGTATAAACATAGTTATTTAGTCTCTGTGAAACCAGGCAGGGCATCAAAGGCTTGAAAGATTGCTTAATAATAACTGCTTGGTTTTATCTGATAAAAGGAAAATAGACAGGAGAATGAATATGGAAAAAATACTGTGGCTTGGCCAGCAGAAGATAATGAATGCTATATGAAAGACCAGATCAAGCTGAGCACAAACCTGAAAGCAATCTGACATGAGTTAGAGGAAGGAAGGTTTACACAGAGGTCAAAATGAGAGAAAATTATCTTTTGTTTAGCAATGCCTACTGATTCAAAGGCTTATATTTATATAGATTTCAAGGAAAAAGCAAAGTCAGTAAAAAACAGGGAAAGTGTGAGAGAAGAGGCATTTCCAGAACAAGAGAAAGAAGGAGATGAACTGAAAGAATCTGATAACATGAAGAAGCAGCTTCCAAAAGACATGTCATGGTGTCATGAATAGCAGCGTAAAGTGGAACAGTTGAATTTCACTGGATTTCTTGTCTTTTTCATGCAGAAAGCAGATTTTGAAAAGGACTGCAATAAAACTGAGCGGATACATTATTTTGCAGTTCACTTTTCAGGAAACTGATTTTATTTTTTTAATTTAATTTTATTTTTTGATATAGTATTATTTAACCTGTTTGAGAATCCTCACTTGCGCAGTGCCTACCTCCAGAATTTCATCAGAAGACTTCACACTTTACAAATGTCTCAATGTTACATGAACAGGTTGATTCCTATTTACAGTATTTTTTACTTAATCTATTGTATGGTTTTCTGGTCTGGAAAATTTGATAGCCTGATATTTCTGAGAGTTGTGTTATCACCATATCATGATGTGTATCAAGTCATCGTTTCTCCTGGGTCATGGAATGTATATGGTCCACATTAATGCAAAATAAACTTAAGTCAACTTTTCATATAGGAAGAGTTGGTTGAATGCAGAAGTCAGATTCAACTAGACTCTTAAAACTCCACCAGCTATTTGCTGTCAGATATTGAAACTCTACCTACAAATAACAATTTTTCAGAGGTTAAACAAGTATAAATAGCCCATGGCTGTCTGCATTAGCCATTTCCTTCATTTGGAACCTGTGTTGTTTCTGTATGCTCTTTTTCAGACAGATAGGAAAGAGTTATACTTGCCTTTTGAGCTAGCAGGATAGAAATCGGCTCCGACCCAAGGTTAAGGCTTTAGGTTATTAACTCAAGAATATTACTGTACTAACCACAGCTCCACAGATCTTGGATATATGCAGGCTTTAGTCCTGGCAGGACTGGAATATATTTACAAATATCATTTAAAAAAATCAGTTAGAACTAAAACTTTCTAGGAAGTTTTAGATGTAAGGTCTTGTTTGTTCAATGATCAGCCATACATCATTTTAAAAGTGTTTCTGAACTTAAAAATGTTTGTAGACATGCTAAGAAGTTAAATTACATTAGGAAATTAGTTCTTTCACCTCCTTCATGGCTAAACCAGCTGCACAAGTGGAAGTCACAGGGGAAAGTGTGAATGATGTTTGTACTGACATTTCTGAGAACCTTTTTCACTCATATGTGTGAGCTTGTTTTACATACATACACACTGAACTTGAGTGGGGTTTAGGAGCTGTAGTGCTCGCAGTTACGGTGTGCCTGTAGATACAGTGTGCCTTCTCCAAAGCATTGGGATTATTACACGTGGTGAGGACAGCACGCCTGCGGCAGTCCTCTGGGAAATCCTGGCTTGATATGGGGCAGTAAGGCTGTGACGAACTGCGGGGGGTTCTGAATTACAGCACATCTACCACTGATGATAGGTGTCCTCCATCCCTGCTCTCAAAGTGCTACTAAATGCTGCTTAAATAAAGTCTCTGCACTCGAGTACAGTGGGTGCTGCTGCAGATGGCAGCGCAGCATTTGTCACTGCAGGAAACCGGGGCTGTGATTTCAGCCATGATGTACTTCAGGTTTCCTGATGAGAGCTACTTTGGAAAGCATTAATGTTCTGATCTTGAGATGGCTGTGTGCAGCTGTAGGTTCTACAACATTTTAAGATGTTATTTAAAAACCCTATATTGAGTTTGGATAAACCAGTCCTGAGGCCATGATTATACTATGAAGCATGAAGCAGGCAGCTTGCTTGGGATCAGCAGAAGGAGAAAATGGATTAATGATGGCTTTCAAAATGTTAGGAAACTGGTTTTGAGTTCTTTATTTTTAATTGGTGGTTGTTTTTCTTTAGTTTTCTAAAGTGAGACAGAGCAAAGAAATGAGGAAAACATAAGTTGTGGAGGAAGGGAAGCAGACCATGATCCAGTTAAGCTGGCCAGGGTCAGTCAATCTCAGTTTCTTGTACTTTGAAGTATGTTACACTCTATGGGCCTACTAAAGGAGCTCAGTCAAGTCAAACTAGACCTGGAGGATATGTTTACAATCAACTGTGTCCAATATCCCAAATATTTTTGATATAATCTAAAGGCTTTATAATTTTTTAATATATGAACTTTTATTCTGTATAGAGGGTGGTGACATTTTAACCCAAAACCCCTAATAAATGCAGCTTCAGGAACACAGACATGAAATTATTCCAAGGAAACTAAGGGCAATACATTTAATATTTGCTATTCAAGGGAAGGGTTTGACAAAAAGTTAACTGTATCTTAAGAGAGCTTTTTGTTTTAATAAGATGCTTTAGTAAACCTGAAAGTGTATTTTCTTCCTTTATCACGTTGTTTTGAATGGAATCTTTCAAGGATAATGTGCATTTGCTAGTATTACCAGCTCTTGTGATTATCACAACTACTATGTAAGGGTAAATTTGCATCTGGAATAACAGGATTTTAGGTCTTCCTCTAGCTGTTTCTGCTAAAGCATATTGTGTAGCAGGGGAGAGGCTGCATTGCATAAAAGTACCTTCTGTGTGAGCTTGTGCAAGTGATTTCTATAGGTACCTAGGTGTATGGATGGAGAAAGTTATGAGGATACAGCAGGCTGCAGAAAGCAGTGTGCAGCAGTCTCCCAGGCACTGACACACTCCTGAGATGGGCAGTCTGTCTGGCTCTGCAAGAACTACTAAACTTGGGGCACCAAAAGTTGACCGTACCTGGCCACCTGCCCATGCTGGCATCAACAGCTGGTTGTGTAAATAGGACCACATTCAAAAGGGTGCTGCTGCTACATGCAGCCAGGCTGCAGGCTTGCATATACACCTGATGAAATGAAGGACCTTTTGAGGGACTTTGTGGACACCCACCAAAGCGCCTCTGTGTGCTGTAATGACCCCACAGCTCTGTACAAACAGCTGGGGTTGGCCTCCCAGCCATGGACTTGTGGGTAACTGCGAGTGAGTGTGCAAGTACAGGAGTGAGCTGTGTGAGCAAAGACATGCATGGGGCAGTGTGAATGGTTACCAGCTATTAATAACAACAGATGCATTCTATTAATAAGAGCAGCCTTATTAATAAAAGCTCTCCTAAACAATATTTTTTGTGATCTGTCTCCCTCAATGCAATCCCTTCATCAAGGAAAATGCATTTCTTTCTCCTGGTCTGCCAACACTGCAGCCACATACAGCCCCTGGGTTGTTTCAACAGTTGGTATTATCTCACAGAATCACAGACTGGTTGAGGTTGGAAGGGAGCTCTGGAGGTCATCTGGTCCAACCTCCCTGCCCAAACAGGGCCACCCAAAGCACCCAAAGTGCTCCAGGACCATGTCCAGCTATTTTTTTAATATTTCCAGGGAAGGAGACTCCACAACCTCCCTGGGCAAGCTGTGCCAGTGCTCAGTCACGCTCACAATAAAAAAAAAAAGTGTTTCCTCATGTTCAGATGGACCCTTCTGTGTTTCAATTTCTGCCATTGTCCAAGTTCTTGCTGGCATAACATTAAATCAGAAGGCAAAATACAAGGCTGCAAGTATCATCCTCTAATTATCCTGTGAGTCTAAGGGAGTGGAGAAAATGACCAGTGAGTTTTTGCACTAGAGGCTGACAGAACAAAGTTTATTTTTGTCTAGGACTTATTTTAACTAGCCATTTCAGAGATCTGAGGCTATCAGGTTTACCAACCACAAACCAGCTAATATTCCATGCTTAAATCATTCCCATATTATTCTTGTGGCTGTCTCAGATCCACATCCATATATGTAGATTATTTTCCTTAAAGATATTCTTGAGCGAGATTCAGCTCCAAATACCTACACTATAGGTTATGTAGGTAGCTGTCTAAGCTCCCAGTCTAGTTAGTAGAGATCTTGTCAAGGGAAAGAGCTGTTCTAACTATTTATCTGACCAACTTTGATTTCTCCTTTTCGATGTAATTAATTGACTGTTTCAACTACTTCTTCATTGGAGCTAATGGAAGCTCAGACACCTTGCTTACACATAGACACTTCTACTGAAGAAAAGTAAATTTGAATCCCACTCTTAAGGATACCACTGAAAAGAAAACTGGCAAAATGAAACTCAAGTTAACACTGTAGATGTGATCTGTCTCAATACGATGCAATTTTTTTATCAATAGATTGATGGTATCAAGTTGAATCAGAGAAATAAATATGCTTTGTAATGTCATATTTTTAAGTCTTCATAACTAACTGCTCAGCTATTTCTTTTTCTTTGAATTATCTCCTAGAGCAAAAATAAGTTCCAACAACCAGTTCAAGTGAGCAGTGGGTTTGTAAGATGGTGATCATACTATTATGAATTCCTGAGTGCAACCTTTATGTTAACTCTTCTTTTCTTCTCATTGGGGAAATTCTCACAGAAAAGGTTTGCATTCCTATTAAAATTATAATTGTGCTGTTAACAGGATTGGTGGCAAATGAATGCACTAATATATCAATGAGAATAAGAAAGAGCCTGAAAACAGTTTTACTGCTGTAGGTTAGGAGCACAGTGGCAGGTTAATGATAAATACTGCAGACCCAAGTCTACGCAACAGGACTGTGTAAGAGTTGCCTCTACTGCAAAAACAGTTTTCTAGTGACTTATGCACGTCGTTTCTAAAGCTGAAGGAAACTTTCCCCCTCTAGAGGCTAATGCAAAGAACTGCTTACCTACTTCTAGTTTACCTCTGGTTTTAGTTTTGGGTAGTACCAAACTGAAGCCCAAATCTGGGTTTCCAGTTTCTCACAATCCAAATCCAATCCTAGGAGTTATACACCAGTAGTTTTCACTGACCTGATAATCAAAGCTGCAGTTGTAAATACTGGTTAATGCAAACCATCTCATATCTGCATCTATATGTCAGCTCTTTGTGACCAGCCTTTTTATTTCTCTCCCTTCATATTCCCAATTTTATGAGGGGCTGGACTTCACTCCTCTCTTCTTGTTTAAAGAAGACATGAGCTTTGCAGAATTCATGGTCCAGGTGTTGTGCACATCCACAATGGCTCTTGAGGTCTGCTGCCCAGTTTGGGCTTTTGGTGAAATAAGATTGAGTCTAACTGGAAGTTTAGCAAAGCAGAGACACTAATTTCCTGCTGGCAATATCTATTAAACACTTAGAAGCAGGAAGAAATCCTATATTTTCAAAAGATTTAGCGTTCATTTATCTTCTCAAAACCTTTCCAAACAGATATCAGCTCCCAGAGATGGTTTGGTATTTCATGATCCACTGACAATGCCATGGAGAGCCCTTAATGTTAAATGGCTTAAATGTGCTCTGCACCTTAAATATGTTTTCCCATGCACTGTAAAAATCATTCCTTCCCTTCATTTGGCATTGGTACTCTGCCAACGCATGTCAGTGGCAGCTATACCGTGCTTTGATATTTTACTGTAAGCACAGCACTAAGACTACCATGCAAATGGAAGTCAAAAGTTGTGTACTGGATTGTGCAGTGTAAGCTGTTTTTTAAATAGGAGCAGCAGGGCCTGGAGGCAAGATACAGACAGGACTCCATCTTTGCTAATCAGCACTAGGAAAAAACAATTAGCTTCTTGGCATGAAAAGCTTGTACCATCTCCAATGTCTGTTTTGCACTGAGTTGATGAAATGAATGTGGCATACCAAAGATACTGCCTACTGAGAAGTACATCCTCTTTCCCTTTTTAAAATCCATGCTATGCAATATAACTGGAAGTCAGCTTTATCATCCAATCACTGGTTTTTCTACTTAAATCAATGACTTAGAGTATGAATCAGGTATGGATTGCATGAATATAATTTGTTGCTAATTGCTCTTGTGGACATGCTAGCTCTTTTGCCTTAAAAAGGGGATGGAAATGGGTTTCATTTGTATGTACTCCACTTTCATCTCATATTCCTGCTCTTTGCTTAGAAAGTCTTATGTATGAAAATAAAAGTAAATGGTACCAAATCAGGACAATTCATTAAATAAGTGGAATGGAGGAAAATTAGATTCCACCTGACGAGGCTTACTTAATTCAAAATCAGTCCAAGAAACTGTGAAGTCTTCTGAACAATAACAGGAAATGTTGGTTTTTCTCCTGCACTTGGAGTCCATAGAAGAGTAGAAGAAATCTTACAGCAGAGACTGAATACCCCAGTTGTTTCAGTCACAACAAATGTTTTGTTCCATTATAACAGCAGTAATTGCATATATTGAAGTCTATCAGGGAAATGCTGCACACTGTATTTATCTTTATATGGGAAACTTTACTTGCCTGCCTATGCAGTGTCAGCTTGTATCATTCTTTGTGAAATGTAATGATGGAAGTGGGGCATGTGGATCATGATTTGTGGGTTCAATATACCATAAACTCTATTGGTTTCAGCTAGCAAAGTGGGTCTGATTTTATTTAACAGTTCAGACAAGACACATGTGCTTGGGTGACAAACTACCTTGTTTTCAATTAGTGTAGGTCAACTTGTAAGAAAATAAACACATCCACAATTTACATCATTAGCTTAACATACAGTATTACAAAGTAGTGCTGGTTTATTCTGGGACAAGTGCATAATTAATTTGCATTATGTTATCTGCATTAGTTTCAGAATAGCATTTGTACATTGATCTCTGCTGTAAGTCACAATATGCACATGCACTTTTCAGAAACACTGAAAAAACACTGGACAAAAGTCCCACTTTTTTGTTTTGGGTGGTTGGTTGGGTTTTCTTCCTTTTAAATCCAGTGTCTGACTAGATATTGTTAGCTGCTATAGGAAAAGAACTTTTTTTTTTTCTCTCCTGTTCTTTTTCTTGGTTTTTATGGTTTTGCATCAGGATACTTTCATCAATAAAATGACATAGAACAGATGTTTTCAAACACATTATTGTTGTGGCAGGATGTGTAGCCACAGCATGTGCATAGTGACAGCAGTTTGGGCAATTCAAGTATTAGAGTTTTCTTTGGGATGATCCAGACTTGCATGGTGGCTGCATCCAGTCTCTGTGCTTTCAGAGAGCAGTCACTGCATAGCTAGATACTCGATTTACATATGATCTGGTTTTAGTGGGGTTTTTATGGGATACTAGAGGGCAACAACATTATCTTGTCTCTCAGGCTCTGTAAGGAAAGATGCTGAGATTAATTTTTATTTCTGCTATAGTTTATGATAAAGTTCAGTATGATAATGCTTAAGACCCCACACACTGGAAGTGTTAGGTAATGCATTGTGTTCACTATCTTGGATTTCAGAAAGCAATTTTCTCCAATATATTTATCACATTTTGTTTTTTTTTTCTCCTCTGTTCACTTACAATATTAAACATCATCTCAGTCCTCAGGAAATTTATCTCATTTAAACAGTTATAAGTTATTATAAGAAGGAAATAGGAGACATGATTACCTGGGACATGGAGAAGGCTGAGGTACTCAAAGACTTTTTTTTGCCTCACTCTTCACCGGCAAGTGCTCCAGCCACACCACCAAGTCGCAGAAGGCAAAGGCAGGGACTGGGAGAATGAAAAATAAGCCACTGTAAGAGAAGATCATGTTCAAGACCATCTAAAGAACCTGAAGGTGCACAGGTCCATGGGACCCAAGGAGATGCATCTGTGGATCATGAGGGAACTGGCGGATGAAGTGGCTAAGCCACTCTCCATCATTTTGGAGAAGTTGTGTCAGTTGAGGAAGTTCCCATGACTGGAAAAACGGAAACATAGTCCCCATTTTTTAAAAGGGACAAAAAGAAGACCCAGGGAACTACAGGCCAGCCAGTCTCACCTCGGTGCCCACCAAGATCATGGAGCATTTCCTGCTGGAAACTAGCCTAATGCACATGGAAAATAAGGAGCTGAATGGTAACAGTGAACATGGCTTCACTAAGGGCAAATCATGCCTGACAAATTTGGTGGCCACCTATGAAGAGGTTACAGCATTAGTGGAAGAGAGAAGAGCAACTAACATCGTCTACCTGGATTTCTGCAAAGTATTTAACACTGTCCCACACAACATCCTTGTCTCTAAACTGGAGAGACATGGATTTGATGGATGGACCACTTGG
>JANZLQ010000017.1:7670118-7745668 GCA_026212715.1 Elanus axillaris | reverse complement strand
TTATTAGTGTTATTATTATCATTATTACTTTCTTCTTTTCTGTTCTATTAAACCGTTCTTATCTCAACCCACGAGTTCTACTTCTTTTCCCGATTTTCCTCCCTGTCCCACTGGGTGCAGGGGGAGTGAGTGAGCGGCTGCGTGGTGTTTAGTTGCTGGCTGGGGTTAAACCAGGATAGTGAATGATAAGTAAAATGATTTTTTTTCTATCAGCTACTCTTCATGAGAATTGGTAATATATTAAGTATACAGGCGAGTCTTAATTAATCAAGATAAGTGATGAGCAGTATAACATGCACAAAATGTGTTCCATGTAACAGCCCATACAGTAACAATGCTGTTGCTGCCCTGCAACTGTGTAGGCATTGCCCAGTTAATACCCATGTGCCAGCTGGGCACTTGGCTTCTGACAGCACCGGTGTCATGGCTGCCTTCTGCCTGCCTCAAGTGGAGACAGTATTGTGCATTTCTCTACTCGTTTTCTGATTTTCACAAATTATCTCTAGGAATTATTTTTCTCTTTTAAATCAGCCCTTGAGTTTGGAGTTGTTCAGTGGGGAAGCTGCCAACTGCCAGACCAATGGACAACCTGATTGCACAAGTCAGACCTTCTTAACATTCTATGCTAAAAGTACAAATAAGACATATGTAAATAAGACTACCAGAATATGTAGTGAAATTGCAGTTGCAGACAACTAATATCATAATGCTGTGGAATATGGGGCAGAGATATCCCTAAATTAGTATTTATTTGAGCAGTAAATCTTAGTCACACAGTCCCATGGGTGTGCATTTATACTACCTAAAGGCAGAGGTCAGTCTGTACAGAACTTCCTTGGGTGGGTCTGCAGCATAGCCAGTCCTCAGCAGGAAAAATGCAGGCTTTGCTAAGTGAGAATCCAGTGTCTGAACTATCATTATGGACAGCACAAGGGAGAGCAGACTCTCAGGAGGAACAGTTCACATTGGCTCCATCGGAGCCGCATGACAGCAATGCAAGCTGGGAGTGAACGGGGACAGGCCTTGCAGGCTGCCTGCAGGCAGTGCAAGGGACCTTGCCACTGTTATTCTCCACTTGGGCATGCTTACGATCTGGCTCCTGTCCGTCTCTGCGATGGGATTAGTTAGTTCAGCAGGCAACGGGACTTCTGTCCATTGGACCCAGCTTTACCCTGCTCTTTCATACTTTTTGTGATCTTTGTGCATAATAAATTTTAGTTGAGCAGATACATGGTCCTTTCTAACACAAAATGTTTGGCAGATCTTCAGGTGGATAAATAGGCTTAAGGGTATTAAAATAAAGTAAGTAAGGCCGAGGCTGTCTCCTGCATTGTAACTCATGTTTCTTCTATGTCTATATTTTTAGTCATGCATGAATTCATTGTGCTCAGGCTCTGAGCTGGTCATTCGTGAGCAAGTTTCAGGCCAAAAAATCATGTAGCCATAATTGGTGTGATACCGTACGGAGCTAATAAAGCCCTGCCAGGAACTGAGATGAAGCCCAGTGCTGTGCTAATGACAACTTACATGGCTATTGAGTAGAATTTGGCTCAGACATAATCGTCAGAGCCTACGTTTTTGCAAAAAGCTTTATAGAGACCCTCAGTACTGATAACCTCATGTTGTATTTTACCTGCAGTTTGTGTGAAGGAAGAGCTGACTGAGACATTAGGCTAACTAATAAGCCTTGCAGAAGCACAGGATTCAGAAAACACTATTACAGCTGATGATAATTGTGAACAGCACCTCTTCAAATATGATCCGTAAGACTGAGTAGAGTGCCACTTAAAATGCACTTTTTAAAAGTGGGCTCTGTATCCAGCTGCCTGAAAGAAGTCTCACGAGTACTTCTACAGCTCTAATCATGATGCTGTGCTTTTCAGGCCTTTTTTTGCTGATCCTGGCTTAAAAGGTCAGACAGTTCATGTAGGATTCATTACTTTGACCTAGCAGCATCAGGCACCTGTAGCTGTTAACTATTATTAGTTAGTAGCTATTATTCTCTAAATGCTTGGAGTGAGGGCTAGAAGCCTTGAAGTCCTGAGCTTTGAGTTTTCTTATGTTTCAACAAAAATATTTTGCTATTGAAAATGACACAAACTATATCTCAAGTATATCAATAAGGCTGTAATGTGGGGTGGGAATAGGAGAACAGGAACTGACTGCCAGTGGTAATTTTTACACAACTAGAATACACAAGTGTATATTAGAAACACAGGATTTGGGATTCAGGGTGGTTCTTTTTTATTATTTTATTTATGGAATAATATCTGTTCCTAAGGCTTAGTGAAGTGCTTCTAATCTGTAAGGCATCAGACTGAATAAGAACTCACATTAGACATTTTACTTTTATTTGTCTCCATAGAAACTGAATGTTCAAATGTGTTAAGTTATTTTTCTCTTTGGAGTCTTTATGTGCTTCAGAATTTGTACATGTGCTTGGAGAGAAAAGCTGTGATCTCAATTATGTGTTGCCTTATGTACCATCAGCAGGTGAATGAGATGTTTTCGAATGACTCGTATAGCAAAAATAAACTCTGGAAAGAGAGAAATTCAGAACTCTGTATTGCAAATAAACTAACCCTAATTTTCTATCAGCTTGCAAAATCAGTACAGTGAAATATATGCTATTTAGAATATCCAGAGCCAGCACTTTGTTGCTGTTGCACCTTTGAAATCTAATTGAAATAAGGAAGGCCATTGAAGGATGGTTATCAATATGGCTGTGTGAAATTTAATCCCAGTTGGTACTTTGTTTCTCAACAGAGACATTATAATTCCTCAGAATCAAGGAAAACACACCACTGTAGCTGAATTAAAGGTCACTTTATTTGGCTTTTAATATAGAGTTTTATTAAAGAAAAACTGTTGTCATAAGTAGAAGAGCTCAGAGAATGAAAAGCTTCAGAGAGTGGCTCAGTAGTAGAGAGCTTCAGTAGCAGCGCTTCAGAGAATGGCTGCTTTCAATCCTATGACTTAGGAGAAAAGCTGGTATTCATTTTTATTGGTTTTATTTGGATACAGGTAATGTCTGAAATTCAGTTGCTGGGTGGTGGTACT
The DNA here is from genome assembly GCA_026212715.1 of Elanus axillaris. Taxonomy (NCBI): domain Eukaryota; kingdom Metazoa; phylum Chordata; class Aves; order Accipitriformes; family Accipitridae; genus Elanus; species Elanus axillaris. Next base: position 7,742,608 of record JANZLQ010000017.1, on the reverse strand, counting down.
GTACTGAATTGGTAGATATTGGTATTAAAGGATCATCACTTCCTAGTAGGTATCAAGACTCGCTCTCTTTTTAAGTAAATATATTTTTATTGCATGAAGGACAATTAGAATGAGTGATGGTAAAACAACAGCACCTATTAATGAAACTGAAGGCATTATGAAGCCACATTCATTGTGTCATGTAATAGCTTACATTAATTTGTTGTTTTCTGCTGCAAGACAGACAAAAGGAGACGAAGTAAAGGAGAACCATAGGAAGTGCAGGAAAAATGACACCTAGAACATGGTGACAGACAGAAGGAATACCATGCAGAGCCAGAAAATTGTCAACATACAGCAGAGAACAAGCTTGATATTTATACAGATGCTGTGACAGTAACACAGCCACCCATTATATCTCCACAGCAAAGAACTTTGCTGCCTCCAAGCTACCGCACAGTACAGTCTATTTCTCTTCAAAGGCTTCAGGTCTTCATTTAGTCTGCAAGTAATAACAAACCATGGGCTGCTAAAAAGCAGTTTTAAGGAAAACATGATAAGCAGTACACTGGAAAACAGGTGAGTTAGCAGGGGAAAGGAGTACAGTAAACTGTTATGTTCCAGGTAGCTGTGTACACTCAGAGATATGCCCTTTAATTGCATGATAATGTCAAAAAAATGCCATGTTTTATAGACTAAATCCAATTCTACAAGGCTATATTTTCTTACGGTATACAAAGTCATTTTTTAAGACAAGTAAATTTGTGTTATCATATGAACAGAAGGCAATCTATTTATTAAGCATACTGAGCAAAGAGCATATGCAACGAATGGTGTGATATCTCTATACAGAGAGTAGTTGCAAAATCATATAAGACAAATGCTAGCAAATATCTTGTTATCTAGAAAATATCTGGCTTATGAGCATGCTATACTTTCATTGTTGCAGTTTCAGACTTATAAAATTATTTCTTGCTTTAAGAATGACAAATACGCCATCTTATTTTTCTGAAATGAAAATTGAACTGGATATGACACTACACAAAAATACTTGACTACAACTCTTCACTCATAAAAGATGGACAAAGGTTGTTGTCATATGCAATAGAGCTAATACTTTTGTAATCATCAGTATAAATGTGTAGTATTCCATATTTTTATGAGCAGGTTGTTAAAATCTATAATCACAAAATAATACAAATTGTAAGGGGCCTCTGGAGAACAGCTGGTCCAGGTCGCACTGAAAGCAAGGCCAATCTGGCATTGCTCAGGGCCTTGTAGAGTCAAGTTCTGGACATCTCCAAGGATGGAGATATCTGCAGCCTTTCTAGAAAACCTTCTCCAATGTTTGACAGCCCTCCAGGATGCCCTGTTAAGTGACATTCAACTTGCTATCCACCAGGAACCCCAAGTCCTTTTCTGAAAAGCTGCTTTGTAATCAATTGGCCACCAACCTCAGCTGTGGCAAGAGGTTATTACATGCCAGGTGCAGGACTTGGCATTTGTCTTGAACGTCATGAGTTTATTATCAGCCTGTTTCTCTAGCCTTTCGGGTCCTTCTGAATAGCAGTCCTAATCTCCATCCAAGTGACCTGTCTCCCTAAACTGATACTATTGCTGATGGTGGACTCTGTCCCTTCATCCAGACGTTAATGAAAGTGATAAACAGTACTGACCCCAGTTTTAACCTCTGAAGATGCCACCAGTATCCAGCCACCGGCTGAACTTTTTATTAGTGATCACAACACTGCAAACCCAGCTGTCCAGCTGATCTTCTATCCACCATAAGAATGAGTTGTCCACCTGTCCAAACCCATGGCTATGGATATATGAATAGGGGTTAATTATAATAATAATACATGTTATACTAATGAATATTTATGCATTGCATTTGTGTTATTCTCACTGAAAACAGTATGTTTCCAGTACATGATTAGTATTTAGTCAGTATACTAGGATGTTTCTGGCTAATCAGCTGTTTCTATATCAATTCAAAGTGTCTTTGGAATTGGATATTTCAGACACAGATATTATCTTATTCGGCATTTGAGTACCATTCCAGATGGACCGATAAGCGATTATTTCTAGAAGCAGTATTATATGACTAAATTTCTACAGGCCTGATCCCAAGAATGCTGAAATCAATGCAAATAGTCCTATCAATGTTTCTAGGCTTTAAATGAGACTCAGTGAACTCCCATGTTGATGTTAAATGTCCTTACTGAGACACTGGTGAGAACAGCAGCAGAGTAGAGTATTAAGGAAGCATCTTAAGTATGAATAAATGTAGTTTAAACCTTAACCTGTAACATTTTATTAAATTTACAAGATTTCACTGCAAATATTCATGATACTACTCATCACACAGAAAATTCAGATGGGGGTGAGGCAGTAATGCTTTAAGCCAGGATCCCAAGTAAGATACTCAAAATAATTTTGGAATCACATGGGATATTTAAAATATGCATTATAAAAAGTATCAAGGTAGATTTGGGTCCTTGTCATGAAACATCCACCCATCTCTTAGTGCAGACAGAGCAGATGTTGTATTAGTATTGAGATATTTTGGTGAATAACACCAAAGAAATATAAATACATGCACACAAAGATAAGCTCTGGTGCTTTGAGAAATATTCAAGAACAACAGTTTTGCCCTGTAGCTACCTTAGCTGTTTGGGGGAATGATTTTTCCTTTTCTCATCAAATTGGAAACTTGCTCACAGCAAATTTCAGTCCTATAGGATGAACTCTTTCATAAAGTATAAAAACATTGTTATCTGCATTTTAAAAAATGTGTGGTTGTATGCATTCACCTAGAAATTTGAAGCTTTTTAAGTAATACAGGATTAGAGATGCTTCTGGAAGTTTTGAGTCACATATGAGCACTGACCTTTATGTGTTAAGGCCAACATAATTCTGGTTCTAAAGCCCTGCTGTGTTTTGTAGAAGGATTTATATTCATTCTTTTAGGGTTAGCGTTCAAATTTCAGAATATATGTTCTCACTGGAATCACCCTAAAATATATATAAACCCAAAACAGAAGCTAAGGATGGAATGACTTGGTTAAAAAACAAAAACAAAAACCTTTTTTAAAGGGCCCTGGAACTCAAACGATTCAGCCATCTTTTTCTAAAACAGATGCGCATTATTTGAAAAAAGTACCTCAAAATTTTTCATCACGTCTAATATTTGCTTAGGCTTTATTTTTTAAATTGTTACTTTTAATTGTCTTTCATAAAGCCTTTCATCAACGAGAGTCCTAATGCACTTTGTACAGGAAAGTGAAGCACCTGAATGAAAAGTCAAAAGAGTAATTTCTCTGAAAGAGCTTTTGTAATAATTTGAGCTGAATCCTTGTATTCATTTTGTCAGCTCCATCCAGCTTTCTGCACCAGAAAGCAAGCTGAATAACTCAGAGCTGTTTCATATTATTATTAGCTACAAGCTAATTGTTTGTACACTTTGATATTCTTATCTAAAGTATCATAAGCACACACTAGAAAGATCAGGCCAATAGTCTAATCTACTTTTTTCTGGTATTACCTTGATTTTTCAAAAGTTGCAGTTGTTCTTTCTTTGTTGTTTGGAATTGTTCCCACTAAGAAACACTGTCACGGCTGAGGGATGATGGAAGGTACTGCTTTCTTGGAGAAATTCTGCAATAAATGTAGGTCATTGTAACTGCACTGAGTTTAGGAAATTTAGGACCATGTACACGCAGCACCGTGGCTAACAGGACTGTCATGAACTGATGATGTGGGCACTATATGGTGATGAGAAAGAGCTGCCTCTCTCCTTCCTCCCTGCTGCCAGTCAGAGAAGGCAAGCTGAATAACAGTAGTACAAAACCCAAGGGATATAATCGGTACAACTACCTGCCCAACATTGCCAATTTTACTATGGGAGAGTTATCACAGTTACTCCTTTGTTTTTAAACAGAAATAGCGTTTGTGTTGCTGCTGATAATATCTGTTTAGATTGTAGTAGCTCCACATGACTCTGGTAGAGAACCATTCCTAATATTCAGTGGGGGGAAAAGTAGGGGAGGGAAAAAAATCACATTTTTCATAATCTGATGACTTCTGTATATTGATCTAGACCAAATCTGGAAATTTCTGTAACATGAACATGAAATATATAACTTTCATGTCCACCATCTTTTCAGTTTTATAAAGGTACATGAAAAAAATACATAGTACAAGGGTCTTTTAGGATATTGATTACATTTTCATGTTTAAGTAATACCTCTGTAACTCTATCATCTTTAGATTAAAGCTTTTTGAATTGCTGAGGTAGTGGGAAGTGTATCCTCATAAAGCTTTTGAAGCTGTTATTCGTGAGCCATCAGTTACTTCGAACACTGCAGTAGAGAAAGAAGTGTGACATGTTCGTGTTTTGTAGTTCTTAATATGCTTTATACATGTATTATTAATAATAAGATGGAAAAAAGTGAAGATATTTTATTAATCTTTTTAGATTTCCCATTTTACTTGAAGTCTGAACATCAACTGAAGATATGTTATTAAAAAACTGACAGGTCAGACAAGATCTGATCCTGGATTATGAACATCTCTTAAAAACTGAAATGCTGCAATTGCACACAATTAAATGGAGAATCCTGTACAAAGAGAGTGAAGTGAAAGAGGTTTTGTACACACATGTCCTTTAGTTTGAATCTCAACAGTCTCATGCTTCTTCACTTAATTTCTTTGTTTCAAATTGGAACAAATCCAGGTTTGTCCTGATTTTTTTTATATTTGTCTTCACATTGTACTTTGGATTTCAACTGGCTCTCCAGACCTGCCAGAGGTTCCCACCTACCTGTGCTTTAGTTTAGGATCTCTTTGGGTAGGGAGCAGGAATAAAATCTCTGTGTGTGTTTTATTAAGACCAATGTGCAGGTTTTCCATTTACTTCAGTGAAAGAGAGTTTGCTGTTTGTCCTCCTGAGTGTTTTGTGCAGCTTTTAGAGCATGATCCTGATCCTATGTCATAAAAATTTTCAAGAACCTGTTTTTTATTTTTGCTGAATTCAAAAGATAGATTTTCCCCCCCCTTTTTCTAGTCTCTTTATATAGTCTTCAGAGAGAATATTTCTGCAGTGTGAGGAAGAACAATGTTATTAAATAAAAATATAAGGAGAACATAAATACAAGTGTGGAGTCTAGATACTTTTCACGATTGCAGTAGCAGTCACAGAAGTTACAAGTCCTTCTCTCTAAGGTTTTCCTTCATCTATTTTTTTATTCCTTTAAAATAAATCCTAAGAAATCATATGTGAAATATAATAAAAAAATCTCAGGATAAGCCCAGATTTTGGGACATGCCAGTGTCAAGATCTCTGCCTTTCCACATTTTAACTAGTTATCTTAAATACTTAACATTTTCTAGTTTGGGCTGACAGGCAGCTTTTAATCAATGATGTCAATATGGTACTTGTTCCTGTCTTCTCGTTTCCACACCAATTTCTGATGTGACAGCTTATCAAATGCCTAGGTGAAATACAGATAGATTGCTTTCATCACCTTTCTATCATCTATCTCCTTGGTCGCCCTTTCAAAGAACTCATGGATTTGCTTGGCAAATAAATATTAGTTGGAGTTTGGGATTTTTTTTCCATCTGTCATCCTCTAAGTGGTAGACCCTGTTTTTCTTAATGGTTTATATGAGTGTTTTGCCTGGAGGATAGGTTGGTCGAAGGAGTTGCATTTTTCACTCCTGTTCCTTTCTTGAACAGAGTGGCTAATGTATTTAACCCTTTTCAAGCTGCTAGTCTGGAACAGCACAGACTTCAGCGAGACAGTGTACTTCTGAAAGGCCAGGTGGATGCCACTCTGGTATCAGGGAGAAGGAGAAAAAAAAACCTTACAGAAATAAATCTGTTCAAGTCTGCTGATGTTCTTTTAAGCTGACATGTCACCTGCTGTAGCAACTTGTACAGGGAAAGCCTAGAAAGCTCCTGTTTGCAATTTCAACCAGTTAACTGTGTTTTGCAGCTGGTTGCACACTGCTGGGCTTTGTAAGCACAGTGTAGAGAAATCAAATGTTGGGCTCTACTTCTGAAAGGTTAAAGTAAATAATGAAAACTGAAGCTAAGGCTGTTTCATGGGGTGATGATTTTTACTGTGAATATCCTACATGGCACTAAATGTAAGGACAGGCTCTCAAATGGCAGTCCCCAGCAGGAGACTGGCCAGCTCCTCTCCACAGGTGGTGGGTGTCACCTTCCAGTTCTCCATGCCTGCCTCTGGAGCGGGAGGTGGTCAGGGAAGGGTGCGTGTCGGGGGACTCAGAGCAGGATGGAAAGAGCATGTGATGTTGCCAACCAGCTCCCAGCTGCTGAGGATTAGGATTCTCTCCTGGTGCTCAACAGGGCTTTGTGCTTCACCCCATGCTGTCAACGTGTTTTCATGATTGTCTCCAAAAGACCAACCCTTACTGGAAATTCAAAGAGAAATCAGGTGTCTGGCCTGTAATTTTTAGATAGTGGTAGAGCTCAGGAAGGATTCAGAAGTCTGGATCTCCAGCAGTAACTTTTCAAAAACATTACCATGTTACCATGAAGGGAATTTTCTGACCAACCAAGAAGCTACCAGTAAAGAGCAGAAGATGCTGGATAATTTATAGACCTCCCTCAGCAGCTGATTCTACTGATGTCCATATTTAAGACTGCCTGAATCTCATACCTAATTTCTAAAATATAGGTCACACTAAGTGCCACACAATATAATAAAATATTCATATGCATTAAGTGGGTTTCTTTCCTTTTGCAGCCTCCAGTATCGTTACAGCTGACATTTTGTTGACTAACTCTTTCAGGGACTTTTCTCTGATACATGCTTGCTTCAGTCCTGTAAGACTTCTATGCAAATTTCTGGAAAGTTCAATGCTAACTTTTCTAGCATGGAGTTATTGGCCTGCTCTCCCATGCAAGGACAACAGGCCATATGACCTTCTAGGTAAGGATCTCATAACACTGAAGGCTTGATATTACTTCTTTGACATAATGCAAAATACATACATCGTGCTAATGAAAGGTATTACTTTGAAATTAATTCTATAATACAGTTCAAGTGTGTGGATCATTAAATAACTCTCATAGTGCAGAGTCACCCATCAGAGCCAATCTATTAATTTCCATCCCTTTATAACTAAGAAAATAATCTTTTTCTATTATTTTATCCTTTGGTTATCCCTCTATTTCATCTTGTAGAGAAGGACAAAATTTAATATTGTTCCTAGATTTGAATTTAAGTACAGATATGAGCTGGCTTAATTAATCATCAGTGAATATGACTAAACTGTATAATACTTACCAAACCAATTAAAAGATAGCTAGCACTGTCAAAGCAACTTGGCAATATATGATAGGTAGAAAATAAGAATAAAGACATAGTGCTTGGCCTGCAGAGCTTCTATGGCTGTTTTGCCTGCCTGTTTTCCCAGGCAGCAGGAAATACACAAAGGACTTGATAAGGTATAATGGTGGAGTCAAAGAGAGACAAAAGACAGAAGCAGAGTTTTAATATCCCTACTTACACCCAGTGGCCTATATTCCTGTAAATGTTTTGATTTAACTTATTTTTTATGAAGGAATAGATACAGAAAAGCTATATTTGTTTTCTATATAAAAGAGTGTGAATTACAGTATCCAGACAGATCATCTACCTCCCATGTCCACATCCTCAGCTAGCTCACAATCCATATAATTAAAAAAGATTACTTTGTCTTTCTACCCTTTTTGTTTTATGACAGTGGTACAAATAAAGACTCACCCTTCCTGTGGGTTTTAGTTTCAAACAATGACCATTTTAAAAACTTCACAACTTGGGGGAGGGGGTGAAAGAGGAAGAAATAGTTTCATTATCCCATACACGTTTTTTTTACCTAACGGTTCTGCACTGCTTTGGCGTCATTAGATTTACAAAGTGACCTTCACATATTTGTACATTTCTCCTGTGTCACGTTAGCATGGCAAGAGTTACAGTAATGCTGAAGGATAAAATTCAGTACCGTCTTTCATTGCTAATTAATTGTAAATGTTGTTTTGCAAATTCTGTCCTTTTCTGGAGGCAGGAAGGATTCTACAGGATTCTAGTTGCTCTATCAATAAATAAAAAGGGGATTAAAAGACCGTGCTCCACTCACTCCTGAAAGTCTCATTGAAATTGCGTATTTAACAGCACTGACATAAGGTGTCTTTGTATCAAGTAAAAAAATTGAGATTTAATTGAGGTAAATGTTAATTCTGCTTCAGTGGACACTTCAGACATGAGTCTCCAGGGAAATCCAATCAACTGCAAATGAGGCCCTGCTTTTTACTGTGCTTTTCAAAAGACAGGCTATCCTTAAATATAGCCCCAGGTTTGTGGTATCCAGTGTGCTAGCAATTCATGCAGATTTTACATACTGCAGCACACTGCCATTCAGAAATAAATTAAATAAATAAAGTGCAAACTTGAGCTTCTCTCCATGGCAACCGCTGCATTGCTGGAGCCTTGTGCTGCTTCCCAAACAACTGCATGTAGGAGAATAAGCCAGCAGCCAGCACAGGGAAAAATAATTGGGAGAGGTTTATAAAATCTGCCCAGGCTGTCAGGCATCGACTTTGCATAGACTTTTAGCATTGCATTTTTTAATTTTGTTTTGGTATGTTCTGTAGTACATTCTAGTTTGTCCCCACTGTAGCACGGGAGGCAGGAGACGGGTGACTAATGGGAGAACTGAAGCCTGGATGATGCAGACCCTTGTTCCCAGCAGTGGCCTTGCCCCACTGTGGGTCTCGTGGGCAGGATGGCAGGAGGAAGGGCAGGCTGCCTATGGGTCTATCCGGAAATGTCAGCACCAGGTCACTGCAGCCATTCTTCCCAAAGACCTGCGTAGCTGCTCTTGAAGCCAAGCTATGACAGGCAGGTAATACAGCAGGCTGCTGGCAACAATGACATGAATCCCTGAAGTGTGTTCAGCTCTGCAAAGGCTGTCAGTTGTACCCACTTAACCTCTTGCACTGAATCAATTTTAGTAAGTAAAATGGGCCACAGTAACTGGCTCAACTGTCCCCTCTCAGGAAAGCATTATCTCATCCAAAATGCCCCAGGGAAAGGGCCCCAACACCTGGCCAGGTGTTGGCTGGTGAAAGGCCAGCTGGGAAGGCTTCAGCCCATCCCAAGTGTGCTAACAGTTAAATCCTGTGGAGGAAATTGGAACAGTATTTACATGCCTGCCCCAATCCTCTTTACGAGTTTTCAGATTATAATGTTGGAAACAGGTAGACATCATGATGGCATAAATGTGGGCTATGCTTTTTTTTACAGTTTTGCACTTTGAGCGGACATTTACATGGGGCTGGCAGAGTGAGCAGCTGTAAGGGCCAGGTTTGCTTTTTATTCAGCACATTGATTTGGCTAGGAACAGGTTGGCAGTCCTCTAGCAAACTCTTGTCATACTGCAGAGATGTGATTCTTATAGTCTTTCTGATATTTTTTCCTGTTTAATAAAGTTCATAAAGGGATTAAATACGGTGGTGCCTCCTGCAGCAACAGAGAACAAATTTTGTGACCAGCAGCTCTACCATATGGAGGTCTGCTGGGTCTAATGGGTTTCTCTGCAAAAACATTCCACATACTCCTCAAGATTAGTTTTTTGCTACTTGGTACCATGTGAGAGATGGAAACTATATACAAACTTTGTAAGTGTACACTGAGCAAGTGTACATAAGTGTATGAACTGTGCTCTTTGCAACTCTATATATATTTGTGCACTCTTCCTTAGCCCATTTCCAAACTCAATCATAACAAGATTTCTAGAAGTAATTGCTTTAAATCCATTTTATGTTATATATAAAACGTTAAGCCCATTTTGTATTAGGCAAATATTTTATTACACTTTGCAAATATGCCACATAGAGAATTGCTAACTTACCAGCACTGTGGCAACCAGAAACCAGTGCTGGATCAGGAGATAGGCAGCTATTGAGAGAATTAATGCAGGGATGAAGAAAAAAACCAACTTCCTCCTTTTTTGTTAGCGATAAATTGACTATAAATGTCTTTGCAGAATACTTTATCAGATCAACAGGTCAATTTGCCAGGTGAATGCCCTAGTCACTGGTTTAGAGAGACACACTCTTCATGGGTCACTGGATACTTAATTATTTAAACAAATTGGAACAGCTCCAAGTGGAGAGAAAATACCATTAGCCTGGTGGTTAGGGTACTCAGCTGTCATTGAGAGATGTAGAGTCAAGTCCCTGCATCAAAGCAAGCAGCATATAGGCACCAAGCAGGGCATCTGACTGTTAATAGCAGTGTTTACATCTCATCTTCCTCATGAAAAATTTTGGAATGTCTTGATTTTGCTCCAATGAAGATTAAAATTAATACCTAGGCCTCATTTTAAAAATATTATTTATGAAGAAGAAGAGGCTGACTAGCTAGACTTCCTGATAAATTGTTCCAAAACAATGTTAGGTCATTTTTTTCCTACTGAGTATGTGAAATTTGGGGATTTAGTTAGTTGAATTTATTAGGGGAGTGTAAATATGTGCATGTATGATTGGGAGAAAGGGGAGAGAAAAGGGAACAAAAAAAGATGTCATGAGGAGAGTAGTCAGAAACATCATTTTACTGATGCCATTGTCCAGTAGCTGCTTTGGAATTTTTCTTTTTTCAATTTAGAGGAACATCCTCATAGCTGCAAATTCTCTGTAACCCATTTCCTGTTGGCAAACATTGAACAGCTTTGCTCTTCTACCATGCTGTGTGTGGGAGATATTCTCTGCTAGATGATCTGCTGCACTGAGAGTCAGTCAAGGTCTTTTCTTCCTTTGTGGGACTCCTGCAGACTCAGGTAAAGTGGTAGCTTGCTTGGAAAAGCAGAGTAAACAGCTGAAGGCAGCACTTGAACATCTTCCCATTAGCACTCAGGGTTATTCAAACATGCATCTTCATAGTTTCAGGTCGTAGCTGTATGATACTTTTCTATGTGTAATCAGGTGCATATGTCATTCTTAATACAGACATTTTAGAAAGCTGTGCTATTTCAGGCTTATTTAGGCTGTGTATTTTACTGGCTGGCTATGACAGCTCTGTGCTATAGCATAATTCTTGAAAGTTTTTCTAACATAATTTCTTGAGGGGACAGAAAATAGATAACACATACTCAGGGTGGAGCTTTAGAGATGTGTGCAATAGCAGGCTTGAGGTGTGGAAGCTTTTCCTTTGGTGTGAGGACCATATGCAACTCATCGACTTCAGCAAGAGTTGTATTTTTATGTCCAAAGGTGGATTTGAGCCTTCAAGACATAGTTTATGTGTGTTATCCTCATATGGTTCCTGGAAATGGCTGTAATAGGTGTTTTAGAGAGATATGTGCAAAAGCTTAAAATCACTTCAAAGGATAGTTTAGTCTTTGAAGTAGTCAGCCAACACTAATCACCTTATCAAAATTCGAAGTGACATATTGAAGTACTCATTTGGATGCTGTATCCAGATAATAAATGTTCAGAATGAGACCTCCTTTTATTTTCATACTATTCTAATGTCTCTGTGAAGCATGTACATGTCCTGAGCCACCTTTAAACTATTTTTTTTAAGTACTGGCTGCAGAGCAGCCATTGTAGACTACAGTTTTGTGTGGCTTATTCAATACACCTGTTTATTTGTAGCCTGTGCTCAGTGTCTTGCAGCTGCAGCAAAACATCTGGAAACATCAGCTTGGAGGAGCTGTTGCTGGCTGCAATACAATCAGAAACTTGGTGTGAAGCTGAGGGAGCCAATTGTTGGTTCTGGGTCTAAAACACTTTTCTAGACAGACGCAAGATTGCTCTGTCCTGCTTCAGGGCAAATGAAAGCTATTTGAATGTGGCTAACAGCATGCTGACCCTGAGCTAGTATACCCTCCCTCACAATAGGCTTATTAGCTCAGACTCATCACCATGCTAATTGCTTTTCATATCTTACAAACATAAGCTATGCAGGATGGACAAGTGAACACGTCTGCTTATAAATAACTATTCAGACATTGAATGAGCCAAACTGTTGTGGTGGGAATGCAAGTAGGACACAGACACTTCTTGAGCCCAACTGCCTCCTCTGGATTTCCTATAAAAGCCTGAATACTGTGTGTCTCAGATGGGATGTGGAAGGGATTCGGAATACTGAATTACCTTAACAGAGTTTCCATCAGCTTCTTCTTCATCTCAGTGGAAAGCATCCCAAATCTCAGGTTTCCACTTGGCATAAAAGAGCGAGAGTAAATCCTTTTGTGTGGTTTGTCTGTTGAAACACCCAAATAACTAGAGACTGTTTATTAGTCTATGAAGAGCAACTGGCTCATTGCTTCTGTCTTTAACAGATCTTTTGTGTTCGTAACTTATCTGAATAGTGCCTTAACCAGGGATTCACAGGAGACCTAGTTATTAAAGTAGCCTGTGGCATGACTTCTGGCAAAACCCCCTTACTTTACTGTTTCCCAGTTCATAAATTGTGAATAATGACACCGACTGTTCCATCAAGAAATCTGAGATGTACTGATGTACTGATGAATAGACAGGTACATAGCAGAGAGAGGCATTGCTATTATTTATTTCTTGGTTCACTGAACAATAATTGTTGGGTAATATTTAGTGCATTTATGTATTAAGATAGGAAATTTTATAGTTATCTTGAGAGGGCTGCTCAGTGCAGAATGTTAGAAATATGGCTTGAGAGAATTGATTGAATAAGTGAAAAAATGCCTACCTTGTGTCTCCTGAGGGGGTTTAGGTGCTTTCTACTCACTACCTAGTACAGTATGTTCAACGAGTGAAAAAATGTTTGGTTCTGAGGGAACATTAGAGGCAGTAACATAGCGTGGATCTGAAATCTAAATCTTTGCAATCTTACTTAGGTAGAAAGATGGATAGATCCTGCTTAGATAGATAGGCTGCATTTACACTATATATGTATATAGTCAGATCAGATCTGAGACTCTAGATCCCCTTGTAAACACAGCCTTGAAAGTGAGTTCTCTAAGTTTGAAATAGGAAGTCTTTGTTAAAATGATTGCTTAAATTCTGGTATCTTACATCTATACTAGAGCCAGAACAACGATGTGAACCATATTTGTTTTCAGAACATCATCAGTTATGAGCAAACGTGAACTTCATGAGAGTAATACAAGTGTATATACAGTTGTGCACAGAAATGAAGCAGGCAGTAATTAATGCCTGTAGAAAAGGAGACTACCCCACAGAAAGTTTCTGAGACCCTTTTCATCTCCACAGCTTTCAGTTTTATATTTCTATTAGAGAAGAAAAAGCAAGAAGTAAAACCAAAAGAAAGAACTGGATGATGCAGTATTTAATTTAGTACTGATTGCCTTTATCTCCATGTTAATGTTTTTCACATGCCAAAACATTATTTTTTGGTGAAAAGTAAAGAGAAAATCTAATAAACCAAGGTTGGGAGGGGAGAAGGAGAACTGCTTGATTTCTTTAGCAGTAGTTTGATAACAGCTGTAGCACAGCTAAGTTCTTATTAGCGTGGTGGGGAAAAGCTACACCATTAATGGTAGAGTATTTATCTTATGTTGTTCTCCAGGCTCTGAATATTATCTAAGTGCTTTGTGCCAAACATAATAAAATGGCCAGGATTATCATTATAGACAGCATAAATTGCTGAAGGCAAATGCATTATGAGGGAAACTGTCAATGTGATAAATGTTCACTCCTGTCACTACATTGCATAAAATATATGTATTTATGAATATGCTAACCCTCTAGACCATTTACTGGTAGAGAAACTGGAAGAGAGTGCACTGGGAATATTTTATTCTTTTTGTCTTTTTTTTTTATTGCTACATAGCCTATAGAGATCACACATAACAATATATTTGAAAAGTATTATAAATAGGTCAGGATGCCACTATTTGCCCAGTCGCAGTCAAACACTCGTAATAATATCATTTTAGGAATTACAAAATCATTTGAGCAATAAATTTACTTGCAATTCAAGGGAAATAAAAATCAGTTGATGTAAATTGGGCCTTTGTTAAAAATATGAAGTCAGCTACTTTTATTGATGAAACACATGCTTCTCATATATAAATCTTTTAAATGCTTCAGGTGATAGTCATCAAAGAAACACTGGCTAAGATGATTTTAGCAGTTTAATAGTAACGAGTAGCTAGCTTTCACACACTGACTTTAAAAAATTATTTATTAGGAAAATCATTACATTTAGGTATTTTAAAAACCAGTACTTGTATACTGTGAATGAATTGGGCTTTGGTATCTCCAGCAGGAATAGTTCCTAACCATAAGAATTAAAACATAGTCAACCAATCTATCATTTCTCAATTTTAGAGCTGTTTACAAAACATATGGTGTGATTATCACATTTTAAATAAAATGATGCATCAGAAATACATTTTCCCAAACACAAGTCTGAGGAAGATGTGGATAGGATGGAAAGGAGGACAGAGGAAACAGGGAAGAGGGAAGGGAAGAGCTCCAGCTTCTTCTTGACTACTGTCAGTGAATGAGTTCTGTATTACTCGTTACCTCCCTAGCAATCAGGAAGGAATTTGAAAGGAAAGGGATGAAAAAGAGAAACAACGGTTTCCATCTTTGCCAAAAGGGAGAGAGGCACGTAGAGGGTATCCACCAAATATTTTGAGTACTTCCCAGCTCTCTGTTGTGGATGGTCCGTCCATGTGCATGCTAGAGGGACCTGCTTTCCCCACGCTCTTGTTCCTGTACAACGATGGGAGCTGGATTATGCTCCAGTCCCAGGTTTATATGACAGACACACCTCAGCTGAGCTATGTACACCAAGTTGCCTGGCCTTAAAGTTAGCCAAGATGCCAGAGCAGAGAAGGAATGAGTTTTCATGTATAAATTAAAACTGTGCTTTCTTGATTTAGCATTTGTTTCTTTAGCTTCACTTACAATTTTGAAATCGAGACAATTACTCTGTTTTTCTAGTATCCATGTGTTTAGAATGACCTTATGTAATGCTGGCAAGCACAAATGTGTTGGGCAGAACTCAGTTCAGGATTAAAATGTCCAATATACGTGTATACAGGCGAATGAGATGTCTGAGTTCCCATTATAATCAGTGAAGGTCTCATCAGTGGAGCCTCAGCTCACAGTACAGACTCCGTTGACTATATTGAATAAATCTTTGAGTATCTGGCAGCTCAGATGCCTAGCACACACATAGACACCTTCAATAAGTGTGTAGTTAGTAAGGAATTAAATCTCACCCATAATATTTTACAAAAGAATATCAAATTATGGCCAGATGTTTAGAGGTTTGATGCCTTTATATAGCATGGTTAGATGGCTGGAAGAGCTGTTTGCTGCCCTTAACATTCCAGCATAGCATGGATACTGTAGCTACATCTATGTAAGTAAACTAAACATGCCCAGGAATTGTGCTGAGCAGTGAAACCATTTGGCATGGTCTGACCTACCTTTTGTTAGTAAATCTGTCGACCTCCAAAATTTGCCTGTGCACGTGGATGCTTGTATGCCAAGTGTCGATTGGGAATGGCAGAGAGCGGCTCATCTCCCTGCAAGATTCTGATCCCACACCACTGCTGGAAATACTTTAAGAGGGTTTTTTTTTTTTTGCCAGGTAGCACAGGCAAAAAACATGTTGCAGACCAATCTAACAAATTTTCCATATGTCTGACTACACATCAGAGCCTGGGAATGTTCCTGGGCATTGTTTAATTTATTAGTGTACTTACAGCTTGTAGAAAGTACTTCTTACCTATATAACTTGCAGGCTTTACCTTTCAATCCAGCACAACGCAGTTGGACTGGAAGAATATTACTCTGCTGTGAGTAAAATGTAGCAATTTGGTTATAGATTAAGGAAAAAAAGCAAACAACACAAACAAACAAAACACATACAAACCAAGAAGTCAAGAAACAAGGTTCACATTGCTTTGTTTCCACCTTCCCACAGCTTATGATGATAACGCGGTATTGCTACAATGATGCAACCTTTCTCAGGGTTTTCTAGTAACACATACAGAACAAGTGACATGGGAAGGTAAATGGTGCCATGGAAACAGAATTTAGATATTGCCTTGAGCAGGATGGTACCATAGTGTAGTACTAACAAAAGCATATATAATATTTATATTAAATATAGTCTAAATGTGAGTGATTCTTACATGCAAATAGAAACTAACTCAATAAATTTATGTTTGCCTACTTTCCAACCCCCCCAAAAAGGTCTGTCTCACAGGGCAGTGAAATATGAGATTGTTATTCTATAGCGCCGTGCCTACTGACTTTTAGAGGTAACACGTGTATTTTTGTACTGTATTTGAATACATTCTCAAGTCAGATTTCTTCCCATTATTTCTGCTGTAGGAAAAATACAGTTAGCTTTAAGTGCATTGAAAATCTCTCTCATCATCAACTTCAGTGCAAACTGAAATTATGACAGCAAATAAGAGAAAAAATTAAATTCAAATGATCCTACATAGATAGCCTAGTCAGAGGAAAACAACTAGCTTTTGTAGTAAAATATGGATTAGGTGAATAGCAACAGGTTTTTTTTAATACTTGTGTTACCACCTTCTCTTAAGATTACTTCAGTTTAAATGAAAAGCAGATCATTTCCCTTATTTCATTCTTTTGTTTGTTTTGCACATGACTTCTTTTTCTCCAAGTGTTGCTGAAGTATTGCAACTGCCAGCAGATTTTGGTGTCTGTGTGCTGAATCTAGTCTGTACATTGCAATGTCTTTATTACTGGAAGCATGTCTTTCTGTGTGTTTGAAATTCTCCATCTAGCTATTCTGATCTATAAATAGCATCATATGGGTGAAATAAAATTCTGTATGCAAAATAATTTAACAGGATTTCAGTTTCTGCCTCTGCTGGTTTTGAATGAGCTGTCCCAGTATGCTAGGATGCCTAGAAGTTGTGTTTTAGGATCTAAGACACAAAAATGAAAACAGTTCATAACTAATAATTGCTTTGTATTATATTTTATAACCATTAGATTTGCAATGGGTGTACTTAGGAGCCTGCAAGGTGGTGAGGGGTGGGCAGAGATGAGTGGAGGTATAAGGGCATGAGCTGTCTCAGGCTGCGGGAGCAGCTGCTGCCACAGGGATGGACACGCAGCCCTTTCACGAGCGTTGCCCACTCACTCCACTTCATCTCAGCACTGCTTTCAGCAGGGCCCGTCATGGCCACTTTGTCAAGGAAGGCCTGAGTAAACTCAGAAATAGACACTCACGAGCTGTCTTTGAAGAGTGCAGCTGTATTTCATGTTACAGAGATTGAGTAGCTGAGGCAGAAAGACTGTCACTTGCCCAAGGTTTCAAATCAAACCAGCAGCAAACCCAGTAATTAGGACCCATGAGTTCCTGATTCACAGCCTTCCCTCATTTGCCCAGATGCTGCCACTTCACCATTATTTTTTTCTTATTTTCTTTTTTTTTTCAGAAAGTTAACTGCAATTGTGAATTTTAAGTCGTCTCCCTTTGAAAGACCAGGACATGAGAACCTTGACATGCACTGGAAAGCATGGCCAGTGGTGCTAACCTGTCTCTTGAAAACTGAGAATAGGATATTGAACTCAGTGTTGTGTATTAAAATGAAATATTTATCACAAGAAATTTAGGGAAAAGGATGCTGAAAGGTCAAATTTTCCATTATGGTCTAGCAGCCAAAAGGACAGCAAAATCTTCAGAGAATAGCTGAGGTAAAAATATTACTTTATTTTTAACCTTGCCATGTGGACTCTTCATTTATTTCAGCAAACTGTGTCCTATCACCATTCAACCCCTCAGCCCCATTGACATTCACCTACAAGAGCAATGCTTCACAATTTCTACTTATTGTTTTTCCTTTCATTACTTCTTCCACACTTGTAGGTGCACTTTTTTGCATGCTCAAAAGCAGTTCTGTGTAAGGTCTCTGCAAATGGAATTGGTATGTAGCTTTTTTCCATTCTCTGATTCATTATAAACAGGTGATTTCCTTTTTAAAAATGAGTGAATCTTCTACTCATTCCTACCTGATAAAAGTTAAAACTTTTCTGCAGCTTCCAGGTGCCCTATGTGCAGCCTAAAGTCTGGGTAAAACTGGAAAAATATTTTTTGGCAGCTTTCTGGTTGCTCAGCCGTACAGAGCTTAAGCCTTCATATTTTTTAATCATTTCAGACTTTCAGTCAATGCTGTGTTTGACTCCTGTCCATCCTTTCCTTGCATTTTGGTCATTGTCATCAACTCCTATTTGTTTTTAGGAATGAAGGAACTCCTCACCATGGAGAGGTCTTTTATCAGGAGGTTCTCTTCTAGTAACTAAAGCAATGTTCTCCTTCTCTTGGGTTTCCCTTTGCATATTTCTATACCTTACAGAGCATGATTAACTTTTTTTTAATTTATTTTTTGCCTTTAAGGCTTTGTAATTTGCCTTGTCCTTGTTGCTGTTATCCATAGAGAGGTAACACCTCAAGCCTGGCATCTTGTCCCTTTTGCACTAAACACTCTACAAATGCAGGAAATCAGCTCCCTGCTACAAACATATCACTCTCCACATAGAAGACCCAGAGAGAGACGGAGATGGTATGCACTGCAGACTGATGTTCAGAAAGCAAAAAAAAGGTCCAGGTTTTTTAGTACAGTGCAGCCTGTATGAATCTTGAAGAGGAGTTATCAATAGGAAACAGTAGGGAAAAGAGAATACTAAAATGAAGAAATGAAAAAGGGAGATGTATAAAAAAAGGTTTGTAAATTGACCACATTTCATCTCATTTAGGTTTTACTTTGATGCACAGTGATAGAAAGTTGGACGTTAACATTTTATTATAGCAGAAATTGGCCCCAAATAAGTAGTGACTCAGATTAAGGGGTACTCTGAAAAATACCCTGAGATCTAAGAAAGCAGCAATAGAAAAGACCTATTATTTTTTTGGTGAGTCATTTCTAATGCAGAATATTATCTCCATAGTATATTTTTCCATTGTCTTAGTTACTTGGAAAACAATTTAAACAAATTTTTAAGTTCTTAAAAGCTGTCTTCTGGGCTTTGTTTTATGTTGTTTTGTTGTTCTCAAAGTTGGCTTTGCCTAGGCAAAACAAGACAGTTGGCATATCTGAAGACAGAAGTCTCAGGACTCCAGCCATGTAGTAAACTAAATTCTATTTTTATTGCTAATGATTAAAAGCAGAAAAACAAAAAGCAGGTGGTAGCACCACCTACTGCAACATTGTAACCCACACAGAGCCACCAAAATTCATATTAGTTCAGCAAGCAAAAGTCGTTGCCAATTGAAAAAAAATGACAGGTTTGTTTTGGCCAAAAGTGTTATTTTGTGTACCAGGTAGAATATCGATACTAAAAGATACATGAAACTTAAAAATAATGGGAAAATACCCCCCCACACTTTTCTATAAGCTTTTAAAAAGTTATATTTTTACCTTCAGATTTTTAACTGATTATTAAGTTAGAAAGTATTTCCAATTGTCTTCAGTTAGACATTTAATAATTAAGGGGGAAGGGTAATATCTAGTCTTTAAGCATTCATCTAGACAAATAAAATCAAACATAAAAATAACACCATCTGTTCCTTACATCAGACTAGATGCAGTTATTACACATACTTCTTTCATTTCCTAGATACCTGACTGTCCATTTGCATTTAGTTCTTGATTCTGGGGAAGGAGATGGACACCACTGTATTCTTCTGTGGTATAGGGACATTATTATTTTAAGTAGAGGTAAATTGATGTCTCACTCAAGCACTGAGTTATCAGTCATCAGATTCTGTTGATTAATATCTACAGAATTGTTTAAAGCTTCTTTGGTTTTCAGAATTACACTTTTAAAAGACATCCTCACTCGTATTCAGCATTATTGTCCACCTTCTTTTTCTAGGAACATTTTTTTCTGTTTCCTTTCGGAAAAAAACTCTGCTGCTTTTTTTTTTTTTTTCAGGAGGGGCTTTTTTCTTCCCTTTTTTCCAACACAACACAGTTTTTAGGCAAGTAAAACGTGTAACTAGACCTTGGGATTAAAATTCACTTCATGAAGGGTATTTAAATTCCGTTTAATTCTTACTTAACAAAAATGCCCCCAAATTTTAAATTCTTCAGCCAGAAGAATTCTACCAGATTGGGTAGCTCCCACAGCAAGCCTGTCTCAGAGCTGCAAATGCTGCCTAGCTGGGTCTTCGGGCTGCAGCCACGCTCCTAAGGAACAGAGGGAGGGATCCAAGGGAAAATGAATTTGTTTCCCCTGCTAAGTTCTGGCGAAGCTTTGTTGGGATCAAAACATCTTCATAAAACATCTTGACTCCAGTGAACAGGAGCCAGAAAATGCTGTATATTTTTCTGAGCAGCATTGGTATTAGCATGATTTCTTTTAGGTTTTGCCATGAAGGCTTGGCTTTACGCAAGTGCTTGATTGGTGTGAACTATTTCATCTGCTCATGAACTGTCTTTTACCTGTCTTATACCATATGCTATACTTTTTAAATACTTTTCAAATAAATATTGGCCTTTCACACATTTCCACAAATCCATACAAAATAATATTCCATTTAATTCTGCTGTTATTAACATTTTTCTCACCAGTGGTATGTGCATAAGCAACTGTTGTAATAAATTAACTGAATTTTGGGGTATATTGATACATTGTGCTATAGGACACTCAGAGTGGTGAAACAGATGTAGGATTAATGGAGAGAAACAATGCAGTATTCATAGCTGATGAGAAAATCTTGAACATGTTTAGATAAATAATATCTGATATAAAAAATGCAGTTTAAATGCCAGGGAATGTTAATTACTTACAGTTTGATGAGGAAATTAATTAAGGCACAGCACAAGTACAAAGTAAGAATGCCTTTTGCTTTTCTCAGCAGATAATTGGTAGCTTTGAAATACTGAGAAAAGCCAAGCTTGAGACATACAAGGCTGTTATAGGGCCTATTATTTCATGTGGAGGTGAGTTGTGGGCATGTATTGAAAAGAAAGTTAACTTCATAAAGGAACCACCAAGAAAAATCTGGAGCCATAAGAAGAATGATACATGTTTAAAAAAAAAAAATCTAAGAATTAAGTCAGTCCCAGTAACAAAAGTAGGTGAGACATGTAATTAGGATGATGAAAGATCCTTCCAATTATCTTCTGAGAGGTTACCCCCCCTCTTTTTTGACTTCATGGCCATGGAAAATGAAGATTTATCAAAATATATAATTTCTTAATGTGAATTATCAACAATAGGAGAACTATATTCTTGGCTAAAAAAGTTTGGGCTAGTTGTGGGAAAGGCTAAGGACAAGTCTTTGGTAGTTCTGGGAAAGGCTGTTAGGATCTGGGAGACTGTAACAGCATCACATATATAGTCCTATAGTGGGATGTCTTAAACATTTCAGACAGGAAGGATTCTGGTAATCTGTTATCATCGTGATACTCCTGCTTAGTATGCTGGCTAGAGATTTTCCAGTTCGTACTTGGCAAGCAGGCAGTAGGTTTCTACCACAATACCTGTAAAATTTATGTCTGATAATCTGATGAGTCATGATGTAAGGAAGTTTTATATTTCAGTCTGATGTTTTTTCCTTTCTATAGATGTATCATATTCCTCCTAATTATGGTCAAATGGATAGAAGAAAGGCAAGAAGAGTGGAAACAGCCAAGGGAAGCATCAGTGGCTACTTGTGAAAGATTCCCAGAGACTCTTTCAGAGAGTTTATAACACACTACATAATATAAACAGCAAAATAAAAAATCTACAGCACTTTTCATAACTACAAACTGAAACATTGAAATTACTTTTATTCATACTTCCACATGTGCTGTTTAGTCTTAGATGCATCTCCAGGGGAAGTCTGACTCCTGTAAATGGAAATAAATATATATGCCAATTAATGACAGCTTTTGGATTCAATATATACTGACAATGCAGTCCTACATTGCCACTCCATTTACATGTCCATTTATTTACTATGAATACTAGGTTAGTGAGTTCTTTTCCAGAAGTCTTCCTTGTATATTGTCACAATATTTCCTTGCCAGTTACATGAATTAAGTCATTATCTATGCAAGAGCTATCTATATCTTCCTACTTATGGCAAAGAAATGTTTGTTTCTTTGTTGCTTTTATTAACTTTTCTAATGCTGTTGCTCATCCTTGAAGTTATTATTTTTCATAAAAAAAGACCAGGAAGAAAAATTTTATAGCTGTAATGTTTCCAAGCTACATCAGGCCGTCCTAAATTTCATTTGAAAGCCTTGCTGTCCCAGATTGTGCACTTTCTTGATGAACTATTTGCAATAATAATAATTCTTCTGCGGAGTATTAGAAACACTAATACTATCATACTACTAGGTCTAAGTAGTAGATTAGGTCTAGTATTAATTAGTTAGTTATTAAATCTAGCATTGTAGCATCAGGAAACCATGAGCTGATCAATGCATACATACAGCGATGTTGTAAATTTAGAAGACTAGTATTTATAATCCATAATCCCCAAATGAGCAAATAACAGGAGAAATGACTGCATTTCATTTCTTGGTGCATGACTGCAACACGCAGACTGAGCAGCAATTTACAGATATTATGTTAGTTCTGTGTTTGGGAGTTCTTTTAATGGAGTTTTGCTCATTATTTATAACTTTTAATTGGAGTTTTGAGAAGAAGAGAGTTGTTGCCAAGTGAGAAATCAGACAAAGGAAAACAGCTGGAGATGTTTCAGAGGCTCCTGGGGCTACTTGAGGCTAGTTCCGTGTGTCCAGAACACTAGTAGCATAATTTAGCGAATGGCAAAGCAAGACCTGTCATGCTGTCCTGGACAACATTTTTCATGGACACATTTACACTGCCATCAAGCGTAATCTTTGTTAATTAGTTCTGCAGGTTAGTTGATGTAGTTGGCTCCAGTACTGATGGCAACAGAGCTGCTGCTGTTCAGGCTTCAGTGAAAGTTTTACCAGGACCCTGTCTATATTCTTGGTGGCTAAAGCCTGAGTTGCTATTGCTTAGCAACTGGTGATTTCTAACCAAATAAAAGTTACATGTGCTGTAATCATTCTTAATAGAAAGGCATATGATATCGAGCAAATGTGTGTATGTCTGTGAGAACAGAGGGCTGAAGATGGATGTAAGCAGCTAATTGGCATGTGGAAGATGGAAAACTACAGAAGTGAGCTTGATAGCATAAGAGGCCCTGCCTTTGCTGCCTAGATGATGCAGTAAAATTCAGGATGCAGGGGGGGAAGTGGATTTGAGTGTAACCATTTAGTGTCTTTTTGTACCAGTGAAAGCATTCCAACAAAATATGTTCTGTTGCATTTCTTTAAAAGATGGCAAGTTTTAGTCACTGATAATCCCCCTTTTATACATAAATCTGAAAACTTTAGTGAGATTCCATGGAGGGAAAAAACCCTTCTCCCTCCCTTTTATGAAATAAGCTGTAAAATAATATCCTCATATTTTTGCATTTGGGTGGTGCAAATGATAGTAGTTTCAAAGTAAGTGTAGAGGATATTCAAACAGGTACTGGTCTTATTTGGAGGACTGAACATGTGCTTTGGACTGGTCTGAAGAGAAAACAGTTTTTCACTATCACAGGACTTGTCAGGATTGCAAGTTTTCAGAACTGCAACAAAACTGTGTGGTGGGTTGACCCCAGCCAGCAGCTGCTTGCTCACTCCCCTTTCATATGGGACAGGGAGAAAATAGAAGGAAGATGAGAAGGCTCGTGGACCAAGAAAATGACAGTTTAACAGAGGAAGCAAGAGCTGCATGTGCAAGCAAAGAAAACAGAGGAATTCATTGACTTCTTCCCATCAGCAGGAGGGTGTCCATCCACTCCCTGGAAAGCAGGGACTCAGCACCCATAACGAATACATGGGAAGACAAATGCCATAACCACAAACATCCCCCTTTCCTCCTCCTCTCTATGGGCTGGCATGAAGAAATTTAGCTCCATCTCAGCCAGACCCAGCAGAAACTGAAACTTTGCTTTTTTTCTTTTTTCTTTTTTTTTTTAATGAAAGGCTGAAGAGGGGTATGGCCAATGGTGGCAATATGAGAAACCCAAATACATTCTTCTGCTTTTTCTATTCTACTTGACATTAGTTGACTTTTGGCATGCTGAATCAGCCTCCCTCTGTCTTAACGATTTTTTTCTCATTTAAATTAATGTAAATAGCTGCAACAGAACTAACTAGGAAAGATCAAGGCCAGAACATCAAGATACTTAAGTGCTTGATCAGAGTCTGAGGGATTTGCTTTCTAACCCCAAACTTGACCCAGATAAAGTAACAGCTGACAGCTGCTTCTCCTAGGCTGAATCAACATCATAATTAACAACTTCTTCTAAGGCAGATTTCCTTCTCTCTTTGACTGGAAGAGGAAACCTTCATCAAAATTGATACATTCCTACAAAAAAACTTAGGTGTCAATGAGCTGATATTTTCTAAGAATAGAAAAAAAAAAAGAAAAGCAACAACAACAACAAAACCAGCTTTATTTATCCACCAAGGAGTAAGTCATGTAAAATTTCCTCAGGAAATCCAAAAGGAATGGATGAATACAATAAGACATGCTCAGAGGTTATGCTTTGAATAAGAAATTGCAGTCGTGCATACAGCACAGAGCACAGCCATCAGTGGTCCCATAGGTGATCATCCGCACTGATGTCCTGTGCAAGATGATTCCACATATGAGAACTGAGGGCGCAGCAGCCAACTTTAACCCATTAAATGCTTTCAATGCTAAGTCATTGATCTATGCTGCTTATCAGGATAATATCTTTGTGCTGTATTTAGTTTCTTTCACACAGGCGTGTTCTTCCTGCCATGTGTAAATACATAGTGTGTTTTCAGTGCCTTTGCCATTTTCCTTTGGTCTGACTCAAAATAAAGTTTAACCAGCTGAAGGTCTTGTATGAACAGACTGCATAATTCAACTCAAATTAGCTTTTTGCTCAGAGTCTGGAGAATGACTACAAAAAAGTTATATTACTTTCAAAATAAAGTCATTAGTAATCATTAAAGCAGCAGTCAAATGCAGACGGTGTTACAGCTGCATAAAAAAAATGGAACTGGAAGTCAAACATTACTACTAATCACTGCCATTGTCCTGAAGCAGCAGAAATTAAGCACTCATTTTAAACTCATTTTAAATCCCATTACTGGGAGACCAAATTGCTAAAAATGTGAAAGCCTTACTCATGGATTTCTGTAGAACAAAACGAATTTTGCATTCTGAAACACTCACAATGCCCTCAAGAGGTACCAGAATGACAGCCTAGGAATGATATCCAATTGCATGGGTGAATAATGGGTACATGGAGGCAAGATTCCCCTTACTGTCTTGCTGATGTGACTTGACTGATGGGGTGAGAAGCTGACAGGTTATTTTATTCCCCTTGCCCTTTCATGCTGACAACAAAACAGAGGTGAAAGTTTTGTAGTGATGGACACCTCTCCTGTGGGAATTGACAGAATTCTGTAATTCATTTTCAGCCAATGAGTTTGTCACTACTAGCCTGGGCTTGATTTGAGCAGTGCATCAGAAATGAAAATCTCAATATCCCATTTGCATCTCTCTCGCCTTTCTGGTAGCCCTATTTATGGCCTTGAATAAACAAAGGTGTGGAGAAGCAAAATAGGCCCAACAGTAATCATTTGTTTTCTGTTTGTAATGTGAGCTTGAAGACTCTTATAGAAGCCTTTCTCCTCCCTCCCCTGAAAATGCAGCCATGGCTGAAATACTGCACAACTCTGTGTAACATTCCAGCAAACAGCAAATGTTTATGGATGTCCTAAACAGTTATTAAAGTAAGACTGTGCAAAAAACAGATTGAAATTGAAAGATACTGTGTTCAAGGTAATGATAGTACCCAAATGTAACTGTAAATTCAATGTTGTGTTAGTTCCCTCTATATTTTGTGTCTGTGATTACCAGATCAAAGTAAGGGCCCTGCCACACCACTGGGTTGCTGTAGCTTAGCAAGTGATCATGTGTCAGTTGAGCCTTGGTAACTGAACTTGTTTACACCGCTATATTATTAGTAAATATGAGCTAATTCCAGGTTCTTTTACCCCCAGGCTATGGCTTAACTAATTTGACTTACCTTACAGGCAGATGGATAGTTACACCAACGGAGCTGATATGCTTAAGCACATTATACCATCAAAATTTGATAAGATATCTAAGCCGTTATTAGTAAACACTTTTTTTGTTGAATTTGTCAGCTGTGTGCATGGCTCCTAAGAACCAGCTGGGTGTATTCCTGACCATGCCAGAGCATAAAAAGTCTGGGCTGATATCTATCCAAAGTACGTTTGGTATATTGCAGATACAGGAGTAGAAAGAGCCCATGTGCATAATGTCAGTGACCTTGGCTCTACATGGGCATTTGCCCATGTGCAGACCTCAGTGAGAAATTCTTCCAGTGAACAAGGTCTGGAAACTATTTTACTTGTGTAGCTCAAGTAGGATTAGCAACACCTAAATGTGGAAGAATTTAGGTTGTCCCCCTCCCAGTGTAGCAGCTACAAACATAAATGCAGATAGCAAAGTGACCTGAACAAATAGCATCTTTGCTGAGAGAGCAAATACAGGTGTTCAGTTTCTCAGTTCCTTTTTAACTAATCACGACAATCTGGCTTAATGTCATTTTGCTTTCAGCCCTCAACGGAGGAACAGAGGTGAAGAGCCCAGCCACCCAGCACTCCCCTTAGTCCCTGGAGGGGTGGGCTGGACATCATCAGTCCAGAGCTGCCTGCTCCTCACCATTAACAGTAGAAGACAAGGGTGCCCAGGCTCCAAAGTGCTTGAGTGAAAAGCCTGTACTTGGGAAATGAAATGAAAAATTCATCTTTTTTGGTGAGATCGATCAGTCCAGGGAACTTCAGGATTTGGAACTGGCCAAGGGTCTGAACACTTTTTTGCAACATCCTAAATATTGATTCTGCCCACCCTGCAATGCCCCACTTATCACTTTGCTTTCCAGTTTCACTGGCCACACAGAGAATTGATTCTCCCTCACCTCCATTGCTGTTTGTGTCACAGGGAAACTCAAAATAACCCAGCAGCCGCACAGGTTGTAGCCGAATGTCAAAACCAACAAACAGAAAGGTCCACCTCAGCCCTGGTGTAATTGGTTTTAAAATGTAGCATGTCAGCATGTCTGTGTATCCTAAGCAATCACAGAAATAACGTGCGATATATTACATGGTTTCTAGAGCAACCAGAGAGGACCTGAGGAGGGTTGCACCCACTGTGCAGAGTGCTAAACAAATGCATTAGTGAGAAAGCTCTCTGCGGTGAGGTAGCTGGCAGAAGCCTTTTCTTTGTAAAACACAACCTTCCTGCAGCTGAAACTGTTTGTGGGTCAGTTCCAAACTAATTCCTTCTTTACGTAAAAATGCAGGGGGGGGGGCAAAAGAGATTTTCAGTTGTTGAAGCACCCCTTTTTGACATTTTTAGGAGCGTCGTTTTTCCAGCTTGAGCATGTGTTTCTTCAGATCTCTTTTAACTTGTGAAAAAGGACAAAACTGTATGGAATTATTATGAAAATATAGAAGTTTCTTTCATTTTAGACTCTCACTTAATTTTATTAATTTTAAGTTCATTCTAAGTTGGTAATTTTTAATTTTTAGTTGAAAATTGCTATGGGAAGGGAAAACAGTTTCTTTGCTGTTTCCAGTTACTTGCATTCCTTCATTAAAGACTTTGTGGTGTAAATAACTCAGTAGAACACATAGCTGAGAGTAGACATGCATGGTGAGCTTTAACCTGTGATGTATTTCTTGCACCTCAGTAGTATTATGGCTGAAGTTGGAAGAGGAGGAGGAAGAAAAGAAAGGAAAGGCTGGTGGGGGAGTGTTAAAAAGAAAAAGAAGAAAAAATAAAGCAGATCTCTGAAGGAGATGGATAAAAAGAGGAAGATGGGACAAGGAAACTGGTTAAAGCTGCTCCAGACCTGTGATTCTTTCTAGGAAGAAACCTTGTTGTGGTTATTGCTATTTTTGAGAGGGAAAAATGGCTCATTTAAAAGGTACTGGCATTCCATATCTGCTTAAATTGCCAAAAGGAAGCTATGTATTATATTTTATGTAATCATATTTACTAAATTAAAAAAAAATCAGCCATCAATCATACCACCCCAGCATTTAAGTGTTCACAGAAATCCTCACCAAAACTGGCTGTGTAGGAATTAATATTTTTGAGCTCTCCTTTCAACCTTTCACATACAGAAACACTCATACGCATCCTGTTTCTGGTAATATGGAGCTTCATCATCTAATGTCAAAAGGTCTTATTGAGGGTTTTCATGGCTGCAGCTACTAATAGCTAATTTCAGATTTCAGTGGAACTGCTGACTTTGCCCTCACATCCCAGCAGGGTCAAAGGGTTTTCATGCTAAATGTCTCCTACTGTGGTAGTTCAGTGTAACAAATGCAGTTGTTCTCTAACGTTAAAAGACCTTATTTATTGGACATTTGAAAGATGGGGACAGTGCTTAGACCTTTTGCCCTACCATAAAACAAAGCTGTAAAAACAGAATGCCATGACCAGCTAGAAATAATTGTTGTAGATCTGATTGTGGGTTTTACCAAACAGTAAAGTAAATATAGTGTGAGCATATCTAGTTTTAACCTGAAAATGGAAAGGTTACAAAACTTGTGTTCTGTCAAACATAGTTTAACATTAGAGATCTAGCATATTTTTAAGGAGAGTCTTAAAGAAATGCTTTTCCTCAAAGTGCATTTGAAATATATTGAAGACTAATTTCATCTACAGGGTTTTTTCTTTAAATGTCTGTTCCATTTTCCAAGCATATGCAGAAGACAGAAAGAAGATCATTAAATATCTACACACATCCAGTAAGACAAAGATCCTGTGTTTTCTCTTCACAAACCAGGGAAATCCAGGGACATTTTCTGTGTAATTTTAGGAGAGGAGTAAGCCAATTATTTGACTTGTATACTTCTCTCTCAATACTAGACTTTGTCCTATGCTTTGTCCTGGCATTCTTCCTCACTTTGGTCTCTTTTATGTTTTTGTATAGTTTCTTCTATATAGTATTTTAATAGACTCAGTAAGCATTTTGCTTCTCTGACACCACAGTTAAGCCTTTGCAGCTGTGCAAAATCATTCTAACTGTTTCTGACCTACATTTTCTGTTTACTCTCTGCCAAGGCACAAGATGATAGATTTCTTGGACTTCCTCAGGTGTCCACTGTGCAGGGAGCTGCAAGTCCTTCCAAGAGCTATCACATCAGGTGGAAGATGAATGCGTACAAAAGGCAGTTGTTGCATTTTATCTGGGGGGAGGAGAAGCAAAGGATTGTGAAGAGCTGTAGGAGAGGAGAACTAAAGGTTTTTCTGGGGTATCCAGAAGTCTTGGGCTCACGGAATAAGGGTCATTTTTCATAATAATTAGCTAATATATTCTTTAATAGTCCCACTTTTTAATACAGCAGATTTGGGAGTCCTCTCACAGCTCCTGAAAAGCAATAAAAGGTAAATGGCTCATTCAGGAGCTTGACACACTCATTCAGCTGTGAAAAATCGAGGAAGAAAGGGCTTTTAGGAATTTCCTAGGGTGTTTGAAGCACACAATGACATGGAGCTATGTCTGAACACAATGTGTTATCACTGGCTCACTCTTTTTGCTTTCAGTCATTTGTTAATTTTGATAAGGAGCAATCGAGTTATTTAACTGAATTAGTGATTTAAATTCTAGAATGTCTGAGAATTGAATCTGCTTTAACACTCCATAGCATTACCCAGCATCTTTTTGCATTTATTCCTTGAAGAGGGGTAGGGAAGAGGAACTTGCAGATCTCTGGAGTAAAAGGGATAAGGCAGCTCAGAAAGGTTTTCAAGGAGCATAAATGAGCCTGGCTGGCTCAGAAAAGGCTGCTGTGAGGAACCAAAGCCTTTCAGGGTGATCACCACAATATTGCTAAGGCAACCTGTGTTTTGTGGATGACTTTCAGCTGCCAAAAGCTGGGAGGCGGGAGTTGGTGCTGCCAAGACCAAGATGACCCCTGACAGCTTCTGTGATCCCCTGCAATATATTTCATTTTACAGTTTTTCCAAGATAGGACCTAAGGGATGCAGCCAGCTTCCTCTCCTTCATTTAACAGGCTGTGTGCCTGGCTACTCTTTCTGATAGCTGAAGCCTGGTTTCACAGTCCTGCTATCTGGAACTGTGCTATATAAGAGTGGACAGGCAGGGTGAAAGCAAGAGACCAGAAATTCCTCATTCCTGCTCTTCCGCAGGTGGGAAGGTTAATTGTTTAGTTTTAGCAGTCTTGGTAGTAACCTGAGCTAGGTAAAATGCTGGGATTCTTCAATATTTATTGCAGTAATATATAAGAGAAATGTATTTGTGTTTGGAAAGCCAAACAAAGTGTCTCTTGGGCACAACTTAATATGAATAATGAATTCTCTGAGTTATGAAATGGGCAGATGAAAATATAAAAAAAAAAAAAAAAGAAAAAAACCAGAGAACATTATTATGCCACTGGAAAAACCCATTCCGTAAAGCTGTTTGAATTTCTGGCTGCTGCATCTGAAAATGGGAAAGCAGAGTAACAAAAATATACAGAGAGGAGTAAGAAGGATGATGAAAAATTTACAACAGCTTTGCCATAATAAAATACTAAACAGATTGATTCCTCCATTTGGAAAAGAGAGGGCTGAGGCAGGGATATGGTAGATGTCTACACAATTACAAATGATATAGACATAGTGAATAGGGATCGATGATCCATTATTTTTCACAACCAAAGAACTAGGGCCACCTAACTGAATTATCAGGCATCCTGATAAACAAACAAAAAGGAAATTCTTTTTCAAATAATGCATAATTAAATTGTGAGGTGCATTGGCACAGGATGCAGTGGAGGCTATCAGTATAAATGGGCTCAAAGAAGATTAGATGAATTCATAGTGGATAGACCCATTGGTGGCTATTAAAAACGTTGGTCTAGATTAAACTTCCATCTCAGGAAGTCCCTTAAGTGCTTATTGCGGGAAGTTGGAAAAGTATTCTAAGCAATCTAAATATTTGCCATTTCCAGCAGTATCCACTTTGGGCCAGTGCTGGAGCCAGCGTACAGGAATGAACAGATCTTTGCCAGACCCATCAGGAACACTTTTATGCGTGTGTCTGTGAGAAAAAATAATAAGGAAAAAAAAAAAAGAGGGTGTGATGAGAAAAACAAAAGCAACTTATTTAAACATTTACTTCCTCTTTTCACAGAGGCCTCTTGCAAAGGAAACCTCAAATAACCTTAAATCTCCTACTATCATCTTTAAATTTTACCTCAATCAGAATTTTCCCAGCCTTGTTGTGCTTCTGTGTATTTGTTGCTTACCAGCATGCTATCAGAACAATGGACAAGAATATTCTATTTGACAATACTGCCACCTGGGCTACATCTGTAGTGGTAAATTAAACACTGCCAGGACAAAGGCCCAACAAATAGGAATTTGATTTTTTAGACTGTTGGTTAGAGAGGTCACTGTCTCAGTTTTAAGCTTGGCTGACTAATTTTAACTGTCCCAAATAATTCTCAGGCTTCACTAGAGAGTTAGCATGGACAATGGACCATTCCAAATAACAGTTTGGATGGAGCCAGCCTGTTCTTGAAGATATGGCTAGACCACAGCAGTTGGCCTCATGGCCAGAGAATGGGCCTTCACCATGCCTAATTTACTATATAGATGTTGCAATATTAATTGGATATTACCTCTTAGAGATTGCATGAGAAAAGGAATAGGTTTGCCACAAGTGATTTTGGCCATTTAGCTTTGGTCATTTCCCTTAGGTCAGGATCAGCCTAATGACAGTTCTCAGTGATACACACCTTGTAGCAGACTGGGGATATCTTTGGCTAGGGTCAAAGGCCACCTGCAAGAAATGCTTTAATCAGATAGCAGGCTAGTGGACTTTGAGGTAGAGGGGATATCTCTTCTAGATCTCTAAGTACCTCTAGCCTGGAAGAGGCTATTTGGTTTTCTCAGATCATGGAGTGATATGGTGAGAGTCCTGTATTCATACTCTGGATACATTTTATGCTCTGTAATGTGATCAAATGAAGTTGCACCTGCTGTTTAATCCAGACATTTTAAGGCCCATGTTTTCTTTCATCTGTTGTCAGAGTTAATATACCAGGTGCTACATAAGACAGAACTAAAAGAACAACAGCTACCATAGGGAGCTT
The DNA here is from genome assembly GCA_026212715.1 of Elanus axillaris. Classification (NCBI taxonomy): domain Eukaryota; kingdom Metazoa; phylum Chordata; class Aves; order Accipitriformes; family Accipitridae; genus Elanus; species Elanus axillaris. The sequence continues at coordinate 7,710,415 of JANZLQ010000017.1, read as the reverse complement.
ACAGGCTGAAAGAAAAGAATACTTAGAAAAAAATCAGTGGGAGATCGAGAGCAGGCCAATAATAAATAAATTAAAATCCAATGAACTGAGAAGTTCAATATCAGTTGTAGTTCAGTCTCAGTCTTGTATTGTGATGGAGAAGGCAGTTAATTGATTCTAAGTCTTGCTGATGTGAGCCTTTTAAAGTATGTGAGCAACAAGTCCACTGAGACTGGGGCCTATTTTGTGGATGGAGAGGTTATGGAAGAACTACAATTAGGAGATGGAAACAGCATGTCTCGTTATTAAGGGCAGAATGAATGCATAAAAAATGAGGGCCAACATAGAAGCATATCTTGGTGCAAGATTTTGCAGGTGAAGAAAGGGAATTTAAACTGATATGTCAGGCTCAGAGAGTAGATCAAAAGGTTAAAACAGATGATAAAATTTGAAGGATGGGTAAAACGATTATTGAACTGAGGAGAAGCAGTGATATCAGATGTTTTTTGTGCAGTGACTGTCAAAATGCTCACTTAGACCACAGGCAGACAGGAACAGGATAGAAGACAGCATGTGTCCATTAGTTCATACAGAAACTTCACTTCCCTGACCCAGAACACAAAGAAACATCCTACTGACCCACAATCCAGTACCAACTGCAGCTCAAGCACAATTCAGAATTGACCCCCAAGAGACTCTTATCTCTGCTTTCATTTGCAGTCTTCTATAGTGGTCTAATATTTCATCCAGTGGGAAATCCGTTGTATTCTGCCTAATTTCTGACTCCATAGAGCTCAAAGTCCATTTTCCACGGCTGCAGAATCACTCAATGTCCATGATTAACTCTGGCTATCTAAGTTGTATTTAAGCTGTATCACCTTATCACGCAATGACATTTCAAGGCCGTTTACACAGGATGCTTGTTCATTGAATACTGTGGTATCTAGTGCTGATCAAAAAAACCAGCATTTCCTTCCCGAGGTAACGTCTCCTTAGCAGGGTAAGGAACAGCACAAGGCAGGGCACACTCCTGACAGACATCAGCCTGTTCTGAGGACAAAAGCTGTGCCATGCCAGCTTGATCTCGGGCGCTGGCCCATGTCATTTCCCACTGTACATGTAGTAGCTTCAGGGTTGAATGAGCCGTCTGGATCTGTCAAGCTGGTTCCAGCTCAGCAATGTCTCCTGATGTTTTCAAGCTTAAGTCTGGAGAACCTCAGCTGTGAAAGGTTCCTATCTCAGTCTTGAGTGTCATCTGTGCCACGTTGCACTGGAACGCATGACAAATCCATCATGTTTTTAAAAAAGAAAATGAGATACTAGTTGTAAATGACAGTTTGTGCTTTCCTATTTATGCAGATCACAGCATCATTTTACTATACATTCAGCTTTCACAGAAGCAGACATCTCTGCAGTTTTAAAGCCTATCATTTTTTTGTCACTATTTTGAGCCCTGTTGAGAGCGAAGACTTCTCCCACTATATCTTAGTTTCAGTTTCAGAGGCAGGTTTTTGCTTTCTATTTAGACCAGTCTGTGATGCAGTAGTTTGTATACTGAGAAGTGATTTCAACTAGTATTTGTGTCCCGTGTCTGTGAACTGTGTGTTCCGTACATTGTTTAAAACCTTAAATTGTAAAACATCCTATTTTCATAATCTCATCTTTGTTTGCAATTCAATGCCCATCAAACATTCCATGCTAAGATTACCATTTTCCTCTGTGTCCAGTGGTGTAGACTGTTCTACAAGTAGGCCCACCTTGAGCAAAGAGCAAGCTGAAATACTACAGATCTATGAAATAGAGGAGGTGAATGACATAAAATGATTGCACGCATTTTATGACACTTGAATTTCAGCATGCACAACAATTCTTTGATAATATGCCTGACTTGATTACCATGAGATCTGAAGGTTGCTGCTGTGCTCATGAATGAAGGATATGCTTTTCATTTCTGTGGTCAATAATAAAACCGGTAATTTCTAGGAAAAATGTACACTGAATAAACAAAGACCATGTATGTCTGTTGCTGAAGGAATAATATGATGTTGAAGTACAGTTCAACCTCACACAAAGATTGTCTTCATAATACTGCAAGAGCCACTGAGACTTTAGATTAATTTATGCTTCATAAGTGCAGAATACAAAAACTGAATCTCTTCAAGGGCTGAAGGAACTGACAGTAGCCTTTTGAAAAGACAGTCTAAACAATGAATTAGTGATGTGAATAGGTGTAGTCATAAAATATAAAGAAATAAGAAGTCCTCATGCTTAGGAAGTATACTAATCACTAATAGCTACTCATATCCCTTATGCAGATTCATAAACCTAAGGGAATTACAAAGGAATTCTAAGTTCCTTTGAAACATTTGCAATCGACCCTATTCAAAACAAGTTACAGCTTTTTTGCTCTATGGAAATTCTAACTTTTTTGTGCTCTCTATAGGCTCTTCTAGGCAATAGGCTCACTGATGCTAACAAATGTATTCATATAGGATAGCTATGAGAAGGAAATTAATTCTAATCCTAATTCTACTGAATAATCGAGGCAGAAAAAAGTTAACTGAATTGTCCAAATTTGCACAGGAATTCTATGAGCAAAGTCAGAATCTGACTTACAGATCCCATTGCTTGACCTTTCCCTTTCATTTTGAAAAGGAAATGTATTTTCTTCTTTTTTTCTCAAACACACCAAACCCATAAACATTTAGTCTAGTTTAGCCTACCCCTACAATTTTAATCTAGTTTTGGGCAGAGTTTGTGAGAATAGTGCCGACTTCTTGCAAGGGAGCAAAAATGTTATGCATTTTATTTTCTTTGGATCATTCTGTAATTTTTTCTGAATATATGTACATGACATAACTTTGGAATAAATTAATAGCGTAAAAATACAGATGTAAAAATACAAACCCACTATTTTAACGTAAAGCTCCTTTATTATGAAGTTAACAGTAAGATCTCCTAGTTACTTACCTGAATGTAAAGGATCCTTTGGCATGTTTTTGTTATAACTTTCATTTGATTCGTTAGTCCTGTGCAGCCAAATTAGAGGACAGGCGTATGAGTTATACCACATAGGCAGAGCATGTGAGCAAAGTCTCCATGGAAACTGCCTAATTTGTGCTTTTATTTAATTAAAGTTGTCCATTACCTCTCCAAATGAAATTTAATTTAAATTCATATGCCAGTCATTTTTTAAATTGTGTATGAGTTTTTATCCGTCACTTAACAAGATCTCTAGTAGGCTGTATTTTAGCAGAGTGAGTTTATTTGACAATTGAGTTTATACACAAGATATTTATTTGACAGCTCAGCTTATGCGACATTCTTAACATCCTCGGGACTTCTTTTCTATGCTGTATCTGTGCTATACTGCCCACTGTTATCAATTGTGTATTCTTAACCTCATGAATTGTCAAAACCAGGAACAATTGTTTGAGAGTTGGATGACTATCCATGAGCATATTTACTCATTTTGCTTGCTGTGAGATAAATGGGAAAAAAATCATAGTACAAATAAAAAGTGCAACCAAGACCAAGAAATATACAAAATGCATGTATTTAAGTGGAGCACTGAAACAGGCAAAGCAGTGTGTCTCTTGTAAGCTTAACCACAAAAACCAGCTTGTCTGATACAGCGATTGAGGTACTCTTCAGAAAAGTCTGAGCTGGATAAAACTTACAGGAATGTCTGCCTGAGGATATGAGAACCATGAACTGATGTGAGTTATTTAGAACTCATCAGTCCTCAGTCATGCACTACAGAACCATGGTCTGCAATACCTGATTTTGTCTTTCTCTGGAGAATTGCTGGTTGAACGCATAGCGAGAGGCTATGGAGTACTCCATTCTTCTGCTGTTCTTTTGAGGTATCTGTGCTTGTAACACACACAGATGGTAATAGTACAGTGGAAGACTGTATATACTCAAACAACTTCCACTCAGCTGAGACACCAGCAAATATGGATAATAGGGCAAAAACATTAAAAAAATAAATTAAAATATAGTATTTTTACTTACATGAAACACTTTACTGTGATGTTTTGTATCCTAATCTACGTATTCTCAAGCCAATCTTGCACCTTAAGGAAGTGTTACTGACCCAATTTTCCATATGTGGCTCCATGTTAGAAATACCTGAGCTAGGTGCGAGGTCCAAATGAATTTGTATGCCAGCATGACAAGAGTGCAATGCAGAGGCAACCAGCTGCAGTTCTGAAAGCAACATAGGCAAGGTAGCTGAGAGCTGCACTCCAGCCATTCAGCAGGTTTCTGCGTACCTCATGGCCTTCATACAGCATAGGCATGACACCTGAGCTTAAGTACTTTTCCAGAACTAAAGAAGTTGTCTCTGGCACAAAAGTAAATGTTATTGATAGGAGAAACTCACCATCACAGCATTGTCAGAGTTCAGAATTGCAGAATTGAAATGGTTGTGAATAAAAGGAAAAGAAAGCGGTCTGAGAATCATGAGTGGCATTATTATCATCAGAGCTGGGAAATGCCAAAGGTAAAACTGGAGGACTGACAATAATGATTCTCCCTGGAATAAATACATTAAGGGTGAATGGCAGTAGAAGTCAATGTGACTAAACAAAGCTGAAAAGAACAATGTAAAAGATGTTTTAAAAAAAGAAGGCATTTATGAATATTATGACACTAGTGATGTGAAAACGTCTGGCAAAAAAAAGTAAAATAGAAGAACACTAGAACAACTGGCAAAGAGGGGTAGATACTGCAGATAACACCTCAACAGCTTCATGGTATCAGATACTGAATGGTAATAGGTATCACTGAGTGGATTTAAAAACTAGAGGAGGGTGTATGTCTGGGTATACCAAATTATCAGAGTTATTAAATAGCTACTTTGTTTCTGTCTTTTCAGAAGAAGAGGGTGGCGATCTGCTCAAGTCGGGCTTCAGTTTTCCAGGGACGCCAGAGGAGGAGCTAGGTACAGATACCATCTCTCAGATAACTTGTACTGCTTGTGCATCCAGAGGCTGGGTGCAGCCATGGAGTGAGGAGGCAGGAGGCTGCTCTGGGGTACAGCCTTTCTCTGGCCGCAAAGCCCACAACGGGCATGGCACCAGGCTGTGTTAACGAGAGCGGCCAAAAAACTCTCAGCCTGGGCCTCCTGGGAATTTCTCACCTGCTCTATAAGGCTAGAAAATCAAAAGCAGAAAAACATCAGATGTGGGTAACATCCAGGCAACCGAGAATTCAAAAGAAGGGGTTCAAGGAAATTATCAACTTTCCTTCTTTTGCCTTTTTCTTTTTGTCTTACCCCTTAAAGAACATAATAATTACAGAAAGAGATTTCAGTGTTACCTTTTAAATTTAAAAAAAATAACAGAAGCAAGAAGACATGAGAAACTCATAGAGCCCATGTGTGAAATCTTGATAACTCTGTCTCACAAAGCTAGTAGTAAAATGTCCCACTAGCTTCAATGTAACCAGATTTATACCTTTTAGATTGTGCAAAATTGATTTTCTGTTCCCATAATTTCATATTCAGATTGTCACTGTTTTATGTGAAATCCATCAAAATTTTGATTTATGTGCAATTACTTCATGTGGTTATTTTTGGAAGAGAAATATAGAAAGTGGTTTCTCTGTGTTTGCTAGTTAAAGCTCCCTTTATTCAAAGTGAGCATACTGACATTTCAGAAGTTAGTGTAACAGTAATTTTTCTCCTATTCTGCATATGCTCATTTTGATACATTGCAACAGTTTATTTTGTGTTATTAGGATATTTTTGTACTTGACAATAATATTATAAACTCTCACCCTGACCTTATTGTTGCACATTGATTGGAAGATAAATCATAGTTGTTATATTAAGGAAAAAAAAAGTTTGAAGAAGGAACATGAATTCAGGCAGGGGATGGCATTATGTTTAAATAGTCTCTTAGAACAGGATTTTCTAAAACAAGTAGTGTTGCCACTCAGTTACACTGAAGTCGGGGAGTTCCATAAACCTTCAGTGTAGAAATATATGTATTGGACTTTTTTGTCCAATAAATATTTAAAAACAAATGGAAAAAAAAGCTATGGGATAAGTTCCAAAGGTTGGACAGGAGGATGAGTTAAGGGAGACACTGAAGAACCTTCAAGCAGTTTCTGCCTTAATTAAAATAGTGTAAGAGGGAAGATAGGGTTAAATATAAGGCTCCCTGGGAATCTCACAAGTGAATCCTACAGAAGAATCATGGAATGAGCACATCTCTCAGCCTTCTTGGACATTTGGGGTTTTTTCGCCCTGCTGCCCCACTTCACAGCACACGGGAAGGAGTTCAGATGCCCAGGGATAGAACTCATCTCATCAAACAGTTGGAAAGTAGTTCAGATGTAGATGTCTAAACTGTAGACTTCCTTTAGAGTCAATGAAGAGTGATAGACTTTAGGTCGTCGCAGTTTTGGCCTACTTTAGAAGCTTAACTTAGGGTGAGATGAATCATGCCCTAGAAGTATGTAAAAATTGTTCTCCTTCCCATTTGGTTGAGAAAGAACTGCAGGATTTCTGAAGCCAGAGTAAATGATGTGTAAGTCAATAGCATTAAATGTCAGGAGTCTGAAGGAGTAAGGACCCTCATATGAAGGCAATCAAAGATTAACACAAAGATATGCACTGGACTGATCAATCATACAGCGCCTAGATTAGGAAGAAGGTGGGAGATTAGTCAACAGAAATGAGGAACAGGAAAGTAAAAAACAAGAATAAAATCACAACCAGACTACAAAGAAGCTGCTTTCAAAAACTTCAGCTATTTATGGCCAGAGGACTAAAAAAAAAAAAAAAAAAAGGTGCTAAAAGCAAGGAAAGATCTGTCCTTGCTCCTAAATTTTGGTGCTTATTGGAGTCCTCTGAAAGTAAGCACCAAAGATCACTAGATAAAAAATGGAGAGAGGTGGATGGCTTTCATAGTTTCAGAATGAAATCCTGTTCTCCTGACTTAGTTGCCAAACTGTAGGTGGCCAAAATGGGTGGACTGGATACCATCAGTAATGTAAAACTATTTGATGTCCCATTCTCCCTCAGAGAGAATCACTGTAAACCAAGAAGGAGCATACTGTGAAAGATAGAAATTGGGAAGACTTTTAGAAAAGTTTTGGGATAGTCAGTTAAGTTCAGTGTAGACAAGCTCTGTAGTTACAGCTGTGCTTGTGATTAAACACCTCTACAGACAGCTGGGACATATCTGTCTGTCTGTCCCTCGGTGTTGTGTTCCATTACTTGAATATTTGAGTTCAAATCCATGGACTGAACATAACATTAGTGAAAAAGCTACAAACTATTAAATCTTTCTCAGTCTTCACTTTTTTTCTTGCTGTTGCACATGTATAAAGTTAAATACTCATTGGAGAGAAATCTGAATCTGCGTGGATACGCTAATCACTGCACTATGGTAATGGGCTCTCTCTGTATGCATATATATACCCCAATGACTATGTAATTATTCTAAATGAACAGCCTCAGTCTAAAGAACTGCTAGAGGCAGTCATTCCTGAAAAAAAACACAGGAAGGGCTTTTTCTGAGAAGTAAAATTATTGCCCCAAGTCAAGGCAGAGTAGAGATGATGATATCCTTTAAGGTAGCTCTAACTGCAGGGCCATTCATTATTCTAGACTCTCATACTTGCTCTCTGTCCCAAGGAGCTTCAAGTTCCAATCTCTCTGGTACTGAAAAATCTCTGGCTCCAGGCTCTTATTTGTAAAATGGGTTTAATATTTCCTAGTGAGGTTTCAGTGCTTTGGTGAGGATTAATTAATGTTTGCACAGTGCCTCACCAGAATGAAAATGCTGAATAGTCACTAAATAATATTAAAACAATGATCCACTGCTTTAATTGGGAAAAGGTATCAAGGGATGGGACTGATCTTAACTTTTTTACATTATTGATTCTATAAAAGACCTCATTAGTTAAAACAGGCAGAAATGCAATGGATTTGTTTACAAAAAGCTTACCCAAGCATTCATAGTCTGTCCTCAAGAACAGTATTTCATGGCTTTTCCATTACCATTATTTGTTAACAGAGTTCAGGGTGATAAGTATTGTCATGGTTACAAGATTCACACTGGCACCAAAACCTCCTATTTTGTTCACTAGAAATATCTCAAATAAGCAACTTGGTAAAGGTAGCAGAGAGTGGTGGTAGGAGCAAGAGATCGGACATGCATGATCTTAGGCAGCTCATTCTAAGCCTCATGAAACCTGGAATTCTTCCAATTCCAATCTGAACAATGTTAATGTATTAGAAAATAAACATTTTATGAAAATACTCTTTTCTATGCAAACTGTAAACTTCTCACAGTCTTATTTACTTTAAGCATGCATAGGGTAAAGCAACAATTTGCTTTGTGTGTCAAAAACAAATAGTACAATCTTAATAAGAAACATATAGAAAATATGCCATGTTTAAATGGCATTCAAATAGTAAATGAAACGTGAAGGGGGAAGATGGGATGAACTTTTCTTTAAATATAGATTTTACTATGTAGTACATGCACAGAGTAAAGAGGGAAAAAGATTACTAAAAAATTATTTTTAATCCTTTTTATAGGTAAGGAAAACATTTATTTTAGACAAGTTTAACACCTAGCAGCTTCTAATGTCAAACAAAAAAAGAGAAGTCACACTAAAGGCTTTTGTTACACTAAATTACTGTTTTCTCTTCAGGAAAGGATACTGAGTTGATGTTATAAAAAAGGTTAAAACCTATAAAACAGGTTGCAGTTACTAATAATTCTGTTAACCTGCCCTAGTTGCAAAGTAAACTGTAAAAGAGAGTTTAAGGGCAGGTTACAAAACTGCATTTTTATTTCACACTTGTGCTTTTGATTAATTGGTACGGTTCAAGTGTCAGACAGTAACTCATGGTTATTCAATCACTGTTGATTGCACGATCATGCCTTTGGGACCTTCTGTGTTGAAAGGAAGAAAGGACGTAGCTGTTCTTGAAATAAAATTTAAAAAAAAAGCCTGACTTTCCGGTCTGTCTGTCTGTCTGTCTACCTAATTATTCAGCCTTCTTCAGTGCAGTCAGTGTCAGAACACTTTGCACTTTTCATGGGGTTTAGCTTCATACAACAGGCATGACAGGAAATTTTCCCAAGGACAGACAAGGGGTTGGCAGTGGGCGCTTGGCTCTCCTCTGTGCCAGCTCCATGCCTCAGTCCGCCTTCCCTCAGAGTATCCAGGGATGGTTAAATAGCTCTGGACTTTGACTGGAGCTGGTGGAACTGCAGTCAGACACAGAATAAACTGCTACAGTGACACTGTAATTAGCAGGCACAGTGACAAATACTTTATTTTAAATTCTTAGATGGGCATTATCCCAGAGACTGAACATTTCCCTGCTTTCTGACACTAGCCCTCAGAGGTACAGCAGTTACTTTTATTCTTGTGCTATGGGGAACTGAGGAAGGGAGTCTACAAGAGATATCCACAACGGTTAACTTGAACCCAGCAAGGCAAGGTCAAGCCTCTCAGTGGCCACTGTCATCACTTCCCATGGCCTTATCCTGGACCATACAAAAAATTCATGGCTGGACAGGAAATCTTGACTGCAGATTTCCCAAGTTAATCCTCTAAGCACAGGACTATCTTCCTTCCATATAATAAAAATATGTAGACACATGGTTTGGTATGGAGAGGTAAAAGTCTTTTAAACTTACAGGAAGTTTTTAAATATGAGATGCCCTGGTATGTCTGTGTCTTACTTGCTTATTTTGACTAGCTGAACAGATACTGCAAAAAATAGCCTTTTTTTTTTTTTCAAGATTCCATCGTACCTCTAAATAATTCCACTTCAAATCCTTCCTTTTCCTGTAGCCAGAAACTGTAGTATAGAAGTTTACTGATGTGATAATCGAGACCACGGAAGATGTTAATGAAATAATAGGGAATGTTTTTCAGAAAATAAGTTTTGAACTTTAAATTCCTTTTAGTTATGCTTGAGAGCTTATTCTGTGAATTACTTTCAGTCATAGGACGAAATCATATCATATGGCCTGAGCATCATATAGAAACATGCTAACTATCTTGCATTTCAATTATAGGCTGTTGGCACCAAACACTTACTAACAATCTGCAGACCAGAAGCTACTTCTAAAAATTAAACACCTCCTAATGTCAGATAACTCTGCAAAAAATCCTACTGGGCCCAAGGTCAATTCACAAACAAGAAAAGATACTTGTAAGGATGTAAAATGGATCAAATAGGTTATCTGTTATTAATTATTCATCCATTTCTACTACAGAATACAAGGGGTCTACACATTTTACTTTGCCAAGAAGCAAATATTTTTGTTCTAAATGATTTGTTTATTCTGACAGGGCTGTCCAGCTGAGGAGGCTCCTAAGTTCAGTTGCAGAAGGAATATGTTTTTTTTCCAAACTGGGAAGCTTCATCCCATTGTTAGGCCACATCTGGACTACTGTTTCCAATGTCTGCACTGGAACGAATGAAATACCTTTCTAAGGAAAAGAGAGAGAATTTGGGAGGTGATACAGCTTGAGTGAAGTTTCACACTTGGGATGTGGGATGTTAGCACAGGAGGGATGTTTTTCTCTCCCTCATGCCCCTCTGATCTCTGTAACACCTGAGTGCATAGTTGATCCACATTTTCTTTCCCATAGAGAGTGCAATGGCTGCAATGGAGATGAGAGACTGACTTATCTGGCTGCTTCGCCATGCCTGCCTTCTTCACTGAGTGTCTTCACTGCATTGTCTCCTTTCAAAAGGATAAAGTGTGCAGCCTTTTAAATGTATTCCTGTGACGGGCAGCTTAAAGGGTGTGCTCTTTGTTTCTGTAGAAAAAAGTTACTGTGCTTTACCTCCATGTTCATTATAAGCTGCTTAGGCTCTGTGGAGGGCAGGACAATTCATATTGGCACAGCCAGGGTGGTGGGGGTACTTCCTGAGTGGAGGTACATGACCACAGCTGGCTCTCACAGTGCTGGCCACATAGGTCGCTGATTCAGTCTGTCCTCCTAAGGGCATTTGCACTAGTGTAACTAGGGCAGCAGGATAAACACCAGCAAATACTGCTGATACAGTCCAGGCTTTCACTGGTGAGTTCAGTTGTCACATTTCATTGTGAATTTCTTGTGCAATTCTGTTGGTTTTTTCCATCTTTTTACAAATTATTTCTCTTCATAAATAATCAGGCAGCAGCATATTAAGATGCCCTATCTCAACCTTGCCAAGGGTGTGGGTGCACAAGCCACCACCTCGTCCCAGGAGCGGGGTTCACGGTTTGACCGTTCACTGCCGCATGGAAAATCTGGGTGCTTATAGTTGCGGGGAAAGGCAATTAATATTTGCAATGTTTCTCACGGACCCAAAACAGAGCTCAGCCAGGCAGAAAAGAGATGGCACCCTGGTTTGAAAAATTCCCAGTCTGAAGGTTATGGAAAGAGGGAGATTTTCTGCCTGTTACTATGGCAACAGGTTTAAAAGGGAACTTGTCACCAGGCTGCTGTTTCTTCCTGCACCCCATAGGAAAATCAGGAGGAGACCTCCTCCATCTCAGTGGGTTGAGCTAAGCAGAAAAGTTCACAATACAATGACAAAGCAGCAAGAGGCAGCGCCAAGGGTGTACAGCTGAGCAGATAATGATGAACTCCAAAAAGTGAAAGAAATAATTGTTTTGGGTCAAACCAAGGCTGGAACTCTGAAATTTTTGGTGAATCAAAAGGCTGCAAAGAACTGATGCTGAAGCAAACAGAAAATCAAGTCATTTTCTTCAGTTCTGACAATTTAAAAGCTATAATGAATGTTTTTTTTAAAAAAGTAAAGGGGTTTTTGAAATAGTAAGTTATTTCAAATTGAACAGTCATATGTTCTGTGGCAATAATCAATGCTTATGAAAATTAATGCTCAGATTATTTCTTTCCCAGAAGAGCACTCTATAAAATAAGTAAAATCTTTAAAATATATCCATGTTTTAAAGAAATAATAAAAGGCAATTTAGAAGGAATGTATGATAAATATTTTTGCTTAGACATAGAAACATTAGTTCTTGCAGACCCCTCAGTATTACAGAGGATGGTAAACTTCCTTCATGATACGTCATCATAACTAAAGGACAAATTCAGAAGAACTCCAGAAACACTAAGCAAAAATAAAAAATTCATTCAAGGAGGAAGTTCATAAATATCAGCATTATTTCTTCTGTTTGATTTTCATTTAAGAATCAATGATAATTATTTCTTATTAGACAAGAAACCTTGGAGATTTGGGAGTTCGATTCAGCTGAATAATTGGTCCAAGTGGTTTGGACCTGTGCGACCGATGGCAGTATTTCAGCAGAGCTGGTTTCACCCTTTCCTGCCATAATCTTCCTGGCTGGGGACCCTTCCAGACTTCTAACACATTTATTCCAGTCCAGCATCAATTGTGCTTTCTAGAAAATACAGCCCTGATTGGAGGTGATCCTCCTCAAGTGACACCAGGATTCATAGGTGAACTGACTAAGAACTTTTCTCAGCAAATGTTTAGAACTAACCCCGACCTCAGTGAAGTTAATGAGAGATTTGTCATTGCCATCAATATGACAAGGATTTCCCTTTTACTTCTAGAGTCATGTATAGATTCCTGTGTATACCTTTGAGCTGTACTACCCAATTACTTTGGCTTTCTTTAATTGCTGGGAAAATTGTTGCAGTTTTAATGACACCAAGGGAAGGAAACTTATTGTCTCCTGCATTTGACCTAGTAACTGCAAGCAGCAAAATTTTCTCCTTTACGAAAAGTCCATAAAGCCAGGCACAATAAAGAACAAAAGAATTTTAATGGTGTTGGGCTTGCTTTTCTGGTCTGTATTTGGAAGCATTATAAACAGTTTTCTTATAATCATTTGTTCAATAATATCCACATAGTGAAGCCCCAGTTGACTCCATACAGCTGTATTTCTCCAGAAGAAAGCTCACGCATTAGTTAATTTAGGTCAATCTAATCCTGATACTTTTTTTTTTTCAAGATCTTGGCTGATCATACAGATTCTGTGACAAAATGTTAGTCATAAATCATTTTGTGGACTTACCTCTATCACAGAACTGTTGAAAAGGTGAATAATGGCAATGTACTTCAAACTTGAAAAGCACTGTGAAGGTCGGTGTGCTACATACCAATCAATAACAGGACAGCATACACTAAAGTCAGTGGAAATTTTTGCACCATCCTGGGGATGCCCTGCATCCCTCCACTCCAAACCCTGGAGCTTCTTGCAAATCCTATATTGCTTCTCATGGATTTCTGTCCTGTCCTTTGTCATGGCGTGGGAACAATATTGTGCCTCTCATCCTCCCCAGACAGCCGAAGTGCCTATTCTTCCACCCATAAGATGTGGGATGCCATCATCCCTCAAATCCTGTTTCCACATTTCTCCTTTTTCACATATGGCATGCCCTGTTCTCCATGCCAGGCAGTCGGTGTTGTAACTCTGCTTTAACAGGGTCCTGGTCACAGCTTTCCCCAGTGATCACAGTTCTCTGTGCTTTTCTTCTTCCCAGTATACTGTGCTATGTGTCCCCTGAAATTCAATACCCCCACCTCCCACCCTGCCACCTCAAAGGTCCCATTCTCACTCATTAACAGTTTTTCTGCACTCCTTCTACTATATACCCCTTCTGTGATCATGCTTATTTATCTCAGATATAAATCCCTTCAGTGTTGGATTGCCAGTCTACTAATCTCTATTTGAAAGATGGATGGAACTGAAGTCAGAGAAATGAGCTGAACAATATGATTGGGAGAGAAATGAGCTGAACAATATGATTGGGTGCCATCAGATATTTGTTCCACCTGCAGACATCCATGTCAGTGCTCAAAACTGTGACTGTACTGCATAAATGGCAGTGCTCCATGTGCTCCTTACTTCTCCCTTTGGGTTTTCTGACTTTGCTCCAAATTGGTTTGTTCTGGTCACTGATGCTGTTTTAGGTAGAGAATTTGCATGTCCATGTTTATCTAACATGGGAGTTATAAAAACTGTCTTACACTCTGTCATTACTTGTCATGTGGTTCCACTGAATTAGCTTGGTCTGTCAAATAATTTTCCATGTTGTAGCATTAGAGATGTGCCTCAGATCACTTAAATTTATATATTGATGATGTAGTTTTCTGCATCAAAACTTGTCATCCACAGGTCTTGCTGTAGTCAGAAGAGAGAAATATGTATATGAAGGGTGGTATTCATCTGAATGTTTTTTAGATATGTACTTCAGGCTGAGATGAATCATGCCAGTTTCTCACACTCCAAAATAAAACCATGTCCAGGTGGCATATTTGTAACACTCTTTGCCCCATGTTATTCTTGAAATCATATCTTTATATTGGTGGAGGAGCCCTATTTACATAGTATGAAACTATGACAGCAACAGTTTAACTGGAAGGACTGATCACATCCTCTCGCTCTGTTTAGTCTGCTAGTAGAAACACAGCCATATGTGTCTACCACAAGGACCGCTCAGCATCCTGAATAGAGATGTACTTCATTTTCAAGCTTAAGTGTCAGAACAAGACAGGAATCCACGTCCAGCCCATGGCTAGTGTTTGTTTGACAGCCTCGGGCATTTTCGTATTTGGCTTTAGGTCTTCAGAACTGCCTACTTCTCTCCTTCAACGGGGTGCATAAAAGCACCTTGTTGCAATAGTCCTGAGAGAGCCAATATTACTTATTTTTGAGGCGATGCTACCCCCCAAAGTTCAATATTTCAAGTAAGCAGCCTGAGATGTTAGATAGGAATTCACAGATAGGTGAATGCACTGCATGCAGTGCACATGCATCAACTCACTGTAATGGAAAATACAAGTCATCTTCTAAAGCTGGAGGTTAAAGTCAGGTAGTCAGCCAATTTTGCAGTTTTATGTAAATTTTATACAAGGTGTTGTTCTACATAAATAGGTTGGAAATCTCATGAGACCACAACAGCAGCTTAAGGCATTTCCAAAATTTCTTCCTTGCACTTGGCAGGTTAGTCACTCTTCTCAATCCCTGGAAATACTCATTTTCAAGGTTAAAATAAAACAGAGAAAAATACTGTGACAAGTTAACAAGGAAACAATGCTCATCTAATGCTACTTACTACAGTCCTTGGCAGACATATCTCCAGCTAAAACATTTTATTTATGCATTTTAATATTTAATATATACTTATTTGACTAATGTAGTTCTTTTTACACTTTAATATTTGTATTAGTTATATGTTAGACTGCGTGTATATTTTTTCATAATGCATTGCAGCACCAATTGAACTGAGTGAAATAGCACAATGCAGCAGTCTGGGTTTCTGTGCCACATCTTTTTGAAAGCTAGATTAGGTATCTCTTTTCAGCAATGCATTTTCGTGGTTACACTATGCAAAAGAGCTGTTTCTTCTCCAATGGAAACAGCACAAATGTTTAAAATGGGTAAGCAGTTTACCAAGGGTCTTATAAGGTTAAAGCAATTTAAATTAATTTCTCAATAGAAAAAGAAGTGCTTTGTGAAAGATAGACAGACAGATAGATAGATAGATAGATAGATAGATAAAAGCAAGAATCAGACACCATGTAGTAGTTCCAGGAATTATTACTATGCTCCAAAAGTTTTCTTTCAATATGTAACACACAAAAAGATTTATGGAGACAAACAATTCTTTTGAATGTCAAAGAGGTTTCCAGTGTTTTTACATTGATTCTCTTTAAGCAAAGAGCAGTGTTCCAGGAACTCTAGAGATGCACAGCCCTTATTTTTCATTGCGTAAAGGTTTTTAGTCCTTTTGCCCGAAAGCATTAGTATCCTCAATTACTTTTATATTTTTGGAGTGATTGCCCTAAGAAAACATAGGAACTGCTGCTGCTGTGGAAAAAAAAATAATTAAAAAAAGCTTATATTTTATTCTAGATATCATTATCTTCAAGACACGGACTAAAATTCCAGTCAAATCTGCCATTATTGGATAAATCTGTTATTCTTTTGTTAAACCAAAATCTTAAATTTCCTTTTAAAGGATTGAAAAAAAAGAAACATAAATACTGTAGCTCTATGAAATTTTATGAACCAGCTGAGCTGTGGACATTGACCATACACACAATTTTAGCCCCCTGCAAATGTTAGAAAAGCATGTTAGCTTAATTGAATTTCAAGCTAGCACATTTTTCTTTGCATTTCTGGAAGGCTAAGAGCTAGCACATGGTTAATTACATTGGTCTGGTACCACACAGTAATTCATACAGCCATAGCTCAGCTCTTTCTTCAAGCCCTGAAACAGGCCTCCTGAACAAATTTGACTGAATAATACAAAGCACAGATGATCTGATAAATTCATATATTATAATGCAAAAGATTTTTGAAGATTTTCAGAGGGCTTGTAAGAAGAAGTAATGCTGCCTAGGAGATAGAACAGGATTGATGTCCCAAGTAGAGCCCAAACCTAATTGGGGTGGTAAATCTAGATGATGCACATGTAAGTAATTTGGGACTTTATCTAGTATCAGTCTGTCTATGGCAGATATAAGAAGGGAAATTTAGTTTTGGAAAATGCCCCCTTCTTAATTCAGTTTTTAATTATTTTGATTATGATTATTAAATGCCCATAACAGTTTCTAACTAATGTGTTTCAAAGAAAAAAAATTCAGACATTCCATGAGGCACATAAAATGCTATAAGGCTGCGAAAGCAACGTACAGAAAATTGTATTTTCCTATAGTTGCACTGAGATAGAATCATAGGGAGTCATAAGGGATGGAAATGCTGTTGTCAGATTTTCCATTGCAGTGCAATCAAATCATGATGTCTCATATTCCTAGGGATGCAACAGGATGAAAATGTTTGAAGCCTTTTGGGCTATGTTTGATGCTGTGTGAGGCCCAAAGAAATCACCAGGGACTAGCAGTTCTGTGCTCGGTAACTCATTTAAATGAGTTTCTTATTCCTGTCTAATTCTTTCTTTTGTTCTGGATCTCTGCCACGCCCTTCCTCTTTGTTTCTAAATGCATTGGTGAGATATAGCACAAGAGTTATCTCTCTCCAGTCACAGATGTGCAAGATTGTGACGAAAAGGCTTGGGGTTGACTCATCATGCTGTCAGTTTGACAGAAGAGCCTCCTTCCACCTCCCTCTGGCTTGTACCACTGGGAAAACGAAAATCAGCAAATCCACAAGCACTTTGGAAAATGTTGCCTGTATTCCAGTTTCCTTTCTTGTAAAAGGAGAACAGTGCCTTCCACATCTCACGGGATTGTAAAAAATAATGCAGTAATCTCTGTCAGGTGCTTTGGGAGCCCTTTATGGGAAGCCACGGACTTAGTTCAACACATGGATAATTATTATTCCCCTGATAATGTTTGGGAATATACTGGGTTAAGTACCATTAATTACAGTGCTACTTATGTGGCTGAATCCCAATGCACTGTTATAATTTACTACTTTGTCTATATATAGCTGTACTTTTAATTGGTTCATCAAAATTATGTTATTTCAGAAAAAGAGTTATATTTCCTTTTTGTAACTACATTTATGCAAGGTATTATAACCTAAATAGTACAACAGACTGAGTAATCAGGAGTAGTAAGTTTTTATTTTAATGTGAAAATAGCCAAGAATTAAGTAAAATAAACTGGTATAAAAGCAAAATAGAAGCAGAAAAGGATATACACACAGACATCAGTTTCACACCATGATAAAGTCTAGAGGTGACATTTGGACCCTTAAATCCATCTTTGACTTCAGTGTGGAAGGATTGTGCCTAGGATGAAGAATACTTCATTGTTTATTAGTTTAATGCTATATTCATTTTAAAGCATTACATAGAGCTCTGTTGAAATTAAGATGTAATAAAATTATCTAAGCATCTGCCACTATAGGAAATTTAGAGCATTTGGGTTATGAGATTCTTGATGCTAAAGACTTGCAACAAATTGCATTCTGTACTGACGGCACCATGACATAACGCAACGCTTACTAGCTGAATAAAATTAGAGAGATATGAGAATTGATCTGTTTCATTACCAATCCAAGCATTGGGTTTTCACCAGCAGTGGGAATATGATTTAGGAAAGTTTTGTCATATGCTTAGAAACCCCTCAAAGTGCTGTTGGCTACTGCGTTATCTCTACAGGCTGGTCTCCAGTGTCCAGTTCTGTACTTATATATAACAAGTACATATTTGCTGTCTTCCATTCTGGTTGAGGCTTTCAACTTCCTTGTATCAGGCACCTGTGCAAGATCATTTAGATTCTTTAGAGCAAATTTGCAGAAAGACTGTGCTAAGTGGGTTGTAGAAACACTTATGCAGCTGTCTGATCCTCTAAAGGATTGTCTTGCATCCTAGATCATTGTCTGCTTTTGAAATGTTGCTTAAATAAGCTGAAATTGAAAAGGGAAAGTGAATGTGAAAATCAAATTGAAGCATTTCTGAGTTTTTTTAATTTTCTGTTTGTAACATTCAACAGCTGCAAGAAATTGCATGAGAGAAAAAAAAAATCAAAGGCTTGAGTATCAAAATCTTTGCTTACAAGCTACTCTTATGTAGTAATCATGCTTGTTTAATAACCACAACGTGGAGCACATTCTTCCATAGGAACAAATAGTAGAGTATATAAAAACCCATACCTTGTACCTAAAGATATTTGTTTTTATCAGGAATAACATAGAGTTGTTAAATAAATATTTTATAATTTGGACATAAAAAGGGAAAAAATGCCTAACAGAGGACTTGTATGGGAATAGAGATAATACTTCTGGACTAAGGATAACAGATGTTCAAATAGTATGAAATGCTTATTCATAAACTGTTTAATGATACAAAAATTAAGCTTCATTTCAGCATGTTCAGATTCTTTTTCTCTTTGCTGTTTTTTATTTATGTTTATGAACAGTGAACTTGGGATCCTCAAACTGAGATTAATTTAAGAAAATGAAGTTCAGTTTGTGATATGAAAATGACTCCATGGAGAAAGGATACATTTAGGTTAAGATATCCAACTGAGACACCACAGAAGTAGAAACTGAACCTATGTAAATTAAATGACTAGCCACAAAGCTTGATATATGAATTCCACATATCAAATAATAAACTGAATACTTGAATGTATCTGTTAAAACTATTTAAGTAAATTTGTGTAATGAATAGCTTCATAAAATTTAGAACTGCTAGCAGACAATTTTGCAAACAGGAAGGAGGCTGCATTCACTCCATAATTTGCTCATAGTGAGCAATTTTAACCAGTTTTAAAATGGTGAATGGAATTCCATGAATGGTGAGACTTTCCATCAAGATCATAGAGAAGAAATGTTTAGTTTTGCAATATACTTGGATTTTGCAAGTTAATCTTTTAATCAGACACATAACATCGGTCTTATGTGTTCTCCTGACAGACCAGCAGTACTCATGGTCACCTTCTCAGCACTTCAATGAAGAAAGATACTCTCCTGCTCCGAGGAATATGAAAGGATTATCTGGTAGTCGCAACCAACCACAGTTATGTTCAGCTCATACTTGTGGCTTAGCATCCCCTGAAGATTGTGAACACACTCACGACCATATCCATCATGGGCAGGAGCCAAGGCAATCATATCTTCTCAGTCCCACAGAGAGTTGCCCGATGGACCACCATCGTTGCTCACCACGCAGCTCCATTCATTCTGAATGCATGATGATGCCCATGGTAATGGGCGATCACATGTCAAGTAGCACTTTCCCCAGAATGCACTACAGTTCACATTACGACTCAAGAGACGACTGCGCCATGTCTCACGGTAACCCTAAGATTAACCGTATTCCTGCAAATCTTTTGGACCAATTTGAGAAACAACTTCCTCTTCACCGGGATGGGTTTCACACTTTACAGTACCAGAGGACCTCAACAGCTGCGGAACAACGCAGTGAGAGCCCAGGAAGAATACGCCATCTTGTTCATTCAGTCCAGAAACTTTTTACTAAATCTCACTCTCTGGAAGGATCATCCAAGGGCAACGTTAATGGAACAAAAGGAGACAGTCGAGGGGACGACCATCATCATGGGCACCATTCCAAGCATGGCAAAAGGAGTAAAAGTAAGGAACGAAAACCAGAAAGCAAGCATAAATCTGGAATGAGCAGCTGGTGGAGCTCTGATGATAATTTGGACAGCGATAGCACTTACCGAACCCCTAGTGTGGTAAATAGGCACCATGCAGATCATATATCCCATTGCTATCCTGAGGCACTCCAGGGGCATTTTGGGGATCTCTCACTGAAGACTTCCAAAAGTAACAATGATGTGAAGTGTTCGGCTTGTGAAGGGCTAGCAATGACCCCTGATGGTAAATATATGAAAAGGAGTTCTTGGTCCACACTTACAGTTAGTCAGGCTAAAGAAGCTTATCGAAAATCATCACTGAACTTAGATAAGCCTCTGGTTCATCAGGAAATCAAACCTTCCTTGAGGCCGTGCCATTACCTTCAGGTAAGAGGAGGCTTTTCTTAAGATTTGTAATGAAAAAAGCATCACAGTTTATGCCATAGTCATTGTAAAAAAATACAAGGGTAATCTGTGTATCTCTCAAAGAAAATCTGTACAGCTCACCCAAAGCAAATATTCCATGAAAGTGAGAAAACTCTAGCTTTTGTCTTTGTTTATAGGGAACAAATTAAGAACTATAAAACTGGTGTGATATAAATTAGTTTAAGGTCAGTGGATGTGTTTTCATCTTCAGAGTTTGCACTGAACATCTTGATAAAAGCCATACATCAGACTAAAAAGGGGGCAGTTCTCCCAGCAGTCTGAGGGCTAGAAAAAGTGTTTCAAATACATCTGTGAATGAGTGATTTTAAAAGCAGGCTGCGTGGAATCCTATTTTTGCCTTCTTTTATTCCTTTTCTCCGGGTTGTTGTATGTAACAGGAGAATGGATTTACTGGTTTACTCGATTGCTTTGTCATGAAGATGATGATTACTCACAAACTTCCTTTTAGTCATTGGATGACCCAGGATCATATTGAACTGAGCCTCTTTTGAGACCATACTATGAGCTCTCCTTGTTAAAAGTTACATGGGTATCCCAGGGAGATAAGTATTTCCGGCCTGGCACTCAAGCTATTTGCAAACTTGTGTCCTCTAGCAGAAACCAAGAAGTTCCCACTTTCTCCTACATTTAAACTTTTATACCTGCTGCTTGCTGCCATTTGCCACCCCAAAATCATGCTGATATAGCCATTTATGATGCTGCATGATGATCTGGATCTTAAAGTGATACAGGTTTAAAACGTAGCCTCTAAAAAACTTTTTTTAGATATTTACATCATTTGCAAGGCCTCAGTCCAACACAGTCCCATGACAAGTGACATTAACACATCAGGGTGTACAGAGAACTGCAGTGGGAGCAGAGCAGAAAGGAGGGAGTAGCTGGGACGACAACTTCTTCAGCTAGCTTTGCCACTGGAAAAAACATAGTATACAAATATTCCCTTAGGTATTTTTACCAAGTACAGCCTGCGCTGTTCTGAGTACCTTCTCTTTTATTTCTTTTTAAGGAACTTCTCTCACATTAACATGGGCAAATCCCCACTCCAGGTTTATGTATTTAGAGATTTTCAGTTCCTGTGGGCTCTGCAGAAGCCAGCAAACCCAGAAAAAAACCCAACCCTTCTACTTCTGTGCAGAGCGCTCTCCCCCCTGAGCAATGGGGGTCCCATAGTAATGAGTCACACTTGTAGAGCCAGACCTTTTCAAATGCATATGCAGACATCCAGGATCAGTCCCTACTGAAACAGGGAAGGTTCCTCATTGCAGAGAAAGGAAAATAAATTGCAACCCTCATAGCATTACCATGCAAATTGATTGCAATTTAGACTGGCATCTGTGATATTTTATCATATCCGAGTACAGTTCTCATGTGCATGAAACAGCCTGCACTTCCCTGGAAGTTTTTAATCTAACTCAACGAGCCAGAACTGGAAGCGTGTCCTGTGCAGACTTCCACTTATGTCTGTGTTCTAAAACCACGTGTACAGCTCCGACATTAGAGTTTAGGTATGCGTAGCTTTTTCCTTACCATGACATAATCCTACACAGACAGCTCTGGTTCCTCTCTATGTCTCTGCTGAGTTTTGTGCTTTCCTTCTCATGTTTCATTGTTTCTTCTTCCCTCTCTTAAGATCTCATTTTTCTTTGAGAAGCCACTAGTTTTTAGCTTCCGTAGGCCTTCTCCTTGCTTCCAACTTACTTCAGCATCCTCAAGGGAATGTGAAACACTGAGTTCACAAACTAGCTTGGTTACCACTGAGCTTTAGATCAAGCCCAGTGGCAAGCCTAGGGAGCAGGAAAGGACATTTTTTGCAGAGTCATTGTTTTATGGTTTTTGTGAATTGGGTTGACTACAGAAAGGCATTTTCCTGTAATTAGGAAGGTTCATCCACTGGTAGATTCATCCAGCTTAAAATCAAGGAGATGTGAATTTAAATTTTTGCTGCACCAGAGACTTTGTGATCTTTGGTTGTAAGCCCCTTTAAAAATGGCATAGTAGCCATTCTCTGTTCACAGGCATCCTATAACAGAAATTTAAGACTCGAGTGCTCAGTTATTACCATAAAACAATCTGTAGTTGTGTCCAAAGCAATAATACCAGGAATTCTATAACAGGAATATTCTCATTACAAAATATTCAAATAAAATATATGTTCTGTAGAATCTGAATATTGCATTCTAAGCATAGATATCCTTCAGACTGAGTGGCTGGCTTTTTCACTAGCCCAAGGTCAGCAAACAAATTGAAGGGACTCCATTCTGTCAGTGTCATAACTAAATGCTTAGTTTTGAAACTTCTAGTTTGAGGGATGCTATGCTGTCACACTGTGATCATTAAGACCAGAGATGTAAGTCCCATTATTAGCTCTGCCATGAACTTTCTCCCTAACCCAGGAAATGTAATTTGTTAATCACTGCACACTTCAATTACTTCATCAGCAAAACTGAGGAGGGAAATTTAACTTTTCTTAGGGCAGTGTAAGAAGCATCACTAAATAATGATTGGATAAAAATAATCATTAGGTTCAGAAACTGAGAAAGATAGATAAACATGTCAGGATCCCTAACCAGGAGAGTTTACTGCCTTGCTCCAGAATATCTGGCAATGAGAATTCAAGGGACTATGAAGTTGGTTATGTAGCAGCAGATTTCCTTGAGGTGCACAAGTGAACAGATTAGTATAAAACCCCAGGCCCTTCACAGGATCTCTGTGTTCATAGCATTACAACACATGATATTAAAGGACATTTCTCCTGAGTGATGTCAGCTCTGTATTTTTAAATTCTTTTTAAAGCAAAGCTGTGAAATTATATTCCTTCAGTGATCTTATATATGAATACATAAATACACGCCAGAATAATAAAAGTTAATTTTCTGTGTTTATATATTAATATTATAAATTTATAATATATATGGCTTTTATTCTGCTACCTAATTATATGAGGATTAAC
This sequence comes from Elanus axillaris, assembly GCA_026212715.1. Taxonomy (NCBI): domain Eukaryota; kingdom Metazoa; phylum Chordata; class Aves; order Accipitriformes; family Accipitridae; genus Elanus; species Elanus axillaris. The sequence goes on along the minus strand of JANZLQ010000017.1, from coordinate 7,686,992 downwards.
TGTACCCAACTCACTTTTCTATCTACTGGTCTCCTTGTTATTTTTCTTTCAACACCTGTATAAAATATTGCTACTTCTGTTTTCCACTGGAGAGTTTTGATATACAGAGTCCGAAACTGGAAGACCATGGCAGTGTCTTAGGCCTGGGCTTGAGGCCATGTTTTCTGTGCTGCGTTTGTGGGCTTCCCTTTTGTCTGGTTATTACTGAGCTGCTTTTTCCTTAAAACTGAAACTCTGAAGAGTGAACAAAGGAAATCTCTTTCTAAGAAGGGAGCTTCTACCAAATTCCCAGATACCTGAAAACAGAAGATGAGAAAAGAGGTTTTGAAGGTGTCTGCACATTATATGCTTAAGTCACGTCCTTGAGTTGAAAGCAGGTACTTCTTTAACCTGATAAATCTCCAAGCTTAGTCTCTGGCTCCTCTCAGGGTTTCACACTCCCTGCTCCTCCACAGACAGTCCCTGCAGCTGGGGGATCAAACTGGATGGGGATTGTGCTGTCATAAGTCAGAGGTGATTCAGTCAACGTGCCTTGTTCCAGCACGGTTGGTCATCTAGCCCTGAAGTGGACAGTTTCAGAGAAGTAAATTAGTAGAAATAAGGCTGTATAAAATAGCCATTATTTTTCTCATCTAAAGCTCGCATCAGATTTGCATCACTCCTGCTACAGTGGAGGTGGTGGGAACATGCAGAGAGAAGGGAGAGGGGAACAGTGGGAAGCCCCTTTGGGCTCCAGCTCCTTGTTAAATCAACTGAGCTGTAACATGAACCAGATGGTCAACTAGCACCACAAAAGCAGAGAGCAGACATTTGTAACTGTACACTAATAGCATTTATCAGATTCTTGTGAATGATTAGCAACAGTTTTTATGTATAGGCCTTTAATTTCTCTTTTGAATGCAGACAAATTGAGCTAGAAATGTATTTCTGCGCACCAAACACTTTGGTCATGTCACTCAGCAGGCAGAATAGCCCGGGTAGATCACACATGCAGTAAAGCGCATTTTTGTATAGTTTTAGCTATTGTGGCTGCTACCATTTTCCATGTCATTTTAATTTTAATATAAAATATGTTAAGAAAAAGATAGATGACATGTGAGATCTATTCTGTCTTCATCAGCTGTTTTGGCTAATTAGGTTCAACACATATACAGTGCAATGACTTTGATTAATTTCACTCTGATATGCGTACCAGTGGGGAATAAAGACTTTCAACAGAAAAAATGGATATGAACTAGATAGCTGTGCTAAAATGATGAATGAAAAAGTGTTGCTTACAGTTTTCAGGACTGAAATACCTGTGAATGCCAGTTAAAGAAAAGTAATTCCTACAATAAGGCCAAAAGACAGGCAAGAGCATAGCACTCACCATCACTGAAATTCTGGAGCACAGTGCTACATGTCACTGATTAATATTCCTCCCTCAGCCATTCAACAGCCTGAAAAGCAGCAAGCAATCAAGGTAAACATACCACAAGGTACAGTGAATGAGTCAGCACTAAAAAAGAAAATAGCATGTTGTTCTAAAAGTGGCTTCAGCCCACTCCTCTCTTCCTAGTGCATTTAAGTACTAGCGTCATCCATTACAGCAGTGGTACTGCTAAGCATGTGGGTAATAATGTCAGCTGTGTACTCCACAGAATGAAAGAAAAGCACAAAGTTGGTCTCTTAAAAAAGAAAAAAAGCAGCATTTTCAATGAGACTCTTTGCTGGTTTAAGTTATGCCTATATGGAGAAGGCTTTGAGGACAAGCTAATGGATAAACAAGCATTAAGCCCCCAGTTACATTTTTCCAGGAACTCTTCTGGGGACAGGACAGATTTCCACAAATGAGACTGTTGCCCTCAAGAGGTATGCTGCTGCTTTCCACTCTCCCTCTGGTTTGCAAGGATGGATGGATTTGAACTCAAATGCACCTTCCTCAGCATTTCATCTTTGTGAAACTAGATTGTATCTGTTTGCTTGACGTTAAACCCCATATATGAAGTACAGAAACTATATCCAATACTCTACAAAGTGATGCATATGGTGGAGTTAGCCAGAACTAGCAGAGTTTTGATACTAGCATCCAAATCACTATCACCCACACTGCCTTCACAATGATTTATGACCAGCCATAACTCCAGAATTAACAGGGTTGTTTCCACAGCAGGAAAAGCTAGTATAGATAGTAGGGTAGCAGGGTAGTCACCATCCTAAATCAGCATGGACATGTTCTGTATCATTTTGATTTCTACAGCCCATTACAGCCCCATGAGGATGTCTCAGCTAGTCCTGTGCCCTCCCAGTCAGGAGTGGAGATGTGCAAGAGAGACTGTAATGCCCAGACGATAAGAGAAATGATGGGACAGTTAATGCCCCACAGTTCGTTCGCGGTGTTAACGTCAGCCTGCAACAGCGGGGGAGCACCTGGGGCCACTCTGTGGAGTTATTCCCCAGGACAATAAGGGTGTAATCCTCCAATACAGAGCAGCAAGCTGAACCACTCATACTTGTTCCTTATGATGCTCTCTCTACCCATCATACCTCTGAAGTATTGCACTTACAATTTTAAGAACATTAAATAAAAAGGATTTAATAAAGCCAGCACTTCCCTGTATTTACAAAAAGCTGATGGTGTCGTGTGTCACAAACCCCAGAATACTTCTTAAATACCCCTTCCAAGGAAAAAAGGCGGGGGGGGGGGGCAGATAGAAAATAAATACATTCAATCAATAATGGTGTAAAGCTCTGACCAAACAGGTCTCTCAGGTTATAGGTATCTTGAATTACTGTGTTAATCAGTGGTACAGCAGCACACTGCTTCCATGCCTGTGTACTAGGACACTCATACTGGTTGAAATGAATTGCTGAAGCTTTTTTCCAAACAAGAGTAGAAAGATTTCAGAGTTAGTGTTTTCTTAAAGCTGCCAAAACAAGTCCCTATTACTGTAGAAATGTCAGAGAGGCCGTGATCCCACTGCCCTTTAATCAGGGGGAATTGTCCTCCTTTATAACATTACTACAGTGTGTTGCCAAATTGTTTTTCAACATTTACTTCACTGAAGCTGAAAGCTGACCTTTGCAGTTGTTACCTAAAGATGTCACCAGGCCTGAAGAAGTTTTCAGCCAAGAGTAACGTATTATTTTATACACTCAAGCCAGTTGCATCTGTCAAATGAGATTGCCAGGAATGCGCAAGCGGGGCTGTACTAACTGCACACTCTCCTGTATTGCAGACTTGCTACCTACAGCAGCCCCAGCACCTCTTCTGAGCAGTCTATACCATTTTTCCTGCAAGGATGTGACTGTAAAAAATGGTGAAGCATTCATAAATTTTGCTTTGGTTTGGGTTTTTTTTCCATCTGGTTTTGGCCATCTTACAGTGCTGTGCCTAAAGGTTGATTTTTAAAGTAGAATTGCAGGTGTCTTTAAATGGCTGAATGTCTATATGGACAAGGTCACTGGTACTTCTGGTAGGGGAACTGGTCTTTTGAAAAGTATGTGGATAGTTAACCATTACCTAGTAGCTCGACAGGAGAAAAACCCTCATTTCACTTTGTAAGCTAAATAATTAGAGTCATCTAGGGTTAACTGTTCAAAGCTGTCAATCATTAGTTAAAATGAGAAAAATGGATGAAAGGTAAATATATATATATATTTATATAACCTTTAAGATTATTTATGTGTTAAAGACATGCACTGTTTTTTTCAGTAGTAGGCCTATAACAAATAGAAAAAAAAAGGTGGTATTTCCTGGTTAGGCTAAATAAGGCACTGTTTACTACAGGGCACCTTTTGGTCATCCCTGTGTATGCTGCTTTTAGGTTCTTCTTCCCTGTCTAGCCTTGTAATAGCTCTGCAGCGTTGGAGTCCTTGCTACATCTTCAGTCTCTGTGGTTTTAGGTGCATTGTAAGTACATTAGGAGCACCTCTCCTTCTCTCCCTTTAAGGGCATTTTGGTCTGTGACTATATTTCTGTGACCATGACTGGTCTGTGGGGTCTTGCCCCACTCATACAGGTGATGATAAGGTGATGACTCTGAATTTCCCTTAGGTCTGCAGTAGTAAAGGCAAAGATATTTCCAGAGGGACCTGCAGGTGATTTAGCTGATAGGTCGTGCAACATTGAGAGTCTGGGCTGAAGGGCCTTTATTTTCCCATTTCTGAAAGTGGCTAGAAAAGGACAGAATAGTAGGGCACTGCAAGGCCTGTGCTGTGCCGCTTGGAGCCTCAGCTGCCCGCGGGAGCATTGGACGTGATGCAGTGAGGACGCAGGAATGCAGGTGACCCCCGTGAGCAGGAGCGGGTGCCTCATGCCCTCAGAGAGCCTTGTCTCCCACAGCTTCATCGGTCACAAAACCCAGTCTGGTTTTCTTCACAGTGCTGTGCACATAGCTCAACTCCATTCACTCTGCAAATGTGATTCAGGCAATTCAGTCTACCTCTCCCCAAAATACCTGCCAGGAAAACTAGTAGTTAGCTTCAGTTGCTGATATTGTGGTCCCCTGGGCCTTGTCTGCTGCCCTGTCAGTCAGGCAGCCCAGCTGGCAGGTATATTCCTGGCTCCCCTTCACCTCTAGTGAGTGACAAGCTGCAATCCAGTTTAGGTCTTTAGCCTTTTGATGCTTGGTTTTAGCAGAATTTGCACTGAAATTGAATTAATTCAATTTAGAGAGAAAGCTGTAAAGGAAAATGCAGCTGTGAGCTGGCCCAAAAAGGCAGAGATAGAAAAACAAACTCTGGGCGCATGACTATTGCAAATTAATTGGCAGAAATGCTTAATTTTGTGGCAAGCATGAGAAGTTCCAAGTTTTGGTCTTTGATGCTTCTGTGGACCTCCATTATTAAAATAATTGCTACCTTATGCTATATCTATGCTATCAAACTGCACAGTGTCAGGGTAGTTTCCTTGGCACTGCATCCTGATCCCCTATGCTGTTATGTGGCTCAGCCTGTCTTGGGCACTGTTTTCATCCAAGCCAGCCAGTATTTCCCTAAATAGTTCCTGGGTACAGCTCAGGACTTCACACAGGCCAGGGACTGTTCCTGGTAGTGACACGTCAATTTGGAGGCAAAGATTGCTCAACAGCATGGGTGTAGAGAGCTGCAGGCCAGCTGACCTCCAGGCAAGATGATGGGTCTTCATTTACTAATATATACACAGCCCTAGGGTAATCACTATTTTCATCCTTTGCCCTTGCTAGTACTGATGATTGTGAAGCAGCACAGCGAGTTGCAGCAACTCTCCAGTTCAGCCCAAAACTTACCTTTACTTAACTTTATTATTGTTGATAGGGTGATTTTCCAGGCAGCATTCTAAGTCACTTTACCATTACTAGCATTGCTTGAAAAGCTGAATATTGCTTCAGGAAAGCCTGCCCCACTTAAGTTGATGGTAGTATAATTTTAAAGCAGCTGAAGCTGACCATGAAGCAGCATCCCGGGTCGCTTACCAAAGGAAATATGCAGCCAACTGGTTTCTTGGTTGAATCTCTACTGGTTTTGTATCTTAGATGAGAGGCTATATATGAGGTTCTCATTTAAGTACAGGCCAAGCCCTCCCTTTGGTCCAAGCTCATCGCGTATCAATGTTCTGGCACAAGACCTCCATGAGCTCCAGGCTTAGCAGGCTAAAATCACTTATAAGTGTGGACAAGCCCACCACTACCTCGGTCCACCATGTCAAAATGGCACAGAGTCCAGAGGGTCCCAGAGAGACCCAGCAACGCAGCAGAGGGTTTGCAGGTGGCTGAACTGCAAGGGTCTTTGCCAGCAATATGAGCACAGCAGGTCATGAGGCATTTGGCCCTCATTTGTAAACAGTACAAACAAAGCCACAGAGTCCTTACAACACTATTCACAGTATTTAACCACACTCAGATTACAATTTGCATTGTTGCTGGAGAACCAGTTAGGAAACATAGTGCTGGTTATTTTTTGAATTCATCACTGTTGAGATGTCAGTTACAAAGTATTATTTAAACAAAAAGAACAATGTTCTGTGAAAAATACAGAAGTGGTGACTAAGCAATCCTGATTACACTGGACAGAAGTCTTCTTTCCATCAAGGATCAGTTAATGCAGCCTTGCTTGGAACTACACATGAAAATCTAAGATCAGGCAGTAAATAATGCTGGTACTGGTTTGCCTATTCGAACATTTCCCAGCTGGAGTATTATGTTTGTGTTCTGTGATCTGCATGGGTGTCCAGTCCTTTCCCAACTCCCAAATTCCTGAATACAAGTTGTTTTCAATCTAGTGTAAGCATATATTGTTTGGGATCTATGTAATTTTCTTCCTCTTCCTGTGATACTATGGCTGTTCATAGTTGTTCAAGGCAAAGACGCCTCTTGCTTTCTCAGATTAGCTCCTGCCTTGACAGACAGTGTCAATGGACTTTCAGGGAATGCTGCAAGAACTCTGTGCTTCTGAGCTGTCAAGCAGTTCAGGGACTAGGGGGTGGCATGTGAAAATTAAAGTTAATTAGGAGAATTGGCATTGTTAGTGGTGAGGAGGAGTCCCTGGCATATTTTGTACAGGTTTTTGAATGGCTTCATTGTATAATTCATATTCTTTGAACAATGAATCAGCACATTAAAAAAAAAAAAACAACACAGAAAAAAACTAGTTAAAAATGTGTACTTGAGAATGTTGTTGAGGTGTATACACAAGGTTAGCTACTGAGGAAACAAAGTTTTATTTTCAGATGCTGCACTCTTCCCTCCTGCAAAAAGCTAGACCAATAGGGTCTGGAGTCCACAGCTGGTGAACAGGGGAATGTCATCAACTTCATTAGAAAATTCTAGTAATTGGTCAGTGTTCCTTCTTTAGGAAAATTTTTGAAAACACAGGAGGTCCAGCTCCCACCTCTCATATAGTATCAAGGAAACTTTCTACCATGCTAAAAAGCATATCTGCTTGCCGTGTAAGATTGTTATATACTTTCATCTACTTGCAGCTGTGCAGAAAGACTGTTTTTCTGAAGCTCCTTGAAGAATGTGTGATTTAAGAGAAAATCTCTTACCTACATTTTAGATTGTGTCCGTCTTTTGCGGGGGGGGTCATCTTCTTGATCAGGCTAGGAAAGCATAAAATTACAAAAATTACTTACCTACTACATAGTGTCTCATATCTTATCCTTCGTACCATCTATAGTCTAATTTCATGCACAGACAGCTTCTGCTTCTAGTAATATGTGAAATTTATATTACTAAAATAAGATTTAGGTCATAATGAATTTTTCAGTGCATTTTACATCTGCATGCTAATTAAATTTCACAGGACTCCTATGAGGTAGGTAATCCTCACCTTTGAGAATGAGAAATATGAAGAAGTGATAGTCAGCTCCCTCAGCTGAAGCCATGTATTTAGAAGTGTTTCATTTTAGATAGTGTTTACTTTAAATAGTAAAATGATATGCCAGATTTTCAGCAAGTCAGCACTTTAGTGGTGGAACACCTTTAAAATTGTGGGAGCTGGGAGCAAATGCCATAGAAGTAGATGGAACAACAGGTGCAGATCTGTTTTGAAATGCCAGTGGCTGTTGCCATTTTGACTTCTTTAGCTAAATCCTAAGCTGAAATTAAAAAAATAATCTTGAATTAACAGTGGTCAAAGTCCAGAAGAATGAATATTTCATTGGTTCTTCCAGTTTTGTCATCAGTATTTCTTAGATATAAGGTTGGGTATTCAGACTGCTAGCACTGGTTCCTGAATGGGAGCCTAGATTACCTGTCTGATTAGATATAAGGAAAAGCTTTTTCTCCCTAAGTGTGGTCAAACATTGGAACAAGTTGCCAAGAGAGGCTGTGGAGTGTCCATCTTTGGAAGCATTCAAAACCCAGACAGCCACAATCCTGGGCAACCTGCTCTATCTGACCATGCTTTGAGCAGGAGGCTGGACTAGAGACCTCCAGAGTCCAGTCCAACCTCAGTGATTCCATGATTCCTAGTTTGTTCCTGAGGTCTGGTGAATTCATCCCTGTTTTCCCTGACAACGTGCTGTTGCTTACATGCAGAATCTATGCTATCTGAGAATCAGGGCACAGACTTACTGCCGAAGTCCAGTTAGGGGTGTGAAATCCATTTCTTCTGACAGGTCTAATCTGAGCACAACCAAGACACCCAACAGGGAGGACTTCTAACAAAACACAAGGATAGTGACTTTTCTCCTAAAACAAGGAAATTTGTCTTTATAGTAACAAAGTTTCTAGAATACCCACTGTGAAGATGTGAGTTCAGTTTCTTCCTTAGCCCGTACAAGGTCAAACCCCCATCTCCTCAGTTCCCCCAACTGCATTCTGAGCAGCAGACTGTAAGGCAGTTTGGAGCAAAGGCACTTCTTTCTTTGTTAAGATGCTCCACACGTTTATCTAAACATAATTTCTCATAAAATTCCTGCAAGTGTTTGGACCAGGGACTCTAACTAAGCTCCCTCATTCCAGGTAAGTGCCTGGATCACAAGGCTGCAACGCACCCGTTCTTGTATGTAAAGTCCTCCAACCAGCCCTCCCCAGGCAATCTGTGAGTGTTCCATGTGAAGGCCATGAGTTACAAAAAGAGGAGTGCACGCCAGTTCATTTATCAGCCCTAAGTCTTCTCCTTCCCGAGCAGGCCAACTATTACTGAATATAAGGAGAGCAGTAAGGTCTCCCACTTCCACGTTATGGAAGGAAAGAGTAAGGCTGCTCAGTTCTATGAAAAAAATCTGAATTTGTTTTTCAGAAGGTGCTTTTAGACTATGAATGGGAAATGAAAGAAGGGCCTTTCTGTTGCCTGTAGTCAGATACACTAAACCCAAGAAAGGAGAAGCATTTGAGATTTTTCCTCATGCTTTGCATTTTGGTTGCTAACTAAAGGGACATTTGGGTTCCTTTTGAACACTACTCTAAAGGAGCTAACTCTCCTAAATGCCTTTTATGGGGAATTTAGGGTCCTACCTAAGGTTCTGGAGTTCAGTCTCAGGATCAGCTCCATAAAATGTAGTAAGTTTTAGGTACCAGGTGCTTTAATAAAATTGGCCTTCAGTGACTAATGTAGAATATCATACTGAATCAGTAGCAGAACAATTAAAAGATACCAAATTTCCTGAACATGGCTGTGTTCCTCACAGCAACAGTGCATGAAATTTGTGAAAGACACTCCTCATTCTCTGTAATAGTTATAACCAAATCAGCAGCCGGTGACAAAATTAAATGAAAAGATCCAGACCTTGTTGGCTCGTTGTTCTTACAAAAGGAAATTCATATGGTAATATGCAGTCTATCTCCTCTGTGGATAGAAACTGCACATACAAGGATTCATGTTAACATCTAGAACAAGAGGAAGGCCTTTTTAGACATTATAAATATCAGTACTCGTCACTATATGCAAGTAGATAATTAGGGTAATTATTCCCAATTAGCAGCTGCAAGCCCTACAGATGGGAATTTCAGGGGCTGGTAACTATTGTAAGAAAGCATTTCTGCAAGCTGCAAAGCCCTTTTCATGTTTTGGAAAATACACATCTAATGACCCTCACACATGCTGTTAAATATTTTTATTAATAATAAAATTCTTTCCTGCACTAGGACAATACTTCTGCTTTTCTTTGAAGCTCTGTTGGGGTCTGAGATGGCCTGCATTTGGAAAGATTTTTCCAAAGATTTAACCTATCAGCTAAAGTAAATGATGAACCAGGCCGAAATGGGACTCAAATTTTGCTTTTATTCTCAGTCCATGAGGAAAAACAAAGGACTCCCAACTGTTTTCCTAGGCTCTGCATGAAACCTTCTGAGAGAACACATTGTCAAACTTGTTTGCCAGGCTCCAGAACCATTTTCCCTGTGTTCATTGTATACTGCTCCTTTGAATGGCTTCAAGGCAAAAAAAAATGCACATATTTTAATTGTGAATAATGTTTTTTCAACCATAAAGGCTTCTGTGATAGCCAAAGAGTTACTCTGATTAGAAAGGGAATGCTTGGTGCATTTGTATGTACCATGTGTATATCACAGGCACAAATGGAGCAGGGATTCTCCAGTTTTTAGCTTTTATGTGAATTCATTTAAGTTATGAATTCAGAAAGCAAAAGAAATGTAATCAGCAAAAATAGTATGGCACGTAACTGTAACATTTGTCCTCATGAAGCTCCTTATCACAGTGAAGAAACTTAACTTTTTAGATACATTAATGTGAAAAATCAGTCATTCCTATCTTTTAAAGTAAGATTTCAACTTCAATCAACAAATAAGCCTGTGTTTACTCATTTAAATCCATTCCTTATCTGGTTATTTGAACATGGAATTGCAGACAAAGTTGAGAAAGTAATCATTTTTTGCATTTGAGTAAGTAAAAGTTTATTGATCAATGTCTTTTTCAACTTTAATTATCTTCGAGCTAAAATGAAGGAAAGAAATTTCAAGCCAAAATAATTATTCTATGAAAAAGTTATGAGGTTTTTGAAAAAAGAATATTAAGACTGAACATAATAATTCAGCTTTAGTACAGAATATTGAACAGTATAGCTTGCAGTGAGCCCATGTAGATGCCAAGAAATGCTTTTTCAGCATTTGGAATTTGTTTTTAGCTATACTGACATACAAGTAATAAAGTAGATTTAAAAGTGAGAGTAAGTTTGTATGATAGCAATTCATTTTTCTTAATATAGCTCTCTAATTCAGATTTTTACAGTTAATAGTGTTGCCAGCTGTAGATTAAAAAAAAAAAAGCTTAAGAAAATATATTTATTCTGTATATTTTAGGAGTCTGGCTGTTACAAGTATCACTACCTGTAAATACCTTTTAGGTTTCCTAGAATCTCAAAAAACCTTCCTCCAACATTAATCGTGTACATACTAGGACTTAGAAAAGAAATGAGGATGATGTATCACATTTACAGGCTTCCAGTTTGGGAATATTTTTCATGCTCCCTTTCCAATAAACTTTCAGAGCTGAATAATATCAGAAGTTTGTTTCTTTGCATGATCTAACCTACATTTCATTTGGATTCATGCTCTGTCCTATTATGTCATATAAGAATATAACTCATAATTTTTTTTCAGATATTTGTCTCTAATTTTTCTGATCTGTGTGCTCTGTTTCATCTCTTTATCTGACTTCATCTTCAGTCTCTCTTTTTTTCTCTTCTCAGCTTGTTTCTTTAACTTAGTATTTCTATTCTTACTTGTTCACCCCCTTTAAAAACTTCATTTCCCCCTTAATCCCTTTTTGGAACTCAAAGCACCAGATCTGTTCACCTGGTGTGTGGCTAATTTGTGTATCTTGAAAGGGCAGTAAAAATGACAGGCAGATCTTTAGTTATTTAAATCCAATCTCCAAGACTTCTGAAACCACTGGGAACGTTTGCTTCAGCTCTGCAGTGAACTCTGTCTGTAGAAGGTCTCAAATATGTTTGACTTGAAAGTCTTTATTAGACATCCTGCTTTGCAGAAACTCCTTAATATATGTTTGACTGGATGTTCAGATTTGTAGTATATTGGTAAATAATGCCATTGTACTCTTTAATATATACAAAGTCATTATGTTGATAAAGGATTTGATGCCGCCAAATGCATCAGCCCTGGTCTACTGATGTAGTCTATCACATCCTTTTTAACCATGAGACATTATAATGGATTTCAGAGAGTTGTTTATATCCTTTAAGTTAAGTAAATGCTTAAGTGTGTTTCTGGATTAGGACCAAAGGACTCAGCACCTTGGAAGATTAAACAAAAAGCAAAGAATCAGCCATGCTGGCAGAGACAGGTTGCTGGGTTTATCCATAAGTCTTAAAACTAAGCTGATTTCACTTTGGATTGGAAAATGTACTCCTGCTCAATTCTCTGCCAATTTGTGGTGCAGAGAGATATCCATCCACCAGCTGTGGATTATCTGACTACCAACCTTACTATTAGAAAAAACACCTCAACTGCATGAAAGCAGCCTCAACCAAATGTATTAATAGTTAACTCGCTATGTTCCTGATATGTTACAGCCTCTATGAACTATTTTGCAGTTTCTAAATAAGAAAAAAGATAAATTGCCACTTTTGCTTTTTTTCACAGAAATTTACCCTAAATCAGAATCCTCTTCATTTATGCCAAAATCACAGTTTAGTTTAACTTAAATACTTCATTCACCTTCCTGAAAAGCAGCCAAATCCCCATATAAGGAGAGCTGGTAAAAATAACTCTGAAGTGCTCAGCCTTCAATGAGTTTTAGGTCTGAGACATTTGATCAACTTAGTGTTTATCAGCTGAAAATCTGTCTGCAAACTTTTAAGAGGTTAAGCTAAGGTACTTCCTGCTATTCAGAGCAAGTCTACAGATAGATACTGCAGCTCAGCTCACAAACCATGACTCAATTGTTCCTTGTGTTCCAACATTTATAAACTGCAAATTTCCAGTCTTGAAGTTGGAATTGAATTGCCAAATCATTTGTGGACCTTAGAAATTTCTAAGTGGTCTGTTTCTGAAGAATAAAAAAATCATGACTTGTCTTTGTAAAATGAAAAATTGAAGGAAGTATTTAAAAATATGGAAAGAATTAGACACATTTCATGTGTGTCTTTTATGGTCTCCATTAGGTACCTCAGGATGAGTGGGGAGGATACCCAGCTGGTGGGAAAGACGAAGAGATCCCCTGCAGAAGAATGAGAAGTGGGAGCTATATTAAGGCCATGGGAGATGAAGAAAGTGGAGACTCTGATACTAGCCCCAAGACATCACCAAAATTAACAGTTCGACCAGAGTCTTTATTAAAATCCATTGGACAAAGACCACTGGGAGATCATCAAAAGTAAGTTTCACTATACCATGTTATACACCTTGCTGAAAGTTGCCATGACTTGGGTAATTTTTCTTTGTGTCTTACTGGTAGTAGTCAGTATCCATGAGAAAATATGATACTGCAGTTAAAAAGCTAACTTTTGTGTCTTTGTTTTAAATTAGCTAGTTTCTTATGATTACTGGATGAAAACCTGCCATCCTCCTCCATCATGTAAAAAACCTACTACTTCAAAAGAGTTTGTAATGTTTACTGAAGGAAATAGATCCATATATTTATCAAAAGTTTAAAATTCTGAATATTTCTTCTCTAGAAGGATTGTTTTGTTATAAGTCTTTGTTATTTCATTGTTTTCTCTGAAACAGAAAGTACATTCTATTCTATACTAGATATAATAACAAATATATAATTGTATCATATATTTGGCATCTTCAACCTTTTTTATAAGTACAATGCTTTATGTATCAGCTACACTGTATCATACTCATTTAAACATATTGTGGATGGTTTTGTTTGACTGGCGTCGTGTTTCGATCATGCTACCTAAAATATGGCCTATTAAATAACTAAAGCAAATTTTAAAGCCAAAGGAAAATATGCAGTTATATATGTTTTCCAACAGATCTTTATATTTCTCTTGTTTTTATCCTTTCAATATATCATTTTATAACTAAATTGTAAGTATACTTCTGAAGACAGTTTCAAAGTGGTAGCCTGATTTCAAATATGCAACTTCTATTAATGTGACTGAGTGTTTCTCACGGCTCAGAAGATTGATCTTTTTGCCTGGGAGAAATATATAAAATGAAGAAATTAAGAGTGAAACCTTTGATCAAAGGTTGTTTATTGTTCAGTAGGTAATACCATGTGTATTATACCACAGTGACTCACCTTTTCATAAAATAAAATAAAATAAAACAAAACAAAATGCTTAGGAAAAAAATCCTTTGGGCTTAATTAAATTGAATTAGTTAGCTTGCAATCTGGAAGAAAACCATCGACTTTCACTATTACTGAAGAGAACTGTTTAGAACTCTATTAATAGTTTCCTATAGTTTTCTCACACATCTCTGTAGGCTCAATTCAGATGCACCAAGGTGTCTGTACCATGAGATGCTGTAAGATTTCTGAGATACTATGAAACAAGACTGACAGGTCTCGATTGGCAATTTAAATCCAGGCAGGATACCTTACGGCATCTCAAAGGGTGCCAGAGACCTATGTTTAGGCAACTGAGTCAAATTCTGAATGTGAATCTGAAGTATTTGCTAGAATATTAGGTCCAACGATGAAATTTGCTGGGAACCCTGTAGCTGGCTGATTTCCAAAGAGGAAAAGATGAGGTCTTAATGACAGTGGTTGAAAGCAACATTTGAATTTTTGATGTCCTCAGTCATTGTATCTGGGCTGAACTTTGGGGTTGAGGGATGCTGGCTACATCAACTGGTTCAGTCCGAATTTGTGAAAGTCCCTGAGAAACAAAGACGGTACTTAATTTTGAGCTTGTGAGTACTCGTCAGTAGGAGTAGAGGTCTTTCAGGATGAGTAGCCCATAATTTCTCAGCCATGGTGGAGACATATGTTGTGATTTCTTCAGTCCTGGATTTTCTAGTAAATGGCTCTGAAAGCTGTGGGTCCTGCAAAAGGGTGATTATCCTCATGGGATAAGATGTGCTAAGGGAGAGTGAACTAATGTCTGTGGCTTGTTAAAAGTGACCCTCCTGAAGGCAACAGGGAAAGAGGAGATAGTCGACTTTCTCAGACTTCCCCACATCAACCGGCTGTCTTCCTCCTAGTAAATTAAACATTTCCAGAACACAGACCTGAGTACGGAAACCTGACTGTCTACACTGAGAAGGTTTTGGAGAGGTCCCTGGCAAACTTGTCGCCTGGGTCTATTAGCGCTGTCCCAGCCACTGCCCAGCTGTGTTCTGGGCATTGGTGTAGGCCAGGGATCATTCCCAGAAGGCAGTTTGGGTGCAGCCATCCTGTTTTGGAGGGTATGCCATATCCATTTTCGTACCGCAAAGAAAAGTCTTCTCTCAGAGACAGTTCTAACTTTCCAAGTACTTAGACCAAATAAAGTATATTCTATTCTGTTCCTTGTTTTCAGCTATGGTTGGGTCTCCCACAAGCGAATGTAGATAACAGCACAGATTTTCCAGTGAGTGACAGGTCTCAGCACCTGCCCTAGACCCCTACAGCTTATAAACAGATCCAGACAGCATCTAGACACACATATTCAAACAAAGAATGTGTTTCAAGAAAAAAGTCTTTCTGATCTGTTAAAATCTGAAGGCAGGTTTTTATTAGTAGGTCAGTACCAAATGTTGTGTCTTCTGTCAGTTTTCTATGTATTGCAAATACACTGCTAAAAATATAATTGATTAAAACACGAGTGTGATGCTGATGCAGTATGCTGCGGTTGACAGCTGTGCCTGTTCATGGTCCCAAAGGATTTAATGGCATAGTTACCACTAACTGCAGTCGGAAAAGGAGGAAGCTTTTTGTAATACTGTGAAATATTATTAGGGGCTCTGTTGAGAATTTGTCGCAAACACTGCACTAGGAATAATTGAGCAGCCTGGCTGCTGCTGACAGATATCTTTTAAATCCTCAGTTTTCCTTTAAACTGAGGGGCAGCACCTTGAATCTGCCAGCCTAACATACACATTTTTTACCAGTGAACCTCAGGCAGAAATGTGACAACTATTCTGGTTCTTGTATGTCTGTCTTACAAAAATCTGCAAATTTCAGCATTCCTAAAGCAGACAGAAAATGCCTTGTCTCACAGGAATACAAAGTGCTGGTCCTAAACCTGGGTTTCACCACAAGGCATCTCCTCCCAGTATGTCTCTGTCTCCCTGTCACTGTGGTTACCTTTTATGTCTGGCAGATGTCTGTGATGGATGTAGCAAGGGGTGGTGGTTATGGAGCCTTCCTCCCTCCTCTGGCACAGCTCAGTGATCCCCATTGCATGCCGAGTACCCTTTGTACCACTGATCATGCTGCTGAGCCAGAAGTCAAGGTTTTGAACAGCATTCCTGCAGGTATAGCAGGGCTAAATAGCATTTCTGGCATGTATTGAGAGAAATTACATAATTCAAAATGTCAGCTCCATTAGCTGGCTTTTTACGTTGTTTACTAGAATGGAGGCAGCTAATGCACAGGAATAAAATGGGGCTTATACTCCCTTAGTCCTCTGCTTGGGTGACAGGATAGCTCAGAACTGGGTTCTGACAGAGCACCAGTAAACCTGTAATAAAAACTGAATATTGATAGTTTTGGTGGTTTAAAAGCATGCATTGGCTGCAAAACTTATGTAGGTGGGTTTCATAAAACTAAGCCTAGTCCTCTATCACTATCCCGAATGGGATAAAATGAAAATTAGAAAAGACTTCACTTAACCTTTGACAGACCTTTGCCATGTGTGCATGTTTCTCCTCTGAGTTATATCAGGCATCTTTGCAAGGAGTTTTTTCCCATTTAAATTCTGTTTCTACTTTGACAAATGCAAGCCCCTATTTTGTCGGTTTCTGTTGCTCAAAGATTTAGCAAACTGAACATTAAAAATTCATAAACAATAAAAATGCATATTTGTATCTGAATAAATGATTTTATTTAACAACATACAAATAGGTGTATGTAACTGATTTAACAGAAACATTAAAATTCTGAAATAATTTCTTTTCAGTTACTCTTGGAAAGGAGTGTATTTTACTCCAAATGGGAATAAGAAAGAAAAAAACCTGCTGGTTTACACAGGTGGCAGAAGCAGGGCATATATTGCAACCACTGCCATCTGATCACCATCTCTGTCAAACTGCTAGCACAGCCAGCATGACCCCCAGCCCGCTTTCAGACTAGGCCACGCAGCTCTTTTCTAGATAGTGCCCAGGTATGTTTCAGGGGCTACCCCTGATGGATGCAGCCACCCTCTCTATAGGGTAATGTCGTGGTTTCAGCCCAGCCGGTAACAAAGGCCCACGCAGCCGCTCGCTCACTCCCCCCACCCCCCTCCGGTGGGATGGGGAGGAGAACCAGAAAGGGAAAGGAAAGAAACCTGGAACCTCGAGGGTTGAGATAAGGACAATTTACTGGGGCAACACAAAAAGAGAAGTTAGAAC
>JANZLQ010000017.1:7641675-7667299 GCA_026212715.1 Elanus axillaris | reverse complement strand
GGTGGGGAGAAGCAGAAAAGGCCTTGGCTCTGTGCTAGCACTGCTCAGCAGTAACTAAAACATCCCTGGGTTATCAACACTGTTTCCAGCACAAAACCACAGCCCCATACCACCTACTATGAAGAAAATTAACTCTATCCTAGCCAAAACCAGCACATACACTTACAACATGAGAGTGAATACCAAATGAGAAGTTTGGAAGCACTGCATGAGGCCAAATGTCTCTTTTTATCCATTTTTGCCCATGACAGTGGCAAATTTGTGGGTATTCCTCCTAGAGAAATACCACTTTGGTAAGTACACAGGAAGAAGTCTTGATATCGCAGGCTATAGGTAAATGTGCACGTGTGGAGGAGTGGGTGTGCTGCAAAAACGTCATGGATTGAGAAATTAAGCACAACTTCCTTGCTAGAGAAATTAACGTCCTATTTCAATGCTCTCCATTGCTGCACACCAGTGATGCAAGCCTTCATTAATTTTTAAGGGTAAACTTCAATTCACCATTAACTCTTCTGCATGTTTAAATTAGGGATGGTTTTGAAGCCATTCCTGAGAAATATTTTCAATAGAAGAGATGGGAAAAATGACTGGAAAAGTAACTCTTATGTTTCATATGCTTTTTATTTATCTTTGTTTTTTTCCTCAATCTTCTGACTCTAAAAAGCCTTATTACACACTTCATTAGTAGCTTTCTGAGGCCCTGTAGTGTAGTAACATCTACTCAGAGTCTCTGAGGGATGAAATTGGAGATTTACTGAGGAGAGTTGGAGGGCTAATTACAAAGCCTTATCAACTAATAATACAGTTAGTGGGCCACTGGCACAGTGATAGTGTTCTCTGCTGCAGTCAATAAGATCTGGGTTAGATTAGTCCACAGGGTTAAGAGGGAATGCTGATGAAGGGCAGCTAGTCATCTGGCTACCTAGGAAATATCTTTTACCGGGTCAGAAGACAGTCCCCATCCTTTCCTCCTTTGCAGAATAATAGGAAATGCTCTGAAGCACTGTTAGGCACCTTGTTCTCCTAGAAGTACCATAGCGTGAAACCCAGGGAGTAATTGAGCCCAGATCTCCTGCCTCGTTGTAGCAAATACCAGCTTTATGTTGTAGGGCTGCAATGTATTACCCTCGATTAGGGACGGGAAGGGGATCCTAAGTCTCTGAACAAAGGGCAGTCTTCTCAGGAATAAAACAGGCTTTTGTCAGAGAGATGCAATTATGTGATGGATCGCGGTGAAAATGCGGTAAGTTTCAGGCCAATGTCACAAGCACAGATACTGAGATCCAAGAGAAAATACACTTCTGGTGCTTATTCATTCCTGCTTTTAACATATATGCTAGTTTTACTTTTCATCTGAAAAGGATCAAGAGCTGCTTTTCTCATTTGTTTAGTCTTTAATAAAAACTAAATGAGACTATAAATTATGTGTGTAGAAACACTTCTCTTCTTCAGGCAAGGATTTAAAAACTAAGCTGCTCTTGGTTAAAAAGCAGAAATCCTGTATATATTTTCACTTCTCCCAATTTGACTCTTTTTTTCCCCCAGAAATTACATAGTCTCATTAATATCTTCAACTTCAGCATGAGAAGGTGACTTATTTGCTTAAGACCTATTGGCTTTAATGGACTGTATGGTCTGTAGTCTACATTTGTTCTGCCTAATTATGATTTTTTTGCATGTGTACATGTCTCTGTACCAAAATCAAATAAAAGAGAAAAAAAAAAGTGAGATAGCTTCCTGAAGAAAATGGTCACTATTCCATAAAACGGTTTAGGAACATACATCCAGTATTTGAGTTCTGCTTAGATCCTCAGATCCATTTACTGAACTGCTACATGATGCCTTAAATGCCTCTAACTTTTTGCCATAACATCTGCCTGAGTTTTGTTGTTGCTGACCAATTTGCTGCCTACTCTCCAGGGCAAGCTCAAAATAGGATATTGGAACAGGACTTTTAGGATTAGCTCTATGTGCACATCTGTCACCTCTTACAAACAAGAACTCTGAGTTTAGACTTCCCGCAGCAGACTTTTTTTAATATATGCACATTCTGCGTGATTTGGAGTACAGGCTTGATTGAGCCTACATCCTCTGTATCTTTGCAAGGAGTGATCAAACCACCAGACTGTTTAACTATTCCGTATTATTTCCTCTCATTTTCTTCCTGTTCATGTTGTACAAAATCCCTACAGCCTTACTGACAAGAAAGGTTCTTTCCTCTCAGTGATTAGCAGGCATTTCATAAGGATGGGAGCACCAGTCTCCACCTCTTCCCTAACATATTCCTGTAATAAAGCAAATGTTCAATATCTTTCAGGCACCTTTTTAAGAAAAGGCTCTGGGTCAATGATGAAAAATATAGGCGTCTTAAAAAATTTAATTTGGCCCAAATTCTCGTATCTATCACTGATCAAAGAGAAGCTCCAGTATGACAAAGACTAGAAAAGAAATTCGTCACTACAGATAAATTCATCAGATTTATGTGTACTTTCAGTTTTTTCGAAGAACCAGACTAACTGTGCTATTCCAAAGGGAGAATCAGACTTAATGTCTATACTCTGAGTTCTCCAATGGGCCGCATGCAGGCACATCTGTGCCCCTTTGCAGAGCTCTATTGACTTCAGCAGGGAACCAGAGAGACACAGTATGACTCGCAGCTGCTATACAATGGCACTGCTAGCTGAGCTTAATCATTAGATTCTGGTCGATGAGTTATTTCATGTACCTACAAAGACATAGTTAAGATAGATCCAGATAGAGAAATGAATAACCATTGAAATGCAAATCTCTCAATAAAATAGGTTTTGATAACTTATGCTACCTTGCCAATCCTAATGCACCTCCCTTTTCGGTGCCCAAGATGAATTCTTTTACAAATTTTATCTTTTTGTCCCAGAATGATACTTCTGAATTGCATATACTGATTTAAACAGAAGTGATTGTACTTTCTTTAATGTTCCCATTCATTCTCAGATTTTTGGACAAATGCGGGCATGATCATGAAAATAAAAAGATGATTTTAGAATATTACAATTCTAAAAATTAATTTGATGGGAAAATGGACTTTCTTTAATCTGATGCTCCCTTAATAAACCTGATAGACCCATTCAGAGTCAGAAAGTGACTTTCTTGCTGCAACTTTTAGAGGCCTAGGAAGATTTTAATTCACTTTTGGTACCTTCTTGACCCAGGGTGCACTCCTGGCTGAACATTTGACAGTGAACAGGTACTCTGGGGAGTGATCACTGTTTTAAATGTGAGTAGATCAAGGAATAACTTTGGCAAGTGTACAGCATTTGCTTCAATGTTGGCATCATGTTCATGCTATTTTAAGCAATGGTATTAGGCTTATAACAAAGTATATGATACCAATCACTTATTAGAAAATAAAATACAGACAGTAAAAAAAAAACAAAAGGCAGTGTGACAGAGATCCCTTTCTCAGGGTTACACCCCATGTTACCACTAAGGTTGTCTTGACTTTCAAGTACTGCTTGTCAGGAATCTGAATTTGTAGGGAGAAGTTAGGGGGTTTCTTTGTTTTGTGTGGACCCTGTCTTAGCTATAAGCTGTAAAACTATGTCATCCTCTAAATCTGGCATTTCAAGGTGTCCTAAAATTGAAGCCATGTTGTTTTACTATCATACATACCTTTTTACCAAAGGACTAATAGTTTTGTCTTCTGCAAAAGATGCAATGGTCACATAAGTCACAGTACAACACTGCATGTTGTAATTCCAGCTTACAGTAATACTTGTCATACAGCAATGATAAGAGACTTCAGGAAACACGCCACGAGCCGTCCTGGGTGTTCATCAGCATCTGAACTCAGTAATGACAAGGCATGGGCTGCGTGCTGCACAAAGCGATAGACTTCAAGTGAGTGGTGCAAGGTGCTGTGGTACAGACCACAGTGGGAATGCCTCAAATCCCCCAGCATTGTATGCTGAAGTCATTGGGCTGCTTCAGACACTATGTGGTCATATAAACTTTCCAAAAGTTACACAAAACAATGGAATGCAGGAAAAAAACAGAAACCAGTGTTAGCTATTTACTGTCTATAAGGTAAAGTAAGCATCTTACGCCTTTTAAAAATACACAGTGAGTAGAAGAGGAAATAGATGATGGCTAAACAATAGATGGCTAAAGATGAGGAAATGAGTCCTTCCCTTATCATTAGTTAATGCTTGATTGCAGCTATTGGATTAGCTTACATGATTGTTCTTTTCATTCTTCTAAATAGCTCTCTAGTTTTACAAGTATTCTGTTACAGTGGCGTAAGTGGACAAAAGATAAGGAGAGGTAGATGTGCTCTTCCATCTCCTGCAATCTCTTGACAAACGTTATCTAATGCTTTTTGATTACAATATAAGTAAATTTAAACTTCTTCCTACATTTTTACTGTACTGAGTCCTGTTAAGGTTGGCTGCAAGACGTGGCAAAACGCAGAAGGGTATTGGTTTTCTGGACTTAAAAGAGTAAAAAAAATTATCTTTTTTTTTTTTTTTAGTGCATCTTGTTGCTTGTAGGGCTAAAGTAACAGCTGTTTTCCAGCAGTTATTTTCCCCCATTCTGCTCTTAAATTTCACTCTTGGTGAGATGTGGTCAAGAACAGTTTGTACAAGAAGAAGAGTTTGTGCTTTTGTGGCAGCCAGTGTCCCCAGTGAGGGAGTAGGATTAGATGGCTGTAGCAGGGGGGAGCTGAACTCTGCTGACAGACAGAGGTGTTAAGGGTCCTTGGGAAACCTGCAAAGGACAGAAGTAGGATAAGTGGCCCAATGCTGGCTTCTGTGACGGTGTTTTGGAAGATCTTGAGCAGAACAACTGTGAGCTGGGAATTAAGAGAATTTTAGGGAGCAGTTAGGATTAGGATCTGGTTTAGTCAAGAATGAAGGAGAGCTGTATTTGGGCCATTTGGTAAATGCAATTCTGGGGTTGGAGAAAGGGGCAGCCTTCAGATAGGAGCAGGAGGGTCTATGAGGTTTGGATACACAGGCCTGAGTTTTTGCAGAGTAGAGAAATGCAAGAAAAGGGAGGCAGTGATGCAAGATTCTTAGAAACTGCTAAGCAGGGACTCTGTTTTTGGACTGCTGCCTCTTCCCTTTTTCTTTATCTGTTCTTTGCTGTTAGAATATGGAGCCTAACCTCTTTCCCATTCACTCTATATCACGGTGGCATGCTATCCCAGGTATGCTATCAGATATGCTATCAGATATACTCTCCCAGATAAGCATGCCATGCTATAGCTCACTTTATGTGGCTATAATACAGTATTTCATCCTCCCTGAATACATTCAGGCAATCTGCTGAGTGCTGAAAGTGCTGTTGCAAATTTGGCTAACTTCACTGAGAGTTCTAAAGCTTCCATTCTAGAGTAGAGGTTCTCAAAAGCTGCAAGGTCATTACATGGCCTTGTTCCCAAAAGCTTCCCTAGGCTTTGAGCCTTACTTGCAGCTAAGATATTTCTCATTAAAGACCTCTTTCTAGCTGCCCTGGACTTCCTTTGAAGCTAATGGAAAAGAGAAAGTAACCCTTGAGGACAAAAAAAAGCTTTTAATGGGGAATCCATTCCTAAGATCTCTCTTTGGAAAAGCAAATAGGAAGAGAACTGACAAACCAATTTAATTTTTCCTATTAGTCTCATCCACTTCCTCCTTTTCCATAGTACCAAACTTTAGAGTCACTTCCTTGATGTTAATGTGTGTATTTGTTTTTTGGTCCTGGAGATGAACTGTCAAACCATCTCATGTGCTTATGCTTGTCTTGCCCTTCTTCGGTGATTAGCTGAGATATAAGATCATCTACTATAGAGCATAAAAGAAAACGTTTTTCTTTTATCAAAGTGATAAAGCTGTGGTGTTTTGGAAATGGAGGTCAAGAATTTTGCTCCTAAGATTATAGATGGAGTGGATGTCATTAAAAAGCCAGCTTTTACCAATGTCACATGTGGTATGTGTTTTGTAGCACTTTTGACAAGCATGAAAGTTTCTTGAGCAACAGATAATGACATTTGAGAGCAACTGCCCCATGTAACTTTTGGATCTATGACATATTGGTTCTGGGTCATGTTTATAGCAAGGTCATCATTTTTACCATGCATTGACACGTTTATTCTAGACAATAACTTTGAATGTATATCTTAGAAATAAAAACTAATAATTTCTTTTTATCAGGAAAATTTCAAAGTATCAATCAAGTGGATGTGAAATTGCTTTTACAGCCTGCTATATGTAACATTTATTTTGCTACAGTCCTATGAATCAGTTGTTCTCTTCTGATAAATGAAAAATTATTTAACTATCAGGTAATGTCCAAACTCATCCATCAAAACTCATCTGCTTAGCAGTACCATGGAATACTGGGCTTCTTTCCCTAAGAAAGTACTGCTGTAGAAATTGTTGATTGTATTTAATGATAGCAATACCTCACAAGGAACCAGTATGTGCATAATGAAATACTAGGTTGTTGAGCATTACTTAGCAAAGGAGACAGTTATTAGGTGCTAGTTTAAATTTATTAAGTAGTTTATGA
Source organism: Elanus axillaris (assembly GCA_026212715.1). Taxonomy (NCBI): domain Eukaryota; kingdom Metazoa; phylum Chordata; class Aves; order Accipitriformes; family Accipitridae; genus Elanus; species Elanus axillaris. The sequence continues at coordinate 7,660,768 of JANZLQ010000017.1, read as the reverse complement.
AATAATTTATAATTTATAATTTCATTCTATTGCTTCTATCTTTTCTTAATGTGGCCCATATTTTAATGAAGAAACCTCAAAACATGTCTTTCACAAACTGTTTGTGAACTCAGAATCCCGATTTTGCCACCTGATGACAAGCAGAAGGTCCAGAGGGGACTCATCTAACTGTTTTGAAAAATACTAAATTAGCAATACCAGACAGATTTAGTAAAGCATAGACAAAGAATCAGAATGACACAAAGCAGGTGACAGTCATCAGCCTGCTGCTGATAGAGGAAAGGAGGTTCAGTTGCATCCATCAACTAAATATAGATAGGGAGGCTCTACACCACTTCACTGAGTCTATTATATTTGTCTTCATACCAATAGGAACAAAAAAATGCTGCTACAGTTCTTGTTGTCATCATCTAAAACCAAATTAGACCCACTACCAGACAGCTATCTTAATCTGCAAATCACTTTGACTGTAATGACTTAATTAACCTCTGATCACATGCCTGCATCAATCTCATACATTTTCATTTTGGTTTTAGCAGTTATAGCATAGGTGCTGCATAGTTCACCTCCATCGTGAGGTTACAGAGGCATTCCATAGAAGGCACTAAATGAAGACAGGAAGAAAAAAAAAAGGATTTTCTCCAGGGAAATTTCTTAAGAATTCAAAAAAGTGGCTGCCTTGCACTAAGATGAGAACAAAACCTGTCCTGTTTTACTGAAGAAGAAGGTGGCAGCAGCACCCTGTCTTAGAGGAGCAGATTGCCCAGCCGTTGGCAGGTGCTCCGAGGAAGCAAGGCTATGTCTATGTTGACCCTGAGATGGCCAAGTCGGGGAGAGCATGTGGAAGTGCTTGAGATCAGCTCTCCTATGTATAAGGTCAGGAGGGTCTATAAATCCCATCTGCTCTTGCAGCTCATGATGTGAGGGCACCCTGAGTCATCACATGTCCAGCATCAAAGGTCATGGCCACACGGGGAGATGGAGCTCAACACTATTTGCTTCTCTAGTCAGAGCCATGATAAAAGGTCTGAGATTCCTCCCCAAGTGCTCCTCAGGGATTGCATCCAGCCCAAAGTCAGGTTGTGTCCACTCAGTGAGAAAGGCTGAGACCTTCCTCAAGCACCTGACTATGGTTACACTCAGTGTTTGATAAATGCAGTCTAGGAAACAAGGTCCTGGGTTTTGCCTCATTTTGCACCATGAGTTGAACCTATGGCTTTCTCATCCACTGAATGGTCTGGTCCTTCCAGAGAGGAAATTTCCCCCTTCACAGGGAAATTCCTGACAGCCTGGGCACATGTCATAGCCAGGCTGGACTGAGTAACTGCCAGCTCAGCTTGAAATAACTGTACTGCCAATATTGACAGACGTTCAACTGGCACAAATCTATTGTTCCCAGAAACTGTGTTTTTCTTAAAGCTGCCTTTAAGGAATGAATATAAAAACTGCCTGTTTGCCACACGAAACCCAACATTTTCTCAAACATTAATTTATATACTGATGTATAGGGGTGAGTATCATGTGACTTCCAAAAATCTTATTTTCAGAGGTTCTGAGAACTCTGGTAAACCTTGTTTCTGACTTTCTTTTTTTTCAATTTTGTATTCAAAGCAAAGTACCATTCTTTTCTTAGGCTTATGTATTTTCCTGCAATGATAGATAATCAATAAATTTAATATAAAACATGAAGACTAACATACCCTTGTGGTGGAAGCATACTGAAAGGGGCTTAGTGTGGTGTTAAGGTCCCAGTCCTCTATACTGGGAGATGTGTTGTAAAAAAAGCATTTCTAGAGCTTTGTGGAGTTGCTCTGAGTACCTTATCAATCTATTTCTTTACCTGAACATGGGATATTTTGAGCTTTGATAAAAATATATCAGTTCTTTGAAGATAAAAAGTCTCTTGATGCCTAACACACTGATGAAAATCAGATGACAAGAAGCAGATTTTATCTATGAAGAAAGATTTTTAGTTACTTTGGTTTGTGCTTTAGCTCTGGTTCTTGTTCCTGTCGACCTAGACATTTCCTTTTAGTAAAGTTTGACTTTAATAGCGAGGAGGCTTGATAATGTTTAAATACAACAAAGACTTAAAATTTCCTATCGCCTAGATTAGCAGAACTGCAGCCAGAGTCTCTGCTTGCGCTAAGGTGTTCGACTACAACAGATCTATGATGCTTTAGGTAGAGAGAGATTTGGACCCTGGGGAATGGATTTGTGAGTCTCATACAAATTACTGTCTTTAGTGTCCTAATTGATTCCATCTGTAGTTTCACACCCTTTCCTTTTTTCTTCCTCTTTCCTTTGTAGTCAGAGCTACCTTCAAACTGCAAGTGACGTGCCTGGGGGCCACAACCTGGATCCCTCTGCAAACTACAATTCCCCAAAGTTTCGCTCAAGGAATCAGAGCTATATGAGAGCAGTGAGCACGCTCAGTCAGGCCAGCTGTGTTAGTCAGGTGGGAAATTCTTGTTATAACTTTTCTTATAGGATAATCACAGATGCGAGAGTTGTTACTAGTGGATGGTTTTAGTTTCTTTTTTAATATCAAACTGAAGATGTGCATTGTCAAACTAATTCAGTTCTAAGGAATGCAACCCTTGTTCAAAATTTCAAGAAAAATACTGAATTCTGGAAGCAAAGGGACACTATCGTGCATGATATTTTCCATTTATTTTTCATTAAAAATACAAATACTGGTATTTTCATTTTCAGTCTTTATTAAATATTTAAATGTTAAGAAGATTCAAGACTGACCATAAGGGGCACACTCCTACAATACTCATCCTCTGAAAATATCTACTCTGGTTTCAGTAAATGTGGGTTGCCAGATTAAGATATAGATTGAAATAATTCTGCTTTGAAGGAGCAGTGATTCATCTCTAAACTCAACCCCTCACTCTTCTTGGGTGAAAGAATAAGTCCCATCAATTATTCTATGTGTGGGGACTTCTGAAAAGAGACATTTTTCCATTCTGATGGTTTTATGTTGGTTAGATAGTACTAATTCATGTTGAAGTGAGATCTGAATCAGGCCTAAAGTGCAAGCAGCCTTATGAAGTATGTGCATGTTCTGTTTAGCAGAGGACTTTACATAACATTTCCAATGTTTCTAATGTTCATTGGTCCTGACATTTCTTCCCTGTGTTGCTTCATGACAGGTGGACCCTGCCCTCTTCTCAGACATGTCTTTATTTTTCCTTGACCATTTAATGAGGCACCTAAGAGTATAGGAGCTAATTATGCACAATGGTTATGTTAAAAATAAATCTGTTTAAAGCAATTTTATATTAATTCATGTTCAATTTGTATTGCATGGCTATTCAGGCCTGGTTTCAATTCATCTAACTTGAGGCTTTTAACTGAGGCAACAACTAAAGCTTCCTCTGTAGTTAATGGAGTGAAAGAGTTTCTTCCAGGACAATGCACATCCCAAGTGGGCCGAGAGCCCTCTGGAAATGCTTGTCAGTCTCCACTGACTGTAGAGAGTTGGGAGGGACTAGTTGCCTGACTAATGCCCTTCAGCCAAATTCCTTAATTTATGTGGGCTAAAGCTAAGTATAATCTTGCATAGCACGCATCAGAATTAGAAACAGACAGTCATTTTCAAAACATTTTCAGTCATTATTTTTCATGGCTCCCTTGTGAAACTTCTCCCCATCATTCTCATGCCTTGGTTTTCATTACCCTGGTTTGGTTATTTTCTATTTTTATTACACTCTGGTTTTGAGAAACTTTCACAGGAATTAGATCCTGCGTTCCAAGCAAGTGCTGTTGGCTGTCACCTAATATAGAGCTATTCTAACATCTTCTGCCTCTTTGACCATGTCTGTGCACAGAGATTTTCACTGAGCTATCCATAATGTCTAACTGGTTTCAGCAGTGGTTAAAATTCTTCATTCCAGTGTGCATTACCTGGAAAGATGTCCACAGTAGATTTCATTTGCAGGTAGATTGCTCAATTGGCCAGATTAACTAAATCTGCTGGATATAGTTCCTTACTTTCTTTTTCAGTTTTCACTAACCTATGTAATTTTGTGTCAACTACATACTTCTACCTCACAGTGCAGCTGTTTCCAGACCAGTAATAAATGCATTTAATGGATACTGCACAAAGTAAATGTATTAAATTAACAAGTTCTGAACCTTTGCTGTTTCTGGTTCTTTTTCCATGACACCATCATTTTTTTGTCCCATCTACATAATAGCAGTTTGTATGATTTGTGGTATTTTTAATGCCCCTTTTTTTGGTGAGATACTTCCTTTTTTATTCTTGACCAAGGGTGGAGTCAAGAAAGATGCTGGGTTCCATGGTTTACATTTTAACTTAAGATTTAAAACTTTTATTTTTCTATTGTCAATGACCTTGGTTTGAAAGAAGTGGTTAGTACTTAAAGTGTTTACGGATTATATTACCATAAATTTCCTGATCAATGATGTATGCAAAATATTTCAGAGTAAGATTTATTTTTAATCTTTTCAATATTGCATTAGTCTACTTAACTTTATTAGAAGCAAATTTTATGAAGGGTAATGTAATTCCTTTCAGAAGAGATTTAGTAGCCAAAATGTCTTACATGAAATTAAAATATCAGTTATTCATTATCATCAGAAGTTCTGTATGAAAATTCCATTTACTTAATCAAAATCCTAAAACATTTGAAACATTTGCACTCACTCTATTTCCATAATGAATAATGTTCTAGGAACAGTAATAATGAAAAATGCACTTAGCAGCTGTATAGAAAAAGTAATATCAACTGGATGTGCACTTTAGTGATGCTATGAATTTGACTTGGTGTTTATACTGATTTTGATTTCTAGCACTCTCATTTTAAAAAAAATTATTATCAGGAGGACATATCAGGAGGCCATGTGTTTGCTGTCCAGTGTTAACTTCCTATCTGATTTTGGATAAACATAATGAGAATTATTCAGGTACATTTATAGCTAGTTAGGGCTGACTTCAGAGATCCTGTTAAAAATTATGTAGGAAGAATTTAGGTACTTACTCATCTTCAAAACTGCAATACATGGCTCCCTCCCGAGAGGTTCCCTAGGCCTGGCCAGCCTGCCTAAACCCTGCTTATCATGAAAGCTTCCTAAACATGTACAGTTTTGCATCATGCCCAACCTGTAGGGTAGGCTCAGCAGGTAGATGATGCAGGGAGCTGGAGGGTGATGCTGAAATCCCCCAACCTTGTCGGGGATGCAGGTAGGCACGCCTAGGCTGAGATGGAGGCAGGGTTCCTCAGCACACCCAGTGGCACAAGTATCAGGCTTAAAATAATACTGCTGAAGAAAAGGCAGCAGTAGTGGCTGCACCTCATTTTTCCACAGGAGCTGAATGGCTAACCCAGTTAACCAGGGAATTAATTCAGTTTAGGGCCCTTCTCAACTAAAGGTGGTCCAAACATTACTTTCTCATCTGACCACTTTTCACTCTATTTCAGACAATGGTTATTCTTTCACATGCTTCACTGGACGCAACTCCAGATGCAATATTGCTCAAACCTTTCAGAAGCATCACCTCCTCTGAACTTAACACATCTTCAAGTATGAGATACCTCCTTGAGTCTCTTTATAGCGAGAGGAAGATAACAACCTGCCACACAGGCTAAATGTCCACATGAGTAGTAACTTTACTGATAAGTGAAGAACCTAGGCAATCCACCCTCACCTTTCGAGGGCTAATATTAGTATAGCTGATTTCTATTCTATCCTGGTAGAACATGGATTTATATCAGCGCAGAGTGATCTTGTTGGTTACCATTAAATCATGTATTTACAATCCTCTGAATATGCCAAAAGATATTAAATGTAAAATTAATTGTATGGCATGTGTGATGTACTTACTATATACATATAAACAGCTGATGTAAGTTTAAAAAAAATGTGAATGTGATCAGAAGGGATTACTACATTTTAACTATTTGCTAAAACAGTTCTTCATCAATGTACAGGTGTCCATTTGAGATGTTGAGGCCGTGATGATCACAAAAAAAGCAAGTCAAAAATCAAATGCATTGTTGTTGTTTATTCAGATGAGTGAAGCAGAGGTTAATGGGCAATTTGAATCGGTGTGTGAATCAGTGTTTAGTGAAGTTGAAGCTCAGGCAATGGATGCCCTTGACCTCCCTGGATGTTTCCGAACAAGAAGCCACAGTTACTTGCGTGCCATTCAGGCAGGCTATTCCCAAGATGATGAATGTATACCTGCGATGGCCTCTTCCAACATCACCTCAACTATCAGGTCAACCACAGGTAAGAAAATTTACACTGACCCTTCCACTGTTCTGCATGTTAAAATATATCAACTTGTTTTGTAAAAGGGCATTTTGACACTGGAAACAATTTCCCTGTGTAGTTGTAATATTTGATACCAGTATTCTTAGGTTTGTAATACTGTACCATTGTGGCTACAGCTTGGAATAAGCTACTTCTGGGAAGAAACCTGCAAGCATAATATAATGGACCTGGACTTTTAACCTCCATTTCCCATACATACAGTTATCCAGGCACAAATATAAAAATGCAAGTGCAAATGGTATAATTTAGATACTGTTAGACATCTAGATATTTTTATCTATCACATAATTGATCTTCTAAATGAGATCAGTTGCAATGACTTTAATTTAGGTCCTTAAAGTACCAAAAGAAAAAGAGAAGCAAGATTTTAAATATTTGGTCTAAACACTTACAGGCAATCAACAGGGAATTAATTGCTTACTTTTAGAAAGGTGTAACCAGCTGTACCAATACACTAAATCGTAAACGTTATGGCAGCCTTCACACATCTGCTATTACTTATCAGTAACCATTAGCATTCATTGTTATACCATTCACTTTTAGGATCTTTTAACATTCTTTTAACTTTTTTTCTCTTATTAGTTGCTTAGCAAAGGTGATAGCTTTATTCATTTTAGAATGTTAACGTTTAGTATTGGTAGAGAAAAGATTGCACAGATAGCAGCTGCATATTTAAATGAAATCTATAACAAATACGTGTACTTTATTAAGTGATCCAAATTCACTTTTATGATTCCAAATATGTTAATGTCAGTTCCTAATTATGATATTGCCACATACTATTAAATTGTAGTGCAGGCTACCCATCTACAAAAGGTAAAAACAGAGCTCAAAATGTATAATGAAAAAATACTTTTAAAATTATTTGCTTGACACATCTGTTGTATAACAGAACAGTGGGAGCTTAGAAAGGAAGTAAGCTGAGGTTGAATAACATAAATTTGCATTCCAAAAGGAGCCTAAAATGTTATTTTATCTTAAGCATAGTATTTTAATTGCTATATATAACTTTGTGTAAAACCAGAAGTTGTGGCATACAGTGCCACCTCTAGGGCCATTTCTGTCCTTTGTTTAACAGAGATGCTATCATGATATAAAATGAGATTTTACTGCTACCCCAGAGACTAATTTTCATCTTTGTCATATAGTACTGTGTGATTATTATGAAGAAACCTTCCATGGCAAAAGACACAACTAAATATCTATTTCGGTATCTGACTCCAGGTACTGAATTGTAATACTTTCAGAATTACTTTGGCCACCAAGTTGATTGGTTTTAACCTAAGCTGTCTTGAGTTTATATGCTAGATAAACCCAAAATTCTCTTTGAAAGAAATTTCTTTTATTTTCTCTAGGGCAACAAAGCTGAATAATAGAATATGTTTGAGAAAATAACCAGGTTAGGCAATAAATATGCTTGCATCCCAGTGTTTTCATACTTACGAAAAATGTTTTGCATTGATTAGCAGTCAGCCGGTTAAATACTATGGCTTTGAAAACTTTAAGGTTTGTTTCACGAATGGCTTCTCCCTCATCTCAGAAATGATTTATCAGGTAGATTTTCTTGCCCAAATATGTAATCTTTCTGCTTTGTTGTGGTGAGTTGATATGGATGTTGTGTAGAAAAAAGATGACTTGTGATGTTTTCCTGAGTCAAAACTGTTTCCAAGCCTATGGACTGTATACAGGTCTGAACATGTTTCTGTATACAAAATATTATCTCTGTACCACTGAGAAAGTTTGTCTTCAGCTTCTATGTAAGATAAATATTCAAATTAGAAATATTTCTCTGATTTAGAAAAGAGTAAGGATTGTGTGATTCACTATTAATTGAAAATTTCAGTTGCCAAATATGTTCTCGTTTTTAAAACCCTAGGGGTAACTCTTCCATATTTCTCTCTTCAGCCCCTGTCAGTTTGGAGGGAGATGTTCCATTTCCTACCATTACTATAATTAAAAAAAAAAAAAACAACAAAAAACCCCAGACTTACTTCTCCAGCCCTCTACGAAAATTGTAAAAGAAGCAGTTGCCTGAAATGTGAAAGTAGTGTTGGCAGATATTTGACATTTATCCGGACTTCATTCAAATAAATGTCAAAAAGGTCGAAGTTTCACATCAGCCTTCAGTTCCAGTTCAGTCTTTTGAATTCTTAGGAAAATTACATTACATTAATTCCTTTTTTGCTTCTGATGTAACAAACTCTTCTTGGCAAAGAAACTAAAGCAATTTCTTAGAAAATTAACAGGCATTGCAATTTAATTAGTACTTGAAATTTTAGTGATATAGGTCATGACTCTCTCTTATCGATGTTGTAAAGCAATTAAATCATAACACACAGGCTTAGCTAAAAACTAATTCATGTAACTAAAAATATAAATGTAAAATAAAAAATGTAATATCTGATCTATGAATTCAATTACAAAAGTATGGAATATGTATTTACAGCATGCAGTTTCATAAAATGTTCCTAGGTGCATTAATGGCTTTCCAAAGGCAGGAAGGTTGCAACTATAATGAACATTATGTGGGACATTATTAATAGACTCTGTTAATAGGGTTTTCTAACAGATGGAAAAAGAGCTACCAGTGACTAGCTCTTCTTAAATGTATTCGACTTCACAGAGAAAGCCAAATGGTTCATCGGTAATATGTATGGTACTAATGAACACATAACTTTTGCAGGGACCCACGTAGTTTAATTCTTTGTGGGACCAGGCTTCTCCACCTCAGATGGAGACTGCATGGCAGGACACGAGGCACTACCTGCTGCTCCAGGTGTGAACGAGTAAGACAAGTGACAAGGCAGAGGAGGTGGCCAGCAGTGCTGGCACACTAAGCTAGGCCTGGACCCTCTGTCACCCCTGCCAAGATTCATATTTCATCGTGGTTAGGGCATTTCTAGCCATCCCATTTCATTTAGTAAAGAGATGCTGAACCCAGTAACAAATACTTCCTGTTAAAAGCCCTGAATGACAGCGTATGCTTTCTGTCTTGGAACAGACTCCAGTTGCAGCTGTCAGATGCACAGCTGAGAAAATACAGCCCCAACTGCTGCTGCCTCCCACCTTGTCCCTCCAGCTCAGACAACATGTAATTTCCTGAATGGGAAGTCACGGAGTGCAGTAGTCATCCTACTGACCACTGCCTTACATCTTTGCTACTCTTGCAAGCATTGCTTCACTTTCCAGGAAGAGTTCATGAAATCTGGGTCACTTTTCCAGGCAGCACCAGCTCGGTTCCCTGTCATCTAAGTATACCTGGAGGGATATACACGACACTGTCAGCTTGGAAGGCTCCTTCCTGGTAACATCTGGGTAGCGTAGCAGCGTGCTGCGGGGAGGCATGCAAGCTACCCGAGGGATGGGAGCTGTGTCACCCCCAGCCCAGCGCACAGTGAGCCCCCGCTGTACCGTCCTGTTGGGAAACAAGCTGGGAGCTGTGCCGCAGTAACACGTTATCCCACCTGAAATATCCATGTTCTCTTACCGAAAAGTAATTCAGATACCCTGGTACAACACTGTATTGCACTGTGAAAACAACCGACGAGGAGGGCTGGAAGGTACTAAGGACTCTCTCCCTTTTTTGCCCTTTGCCTGAGAAGGTCAGCTTCTTTTTGTTACATGTCCTATATGCAGAGTCCTGTATATCACTTATTCCATATTATATGAATATAGTATATTTCAGGATTTTTCCTCACAGGTTTTTTTCCTGCTGATGTTGTTTGGTCTTATCATGAATGCAGAAATACTGGATTGCAATGGTACTAGAGGTAGCAGTTAGGATGGTCTGTTGTGAAGCAGAAGAACATGTTAAAATCCCTTCTCTGAGACAGAGAGTAATTTGGCATTTGCACCTTTGGCCATCCAGGATAACCTGAACACCAGCTTATCACCTGTTCAGATGTGGGGGGAACACTCAGTTTCTCCTGAAAGTATTATTATACATTGTATAAAACACTTTCACCTTTATTGAGAGAGACACTGCTGTTCTAGCCCCTTGCTTAGGTTGCACATCAGGTGGGATATCTGCTTAGTGAATATTGGTTTTATATGCAAATTGAAGCAGCTAAGCAGAAAAGACTAAATATCCTATAAGGAGGAACAGAAGCATTCCAGTCAGAGGTACAAAATCCTTCTCTGGCAACAAGCACTGAGTGGTCTCAGTTAAGTTCTTCAGCTTTTAGGCCAATGAATAAAAGGGAGCATCATTTTCAGTTTCTTAAAACTACTTCACCTTTTCCTCTAACCCAAGTTTTCTGGCTACAACTGTATTTTTTGATGAATGGATTAATAGCAAAAAAAATCCACCCAGCTAAGGACTTCAGTACAATGGGGACTGGGTCACGGTACATAAAGGCATCCTGGATTTCTGTCCTATGTTAAGTGTCAGTCTGAGATAATTTCTCCCACTTCAGGGATTTCCAGGTCATCTTGAGAGAAACTTAGCATGAAGCACTGCTGATTTCAGGAAATATAGCTACTAGCCTTAAGTGGCCAGTACACTGCATTACAATGACTCCATTTTTCTAGAAAACATAGCATAATGCAAACCTGTCAGATCAGTTGTATATGCGCCTCCTTTTATCTATTTCATAGTAGGTAGCTCTACTGAACTCATACTAAAGAGTCCACTGAAAAAGATGAGAAGTGGGGAACTGTCTTTTGTCCATTTTACTTTTCTCAGCCAGTAGGACTCTGCTTGGCAATGAGTAAACTTCAGAGAATTCCACATTTACTGAACTATTGAGCACTAATTCCGAACCCAATTAATTCAAACAAGGTCACATTGCATGAGGGAGTTTTCAATTACAGCTCATAGGATTACTCAGAATGCCTGAGGAATTGCAGATTTCCTTTCTCCTGGCTTAAAACTATTTTCAGCTTTCCATTTTTTAAAGAAGGGGCTACGTAGGATGAATTTTTAGAGCACATGTTTGAAATTTAGCCAAAAACTCTCATTGCCAGTAAATAGATTGCATGGTCATGTACCTACAAACATAAAGGCATGAGAATATGGTATTTCATCAAGAAGTTGTACTGTTTCATAGCACAGCTACCCCTGCAGACACCAAAAAAACCCTGATTCTCTGGTTGCTGTCTGAACACTAAAGATATTAGATATTCTTTTGGGTTTTGCTTTTGAGTTTGGGTTTTTTTTTTTCCAAAGATATAAGGATACCAAGGGCAGGCAAATGTTTAAGTCATGGTGCTACAACATATGGAGCTAGTGGAGTTCGGGAAGGGTTACTAAGAAAACAAAAGGTCTCAAGCATTTCTCCCATGAGGAAAGGATAAGAGAGCTGGGACTGTTCAGCCTGGAGAAGAGAAGGCTCAGAGATGATTATATAGATGTATATAAATATAAAAATCAGAAAAACACATGCCTCAATTCCTAAAAGAAAAATGGTTTATGATCTATAGATGCATGATTTTTTTCCTCAAGATAGAGATACTTCATCCAGGTGGCTGCTCGGATCTTCTTAATGCAAGGCACTGTGGTTAGGAAAACCCAGCTAAACAGTGGAAAACTTATGCATGAAGTAGCATCTCCATGATTTCTGTTCTCTCTTTAGAAATAAATGTTGAGTCTTAGAGGTTTTTACTGGTATCCATTGCTAAGTAATAGCTAGCAGTGATATCCACAACAGTTATGTTCAAAACCACAAAACTTTAAGCCCAAATAAGATATAGAAGGCTGTTTTCTCAATTATAATTTGCCTATTGACTTTGCTTAATTACTGTTGCGGCTCCATAGAATTATCAGGCACTCTGACTCCCTGCAAGAAACATACCATATATCTGTGGGAGCACTTGGGGTTCCTGAGTTAATGCTTTGATGCTGTGCCAACTTGTGCGCCTATACTGTGAGAATAAATCTTATACTAACAAACGATAAGCCCAGTTCTACACTTGGATAGGCACACATCATTTTCATTGCTCTGGGTGTATCTGGGGGGAATAATTAGTCTTTAATTCTTTTAAATGTATTAAAGTTCTGCTGCTATGCTGACACTGCTGTTTAATAGCAGCTCTACGTGGTAGAAGTGGCCAAGGGAGTCACTGGGATGAAGGTCACACAAGCCCTTCAGTTTGAGGAGTTCAACAGAGGATGGCCAAGGGGCCATTGCAACTGTTCATAAGTCTGGGATTCCCTGAGATGGAGTAAGGCTGTGCTAATTGGGGCTGCCTGGCCGGCTGGCCTCTTCAGGCTGATGAGGCATGAAAACAGTTGGAGCAGTAGCCAGGAGCTTTTCATAATTTTCATTCTCCCTGGTACAGATGATCTGCAGAGGCAAAGATAAAAAATGAAGTCGCTGCCTTCAATCTATGGTTAGTTTAAAAAAATGTGTAATGAGTGTTTCTTCCTTGCTCCTGCTGTTCTGTGCTTGACATAACTCCTCTGTAACCTATTAGATTTGCCAGACAGCTGGTTCTTTCTTTATTAAAAAGAACACCCATGCTCCCTCCCCTGGCAGAATTTTGGCTTCAAAGCTGTTCTGTGGGATCAGTTTTCACAGTTTTCTTACCTTCATTTTCTGTATGGTATAGGAGGGGGGAAGAATGTATAAGAAAGAAAAAAAAAATCTTGCAAGGAAGATGATTCACTGTTCAGAGTTTGAAGCCTTCCTGACATGATAGAAGCTAACAGAGGTAAATCTCAGCCCAGCTATTTAGCCTGAGGTTGCCAAGGGTTTTGTCCTCAGGTGGGTCTGTGCAACTGGGGGAAGCTCGCAGGGTGGGTGAGCCTGGAAGCACCAGTTCATCATGCTTCCTTATGCTTGTAGTGAAAAAGAAGGCAGGACCCCTCGCCTGCCAGTGCTTCTCCTTCTGCGTTCCTCTGTGAATGAAAATACCTCTAAGGAGCCTTCTCAGTGGCTCTGCATGTATTCAGTCCTGGGTTTTGTTGAAGGCGTATATACGTCAGGAGCCATAATGATGACATGTGCACTGGAACTACAATGCTTGCTGTGCTGGGTATACAGACATCATTTTAATTGCATTCTGACACTAATTTTTACTAGCTTGCATGTAATATTTCATCCATCAGGGCCTCAGTCCATCAGTTAATGTAACTGAACACAACTCTTGAAATTGAACCAATTTTTCTTGCTAACAAATTGCCTCTTGGCTTTGTTTTGCTTTCAGTGCAACAGGGGGGTGAGCTCTGTTCTGCTCTAGCTTCTTTACAACAAAAAAAAAATTATTCCAAAAACCAGCGTGTGCAGCCACAGGGGAGTTCCTTTCCTGTGGGTCCCAGCAAAGGCACAGGGGCCGATAGAGGGTATGTGTGAGGAAAGAGAAGTGCACTTCAAAATAACAATAAACTCCTTTACAGCAGGTCAGGTCTTGCTTCCATAGGGACCCTTCCATTTCCAGAGTCCATTGGCTAGTAAAGCTCTTTCAAAAAAATGTATTATCAGGCATTTAAGGAGGCAAGTTCAGGTGCTTTTGCTACTGTTCTGCCTTATGGCAAGGACATTTTGATTAATGCTCGACACTTACAAATGTACTTCTCCTGAGGGACATTATTTCTAACTTGCAGAATTGCCTTTTCCAGGAGAACAGAATGCTAGTGGGCAGCTGCCACCCAAATCCTTCCCAATAACAGAAGCATCTGAAGGTAGAGACAAAGCAAGTTCTTCACTGTTTAAATAAAGCCATATCTATGTTTCAGTAGAGAGGCACAGAAGTAGAAGAAAAACTTTTGTAGTTCCCTTTAGTTTTAATTCCAGCAAATGCTCTCTTTTGTTAATATAAAAGCCCTCTTAGGATGCTTGCACATCTCTGCCAGCCTCTCGGCAACTCCCAACCTCTATTTTCACTTCCCTGAAATGGAGTTTCATCAAGATAAGCTTGTACTTAAGTCTCCATCTCTGTGTCAGGAATTTTATTCAGACTCAGATCAACCCTAGAAGGGCAGTTGGTAAACCTGATACTTAAAATGAACTTGAAAGATTTTTTCCAGAGATTCGGAGAAAATAAAGATAAAAAATTGGTGACATTCCTAGGGCATAACCAGACAGAATTAGCCTTTGGCCAGACCGGTTGCTTGAAGGGTCTGGGGTTTGCTTCCAGATAAAATCATCTAAACATAGATGCTTTCATGCCAACTGGTTGTCTAAGATCCCATGACAATAAATTCAGATTAGTTCAAAGATAATATCAAGGATGTATCAATGAGTCATGATTTTTATATACATTTCTTTACCTTTTGGGATAATTCTGTGTCCAAAAAAATACATATATTTCCACTTTTTGTCTTCTTCCCTAATAAAAAATACATAAAAAATTCAGTCATAAAAATTCATCTCACCTAATATGTATATCTAAAATGTAGGTGTCAAAGGCAGTCACATTAATGTCCTATTATAGTCAATGAAATGTGATTTATCTCCTTTAGGACTGGTATCTGTTATGAAGGAAGTTGTCCTCTGGCGTCCCAATTTCTCTTTGTTGCCTATAAAAATAGTCGACGATGATAGCATAGTATACCTAGCTAACTTTTATAAATCTGAGGTAAAAGTCAGGCCTATTCAAATTTCATTGTAGGATGAAACCAAAGATTACCTCCTGGTCTCACTGAAGAGAGCCATGCTCTGACTTATAGGGTTGAGAGCTCAAAAGATATGAGAGCTCAGAGAGAGTTCATCATTTGCTGCACCTAAATGTAGGGCTGTCAGCCTGAGTGTTGAGTGTTGGTTTTGCAACTGATACTGACTCTAGCTGCACCTTGGGTAAAACGATTTCTTGATTTGACTATTGCCTGTACCGTTACCAATCTCAAAAGTGCACTCTGAGGCTGTGTCCAGACCTTTAGCTCTCTGTGGATTAAAAGAATGATTTAAAGGTATTAAATTCTCTTTAATTAAAATATTTTGCAATCATTTAAATTCTTTAATGTAGGACCATTATCATAATACACTGTTAAAATTATTCCATTGTGCAACACTTCCTTTAGATTAACTGAGGAAACTTTTTCATCCTATTCAGTTTGGAATTCCTTACTGTAAGTTAACGAAAATCACAAGCTGCACATAGTTACTATAAGAACGAGAATAGAAAACAAACAAAACCAATGATAAGCCTACATAATATATCTGCGAGTGGGTTTAGGATGCTGATGGAAATTATTTGCCTTAAGTAATAAGGGTATGTGGGAGGTCAAGAAGAGATTTTTTAAGTACAGAACTACAGCAATATTGGTTTGATTCTATAAAAAAACATTTTCAAATTTTCTGTTTTATTTCAGTGTGAAAAGAGTAGCCCAGTAAAAGTGACTCAGCTTTTGGAGCTTTTTTTTTCTCTTTGTCTCTTACTGTTTTGGTAATGTGACAAATGCAGTCTGTGTTCCTGCAAAGTCGCACATACATTCTGTAAATGAAATAGAGCATAGTCAAAGGTACATTTTTCCTTCCTGCAACCGAAAAACTGAGGTGGTGCGTTTTTATGCAACTTCAGTATTTTAGAGGCACATAGGAACTGTTTAGAAGAGCAAAACAGCTGTCAGCTCTTTGCCTTGCCATCTACAGGATGCTGGTTAGGCTATAATTTCTCACTAATTAACAGAGCTAAAATAGAACCCTTTGTAACTAGTCCATCAGCAATCCACGAGGTTTGTGTTGCCCACATGTCTTTTAACTTTGGCAAAGGCTTAGGGTTTCTGATCTTGATGTCTTGTTTGATTTGCATTTATGTTTTGAGACTAACATTAATTACACTGTCAAAACAGATTTTATCGTTTACGTAACATGGCCTGCCTACAGACCTGTTTCCTTGATATGGAGGTAACAACTTACTTACACACCTAATGACTTGATTACAGCAATTCCTTTTATACTGTTCTCCTCCTGGGAGACTGTAGTGTGTACTTAGACTCCAGCTTTTTCCAAATTTAGTGGTCACGTTCCCACATAATTGTTAGTTTCCTGTACAAAATCATATATATGTACAGAACTTAAGCCTAAAAGGATCTATTATGAATACTGAGTCTAACCTGATGCACACACAGATGTTTTTTAAAAAAAAAACAACTCATCCAGTAATTTTGCCTTACCCCAGTAAATTTTGATAGAGGTTATGTGTCATGCTAATGATTTCAGTCTTTTTTCACATGTGCTATATAGATTATGTTTAGCAGAGAGATGTCAAAAACAGATGCTGCTTAAAAAATAGCATTTTATATGGGACTTATATGACAGCAGTGTCTCAGTGACATGCTATTTCAAAAAAACTCTTTAAAAATGTTGTATGTAATAGGCACAGATCTTGCCTATGTCAATAATATGTTATGATAATGGTCCAGATTCTGAGTTTGTGTGAATTGGTCTGATTCCACTGACTTCGATATCAACAACTTCAGTTGGATTAATAGCATGGTCTACTCCAGTGCCTAAAACTGTGCAATCAATTTTAAAACTGCAGAAATACAGATGTTTTGCTTTTAATACTTCTTTGGAGCAGCAAAGGGACATTGGGCCAAGTTATTACTAGCTGCTATGTAGGAGCTCCAGCAGAAGGGATCAAGGAGCAGGAAATTAGGACTCGGTCATTAATGTGAGCAAATTACATGCAGGCTTGCTTTAACAACCAGCTTCCAGGCGATGTGAAGCAGAGGAGATGAGCTTCCACCTTTCCAATGAACACAGGTAACAGAAGAGAGGAGAGGTTATGTCCCAGTGTGTACCAGAGTGCTACCAGTGCTGTCACAGGGACAGAGCTTTTGGCTGGAGTTTCTCTCACCCCTTTAGGCATCTCAAAAGTAGATGTCCTGATCTGAGCTGGTTGTCCTTGATTCTCTTTATGGTTGATGAAGAAAAGTAGGCATCTGCATAAGATGATTCATTTTCTGGTGAAATAAGTATCTAAAATGAGTGAGAATTGCCCACAGTATTGCTTATTTTTGTCCCAGTAATTCTAAAAGAGAACAGACAACTACCTTAGACTTGGATGACTGTTTTTTAACTGACTAATGTGAGGTGAGATGGATTCCCATGTATAGATCTCAAATCCTGTCTTAAAGGTATGATATAATTCACTGTTACTAAAAGAGCTTACTTACTAGCACAGGATAAATGCAGCATTTTGCCCCCATGGACTACAGCAACATGAGACCATCAATTAACATCTGACTTCAGGGGGAACAAACATCTAGGTTTACCTAAACATAATACATATAAAATGACCCATCAGGAAAAAAGGTTAAGTTATAGATACCTACCACCCAGACAATGCTTTGGGTTATGTAGTTTAAATAAAAAGCAGCCCGCCATATAAACTGTGCTGATAAAACTCATTTGGGTATAAGCAGTCTTTCCAAGAAAATCTCACACAAAAATATCACTGTTTCTTACTGCCTAATCTGGAAAGCAAGAAACAGGGTTCTTTTCAGGGATATCCAAGCTCAAAAAGACTCTCTCTACTGAGAAACTGCCTCGTCCCTTTACTGGCTAAGATTCATTGTGGAGGGCTGAATGAGAAAAAAGAAGATGCAGGAGATAGGTTAATAGCTAAAGTATCTCTCTGATTGCATTTGAGGGAAATCTATCCAAGATTTGATTAAAATAATTAACTTAATTTAAAACAAAATTGTCTCTTGAATTTCAAGCACAGTATGACTGGTTTTAATGACTATTTTTCAAGGTTTGAATATTGTTACAATTCAAAAAAATGCTCTCATTACCTTACAAATGGAGAAAGGCCTCAGAAATGACAGGATCTTTCACTAGCAGAGCAGCAAGCAAAGGTGTGGACCTATCCAGGGAGCAGCAAAGAAAAGGGCTGGAGGAGCCTGGACTGTACGAGAATGTGATGTGTCTTCCTCACCTGCCTAACACTCACGTACAGCTGATGTTTCAATTTAAGTGCAAAGTAGGTGTGTTTGAGAAATACTTTGAAGGACTTGAATTTACATTCAGTTAGCACTGCCTATGGTCAGGTAATGGAGCAAAACATTTCTATTCTGTGCAGAGCCTGAGCACATACTCCTCCAATATTGAAAAGAAAAAGTAGACCCCAAATCACTGGTGTAGGTCTTTGAGGTGGGCACTGATGGCACACATCAAAAACGGCAGATTGGATCCAAACAGAGTAATTTACCTTAACCTTTTCCCCTCATTCTAGCTGATCACTTGTTCTTAATTGAGTAGCCAGAGGCTACACACGTCAAAACTAAGCATTTCTAAATCATCTTGTTATGAATGAACTTTAAAGGTATTACTGATCCAAGAAGGAAACCCCTTTCTAAGATTTCAGAATTTGACTTTAGGAAAAGCCAGATTTGCTTTGTAAAAAATAAACGGGCCTGTTTGACACTACAGTCTCCTTTTAATTCTGTTTGGCATTGGAGACCAGAGTATAATGGAAGTTGGCAAGAGACATATATAAAAAGATGTATCCAAAATCCTGTTTTTTAAATAGGGACTTGTATTCTTATTTTTGACATCCATGGCTTACTAGATATATTATCAGAGTTTATTCTTTTGTGGGAAATAACCTTTTTTAGTGGCTGAGATTTTTTTTCTCAAAAGTCCCCTTTGATTTCTTAATGGTCTTTTAATGTCCATCATTCTTTGTTTTGAGAAGTAACTGTTATGGGTCCATCCATAAATTTTTATTTTAAGAGTAGCTTGGTGGTCCTGATGACCATGATGGAGCACAGTTGTATTGGGTTTCTGTGGCAAGATTTTGGTAGCGGGGGGGGGGTGGGGTTACAGGGGTGGCTTCTGTGATAAGCTGCTGGAAGCTTCCCCTTTGTCCGATAGAGCCAATAACAGCCGGTTTTAAG
>JANZLQ010000017.1:7581326-7641575 GCA_026212715.1 Elanus axillaris | reverse complement strand
GCTGAGTCTGTTTTGCCCGTGACGGTGATCAGTGAATGATCTCTCCTGTCCTTATCTTGACCCACAAGCCCTTTGTTCTATTTTTTTCTCCTCCCCCTGTCCAGCTAAGAGGGGAGGGAGTGATAGAACGACTTGGTGGGCACCTGGCGTCCAGCCATGGTCAACCCACCACAACAGTGAAGAGATTTCAAGGCATTTCAAGGACAGCCTTGTTTGCTGGGACCGTGAAAACCCCTGGCTAGAACAGTTTTCATGATGGTCAAAAGACTCTACCAATAACTGAGCACCCTTTTTAGACAGGACTGGATTTAGTTATGGCCTTTCGTTATGAGAAGGTCTCTTTTTCCTCTTCTGAAATGGTTTCAGGGCTAGCATTCACCATCCCTGTGCAAAGCAGAAGATCTAGCGTCAGCCTGGGAGTCTGCATCGCATTTCTCTCGGTGCTGTGGTCCCTCAGAGAAGCCCTGCCTGCCTGTGGCAACATGCCCCCAGGAGCTCTGCCTCCAGGGCAGCTCCACGCTCCCTGCAGAGTCATTATCCTCCTTCTGAATAAACTCCTTACAAAACAGAAAATCCAGTTTACTCCTGCCATGTGTCATAAGGGACAACCATTTCCTTTAATTGATGGTGCTTCCAGGTAAATTCATCATCCAGTTAACTTTGTGATCTCAGCCTAAGTAACGTTATTTTGACTAAGTGCTTAGTGGGTATATTGATTTGTAAAAACCCCTCAGGTGACTCTATCTTGCAAATGGACCAACAGCAGTGATTTATTAAAAGGCTGCCTTTTGCAAGGTGTTCTGAATGTCACCTACGGCCACTGATATTTCATCAAATATATCACGTCTCTCCTTCTGCCTTTTGTCTTGTGAGTCTCTATGGACAACCTGAAGTTATACCTAAACTGAATTATTTTAGTCATTCATTTCTAGGACAAACTGTGCTGGCCCTGCAGTATGGGCAGAGTAACTGACTTACTTCTATGGCTGCAGCAACAGTAACCTTAAGCAAGTTTAGTCAAATGCAGTGTAGATTAAGAGGGATAGTCTGCTTCCAGGTATATCAATTAAATAAAAAAAAACCCTGTTACTTATGAATTATCTGGAAACTTTCCTTAGATTTCTATTGTACGTGTCCAAACCATCAAATTGCCAGTTCTCCAGTGCTGGGATTGTCTTCCTGGTTACTCTGCAGTATTACCATAATGCCTGATACTCTGGTTCTGACCAGTGCTTCCCGACCAGGATCACAAGGCACATGAGAGAAATTAATGCAGTTTGCCAAACAGGTCACTTGTAGCCACCTCTGTGCCAAATTCAACCCTGATATGCCATCTTGTATATGTGGGGGTCATGTGGCAGTTAAGGTGTCAAATGTAAGTCATGTGTTAGGCGAAGATAACTGGAGCTGGCATAAATGGGCACTGTAGTCTTTACAGAAAGGCAATGATCCTTACAAAACCAAACTAATGTGTTATACTTTTTCCTACCTGAGTGACAAATTAATGCATGTTATGCTGCATTGCTACCTGCTCTTTTCTCCTAAACAATTTTTACCTGGTTTTTGTCTTCATTTAGTCTAGCCCAATATAAAGCAGCAGAGAACCATTTTGTTTTCTCTGTTTTCTCAAACAATGTCCTTCCTTAAAGGAAAATCCAGTGCAGCCAATTGCACATGTTTATGTTGAAGTGGGGCAACAACCTGAACAGTCAATACTTTGATCCAAATGGAAGTCTGAAATACCCATACAGTTTAGGCTTAGAACAGGTTTTTACCATTTTTATTATTTTTGTTTGATGATCATAAGCTAACAGATGGAGAGAGACTGTATCTTATGAGCTCAAAAAAATGTTTCCCACTTTATTAAAAAAGGCAAAAAAATAAATTCAGCTTTCTATATTAAGATAGCCTTTGAATACAACCAAAAGTAAAATTTTAGCTTCTTTTTTATAATTCCTTCTGGTTTTAAACATTAAAAAGATATATTTACCGCTTATGCCATCTACTTTCTTTTTCTTTGCATTTCAGAGCAGCTGTAGATTTTACAAGTTGATTAACAGCATGGCAGAATGCTGTTGCTTTTACTTTGCTTGAATCTCATTGCTCAGCAGCAGGACTGGTGCAAGAAATAATCAGGAGGGCCCAGCACACTAAAACTACAATGAAAAATAAAGAAATCAGAAATCTTTGGTCATCTTCTGTGAGCCACAGAAACAACAGAAGATTCTCCAGGATTGATGTTTTACAGTTCAAAACATGAAGCACATCTCTGACTATGCTGATGTCCACAATTTAAATCAGTTTAAAGGCATACTGGATGGAGTTACTCGGGCACTGTCCTTGGCCAGCGCTGTGTACCCAGCACCAGCCCTCCACGCAGGGATGGCAAAACCTACCTACCGCAGCTTGGGGGTTTGTAGGATGATAGATCAAAAACCGGGGAAGATATGAAGCAGCGCTGAGGAGGTTTTACATGCGTACTTTGAGCTAATAACCACTAAGGCCAATAAAATTTGCAAAGTAGCAAATGATGCAAAGCTGACAGGAGCTCCTGTCCATCAGCATAAGAAGGGGTTCATAAATTAAAAGGAAGTTCATTTTCTGTTAGAAAAAGGCAATGTTTCTTCCCGTATATATTATGTGGTATGTACGACTGCTAGGGCCAAGAATTAGACATGACTGATAGAAAAAGACATTACTACTGATAACAGGAACATTCACTGATGTAATAATTAATGGGGAAAAAATTTGAAAGTGACATAAAATTTCCTGGTTCAGACCTTAAGCCAATACTTATTTATCAGAGACCTAAGACCAACAGTATGAACAGTAAACTATGGATTACAGGGTAACTTTTCTCCTTTAACAAGACCCTAATCTATTATGTAGTCATCTGTTAAATCAACCACACATACCAAGTTTATCTAAGACAAATCTTGGTCACATTATTCATCTAAGTTATCCCACTTCCTTCGTAGAACCGCTTGAGTGATTAAAGCAAATAGAACTGGGTGGCAAGATTTGCCTTACAAATTCACGCCTCCATCCTCTTACCTGATTTTGTTACAGTCTCCAATTAGTCCCAGATTTCTGTGGCTCTGATACTTGTTCCCAATATGAACTCATTAACTGTGTAGAGATGGATTTTTTTATTCCCTGCTCAATATTTGATCTCTGTGACTGTAGCTTAGAAGTTAATCGGATTTCTTCTTGACATATTTCACTGTATATATGTAGCCAGTTTCTCATGAACTTTCAGTTTTTCTCCTGTTTTCTTCTCTGTGTTGAACATCTGTGGATTTTTTAATTCCTGTTTAGTGCTCATGATCAAATGCTTCCCAGCATACTGCAGTAACTGTAATACTTGGTGGCTTTAAGACATGTCACTCCACCGAAATAATCAGACAATTCCAGAATAAAATAAAATATAAAATAAAATATTCAATCCTAAGGGAAAAAAAAAAAAAGCAAGTGGCTGTTTTGGTTTTGCCACAAGGAGAATTTTTCATTTTTAGAAATGTAAATGACGATTAAGTTAGCTATGAAGGGTTGCAACTGAAGTTTAACATTTATATTCATCAGACCAAGAACTGATCTGTTGCCCGAGTAGTAGGGATATACTTGCTTGTGATGTTTCATTATCACATTTACCGTATGTTTCATTACTCACTGCTATTCTTTTGTGGGAAGACAGATGGTAAAAAAGAGTAAATTAGTTATAACAGTGATAACCTGTCTTATGTTACAGGTAAAAATAGCTTCCTGTTCTGTATTTCACTCACCTTGTTTCACCCCATTGTCTCTGTTTCTAATGTTTCCCAGCACTTTGAACACTTGCCACATACATTTGCAGGGCAAAAGGTGGGGGAGCAGTAGTATGGCAAATCCCTTTGTGGAAACATTCCCTGGAGCCACTACTTGAGTTTATAAGACACTGTCTTAATTTCCAAGCTTTACAGACTCTCCCTTCTTTCCTGAACTTTCTGTATTCCCTAAAGCACCTGAAAAATGTTGGTGTTTTCTTTCTTCTTAACTGCTGGTTACAAAACTGACAGGAGATAAGGTTGGTGATAGGACAACAAAACAGCACTTCAAAAAAAGCACACAGCCTCAGAATCTGAAGAGCATGTTTCTACATGTTTCACTCTGTTAGAGCAATTTAGCTCAGAGCAAGACTTTCCTTAAATCTCTACCAAAAATGAGCGGCATCAGTAGTAATTCAAAACATGCTTCAAATGAAGGTTTTCACTTTCTAGCTCTGCCTCACTCTCTTTTATTTATGATCACTCTTTTATTTGTGATTACCAAAAATCAAAATTTAACAGTAGTTTTTTCTCTGGGCTCACTTTTCCCATAGACTAACCTGGTGCTACAGGCTCAGCAGTCCCAGGTATGAGCAAATTCCTAAACTGGTCTCTCCAGAGAGCTGCAACATAGCCTCATATCAAAAAGCACAATGGGAGAGGTCCTCTTTCTGACTTCATTGCTCATCAGCCCGTATTTGTATAATGGGAAGAGGAACTCTTGTAAGAACTTTCTGGACTCAACTAACCCCAATTCCAAGGTTTCCTGACTCACTGTTGCAATGTCCAATGCATTTAACAACACCAGAAAAAGGCAAACCATTCTCCTGGTCTTTGCATGTATGCATTATCCTATTTCTGCATTATTGATATAGGAAAATATAATAATATTCTTTATCTTCCTGCAACTATACAAGAAATGAATTGGACTTGATTTTCCTGTACAGAGTATGGAAAGCCCTATTACTATGGATTGTTGTATCAGTCGCTAATTTTATGAATTATGATGATACATGCTTTGGGGAAAAAACAATTCCATAACAGAAATGCTCTTATTAGTACCTAAAAAGTATAGTGGGCTTATACAATTCAAAAATTCAGCTGTGTGATATTAATGGCTAAATATCTATCTCTAGGAAATCTCTAAAATTTTGTAAGGAAGCAGTATGGGCACAATTCTGCATCTGTAGAGCTTTTTGTGTTTTACTGAGCCTTTTGCTACAAGACAGAATCTATGTTAAACCAGCCTCAGACCTGCTCTGCTCATCAGACCAAAACTCGTAGTTCTGCTTATGTATATCCAGTTCTCCCAGTGTTTCAGACCCATTTTATATTTATATTTCCATATTCTCTGCATTTAAGTATATCCTCCTGCAATGTGTCTTCTAAGGATTTAAGGTTTACTGCAGGATAATAGATTAAAAGTCAGTGCTTTTGGTATTACTTGTAGTTTTTGCTTGTTGTCCAAGTATCTAGTAGCTTTGCATATATTGTAACAGTTTTTGAATGCCTGGAATTTCCTTTTATTCACTGTATTCTGGATATTTTAAAACATACGCTTCTTGTATAAGTAGCCAGTCTTGCCTAATTCCAGCCAGTACAACCTGGAAGTATTTTTAAAGGTTGAAGTGTGGCATACTGTAAAGTAGAAGTTTCTGAATAATATTTTGTTGCAGTATATTGATGCTACTTTCTTAATACACTGAGACCCCACAGTTCAGATGATAACAAGAGGGGGAAAAAAAATAAAAATCTTCCTATATTTCTCTTATCAGCTTTACCCCATGTGGAAACAACCTCAGAAGCCCCAGTGTGTACCTACCCAGCACAAGTCTTAACACACACAAATCCTCACTAACCCTCTTTCATCTTCACCATAATCTGGGACTCCAATTTCCCCCCCTTGCTTTCTGGTTGAAATAAAATGTTGTTGTGGATACCTGTCTGACTCTGAGAGACACTTTCAGCTAATAGTGAGGTTCACAAAGAGCACTATGTTGCACTGTCTTCATTAGCATAATCTTAATGTTAAGGTGATTTCTGTTGTGAAGTTGCTGTCAGATTAATCTTGATTTCTTTTTTTATTTTCTTTTTTTTTCTTTTAAATTCTTTCCATAGCTGTAACTTACACCAGTTACAAAAAAACACCACCACCAGTACCCCCTCGTACCACTTCCAAGCCACTGATCTCAGTCACAGCACAGAGCAGCACAGAATCCACCCAGGATGCATATCACGACAGCCGGACTCAGAGGATTTCCCCGTGGCCGCAGGACGGGCGAGGGATGTACAACTCCACTGACAGTTTGGACAGTAACAAGGCCATGAATCTCGCCTTGGAAACAGCGGCTGCACAACGCCATGCGTCCGAGAGCCAGAGCACCTCGATACGAACCAGCGACAAGGCCATTTTAGTGACAAAAGCAGAGGAGTTTCTTAAGAGTCGACGTTCCTCTATAGGGATCCAGGTAGCCTATCATTATCATCTGCTCTGTGATGAATTGCTTGCCTTCTTTCTGTAAATAGCATAGAATGAGTCATTCAGCTTCACTTGCTCTAATAATCTAACAAACAACCCCTGGCTGCTTAGCGTTAATTGTAATTCACATCATGGCAATGTGGCTGTGCAGAAAAGTCTTCGGCTAATATGCTGTACCTGGAAGAAAATGAATGAATAAATCTCTAGGGAGGTTCCCTGTCATTAACACTTGATATGAAAATTATACTGCAGAGCTACAGGTGAACAGCATGTTCATCTCCTTCCCTCCATGAATTATCAGTCCTTTTTATAGAATTACACCAGCTTTAAAATGCTTGACTATTTTTTCCATTATCTTTCTCTTTTGACCTTGGAAAACATGTAATGCTGCTGGACCTTCAAGTTATTTGACCTAAAAAGAGCCCCCTCCCCCTTACATTTAGTTGTACTGGGAAGAAAGTACCAAGGAAGAAAAAGAAGTGTGCTGGTGTAGGTACAGCATAATTATAGATGGCTAGTAATGAAATAATGTTAATAAGCACAGACTTTGAGCATTCCTCCATTTGTCCACCAAAAAATTGAATGTTTATTTTACCTGACAAAATGAAATAAAAGTATTCCAAATGCAAATTCTGAACACTATTCCTTCTACTAAATGGGAAGCTCTATAGATAGCAATGGCCATTTGTTTAAATCTCTAGTAAATACCAAGTACTAATAAAAATCGGAAAGTTGAACTTGCAAAGAATGCAAAGCCCTTTGAGACACAAGAGTAGAGGAAAATTTAGGCTTCTGTTCTGCTGTTACTTAGACACATATGAAATTTTTAAGCATGTGAATATTCCTTTTTACATCACTAGGTTCACTTCTGTTCTTAAAAATCTCTCCTCTTGACAGACCAGCTATACAGGAAACGCCATGTATTTTGGCATAGTTACAGGTATTGTGGAGACAGCAACATAGAGCTTGAGAAGGTAATAATCCATGTAACAAAGCCCAGTGAGTGACTGTTCATCTACTAGGAAGTGTATTATTTTCTTTTAAAAGTAGTAATTCCATTTCCATTAATTTCAAAATACAATCAGAGAAAAGTATTTGGGTTAAGCATGTCACAGCTACTGATTTAACTTCACTGTTTAACATCTTAATGTGGTATAATTTTGCTGTTCCACAAGGTATTAGACTAATGGGAAGGCATAGGCTTTGCCAGCAAGCTGCTTGTCCATTTCTCGACATAAAAGTATTTGCTTCTGCTTCTTTAGATGCAGAAGAGTAGAGTGTAATTTAACAGCAATGGTAAAATATTCAGATGGCTACTTTTCAAGTGGTTTACAAAGTAATTAGTGTATCCTAAATTGTTCAGAGAAGGGGAAGGGGCTTAGCAGATAACAGTGGAAAGCTCAAAGGAGCAGCAAGTAATTTTTTGTACCTTTTAGCCCCTAACCTGAAAGTTACTCTTCAGAAAGGAATAGTATCTAGTATTGTTCTTATCTCTTCTTTACAGCAGCTGTGCACAGTAGTATTTAACAATGTTAATGTCTTGCTTCAGTCAGTCCTGGTATTTCAGCAATTAATTCTGAAACTTTGATTACATCACTTGATCCTGTTTCTTACTGCAGGTGATGACCAGTACTTTTTACTGGGCTCTGGCCCTTCTTGGTATCTGGTGTGTTTCATAAGATGTGTTTATAATCCACAAAAACATCTGTGCAATGATTTCCATGGAGGCAGCAGATCTTCTGTAGCAACTTGTCATGTGATGCTTGGCCCATAATACTGGTCCTCAAGTGTACACACTGAAAAAGGCAAATACTGTTTGCAACAGCAGGTCTTGGAAGGATGAGCTGTTTGTTATCTTTTGAGAAGTACAAACTGCTCGGTTGTACCATTTGGCATTAGATAAGGTTGAAATTGCAAAATTACCCTCAACACAGTATCCTGAGAGTACATTATAGTTGTTTGCGATTTTTTCTGCAGTAAGTTTCAAACTTCACATTAGTGTGAAAAATACCTTCCTGCAGCATTTCTAAGCTGAAAATGGATTTTCTTGTACTTCTGTTGCCAGGTTTGTAAGGAATAAAAACAGAGGGTAGAATGTTCTTATTGCAAACTACATAAATAGTAATTTATGCCCCCAAAATACAGTCGAAGTATTTAATTTCTTTTAGACTTCTGCATCATAGCACCTTAGAAAGGAATGGGTTTTATTTGCATATTTCCTTGATTGACTAAATGACTTGTTTTCTCATTAGCATGCCATGCCAGGGTAATGCATTGAATTTGCATTTATTTGCATTAATTAATTTGCTATCAGGATGGTTAATTTGTGCATTTTTAATGTTTCATTCCTTTAACACATTGTCGTGAGAATGCTTGCCAACAGAGCTTCATACAGGAGCAGAGAGGTGCAAAGATAAAGACCAGCAATGCTTCTGCATGTGGAACTACCATAGACCCAGCCTAGGGCTCCCATGTCTTCCATGAGTATACATGATTGTGTAGCGTACATGTAATGACTAGAAGTCCTCTTTAAAAGTCCTGGCATACCAGGCATGTGCCACAGGATTGGTATTGACATGCATGGGGAGCCCAAGCTCTTAGGGCAGCATCGGACTTACTGTGAAGAGCAGTAGCACCCTGTCTGCAGGGACAGAGAACAGCACAGATACAGTAACCCATATCATGGTACATTAGCCCTGTCGCAGATGGGAATTTTGAACAAAAAAGCTTCAGAAACAAAGCTTTTCCAGAAAACAGCTGTTGGGCGGGGTTTGGTTTTTTCACTGTCCTGTTTATATCAAGAGGAATATTGTCAGATGTATCAGTAAGCACTGGAAGAAAATGTTCATTCCGAAAGTCAAACAAATTGCAAAATACTGATTCTGACATTAAAAGTTTAGTCAGCATTCATAAGAATATATATAGAGAAAAAAGAATAAAAGTCCAGTAATACAGTAATGTAGCTACTAATCTATAGTCTTCATGTCTGTCTTCTATGATGACAGAAGTATTGAATCAAAGTATTTGGATTAAAATGGAGGGTAAAGATTGTCTAGAGTAAAACAACCACTAAGTCAAGAACAAGGTTATTGCTAATATATTTTCAAGGATCTCCCTTGCTCTTTTACACACCCTTGTATATATGCGATTGATTAACATTCAAAACCTGCTTTAGTTATAAACAATTTCATATTAAAAGCATTTGGATTGTAAAATATATGAGAAAACATGTCAAGAAATTGCTCCTTATTTATTTCAAGTATTTCAAAACATGCAGTCCTTTGTTTCTTCTCTATTTAAAAGGCATCAAGGCATCTCAAAATGAACAGAAACCCCAGAAGTAAGAGACGGAAACAAATGTTGTAAGTGTGGAGGCTGATTTGTGATGGTATTTTTGGAGAAGAGCACTAATTGTAGCATAGAGAATGGACTCCGTCATCTTCATTTATTGTCAGGAGAGCACGCTTCAAAATATTTGGGTTTTTTTTAATCTCCACAATCTTCATTAAACAAATAGTTCTTATAAATTGAAAGCTGTATTCACGAGGATTAGTGCAATAACTCACCTGCTTAATTTTTTGTGTCAAAAGGGGATCTTCTGCATAATATTTATATATATATTTAATTAAATTATTAACATCATATGGTAAAGACTTTGTTCAAGAAACGCTGCAGTCTTAAACTGGAATTTCCCTTCAAGGCAAAGCATTTTGTACCCACATGGCATATTCTACTTGGTGAGCATCTACATTTTCTTTGTATAGTTTAGGTTACACCATCCTGGTCAGTGCTCTACTTCAGTGCATACATAGCAATGAAAAGAAATATTTGCACTGATTACACTGGTCTTTGTATCATAAGTGATGCAAAGTTTCAGAGGTAAGCATTGTTCATTCTCCTCTTAAAATCACTGTCGGACTCGGCTTTTGTGAGAGAAGCGTGTGAAGTCCTTGGCCTGCAGAAGTCAGTGAAAGTTTTGATAACGCTTCCATGGTACAGAGGCTATAGCTGGGCCTTTAGAGTTGAGAGACAGAGAGAGAGGGAGATGAATCAGAATTCACAGGCTTAGACAGTTAGCAGAGCTCCCAGCCAGTGCTTGCATTTTGACCTCCTCACTTGTCAAAAAGCTTAGCAGTTGGAATTATAGTTAAAACAAAGCTATGGCTCTTTTAAAGCCATCTAAATTTTATTCTTTTCACAAATTAGTCTTGCTCCTTTTCTTAACTGCCATCTAATATAATGAACCATTCAAAGTGGGGAAGACACAGATTGCTGCCTTACAGAATATTTGTTGGTTCAGAACAATTTGACACTTTGCATCAAATGCACCCAAAAAGTTATGAGCAACCACTGCTGTGTGCATTATTTGGGTGTCACTATTTCACATTAGCTTGACACGAATCCTGTTTCTAAAATCTGGCATGAATTTTTAGCAAAAAGTGTTTTCTTAAAAGACCAGCGGAAGTTTTCAACCTGTGGTAGGATATTCTTGTGGTAATTAGCACTTACTTACTGTGCCACACAACATATTTGAGTAGTCCAGATGTTCAGCTGGGAAGTAGTGGAGGAGCAAAATGGAGCCCTGTGGTGAGGCACAAAAAATCATTCAAGCATGAAAGTGTAGGTTTATTTTGGTGGGTTTCTAAAAATTATTTTGAAAGAGTATATGGTTTTTGGCTGATAAAATATTCCATCAGTTAAGGAAAGCAGTAGCAGTTAGCACTGTAGTTTTATTTGAAGAATTTTTCCTACTTTGAAGTCGCTGCATACAAGTGAGATCTCCCTTCACCTAAGAATGGTTATCTGCATTCACAATTACATGTTCTTGATCTAGTGTCAAATGTAGTGTTTTCTTTCCTTTTTTACTTGTTATCACTGAGAAACCTATGCAAGAGAGGAAAGGTGAATTATTTCCCTTCCTGTGCATCATCAGAGAGATTATTAAATTCTAATTATAGAACAAATCGGTTCCAGTAGTGAAAACCCATTGACGGCAGTGAAGTTGCATGGGGAGAGATAATGTGGCCTGAAGGACTATTACTGATGCTTAAGAGAAAGAAGCAAAAGACACCAGGTTAAAATCTGTTTTCTTATGCATCGAATATATTAACTTCAAGCCTCCCTTAGAGACAGTATGCATAGAAGCTTAGACTGGAATTCTTAGGACACTACATTATGTTGCAGTGCTCATGTTTAAGAGCAGAATAATACTTAATACAGAAATAAAGGTTGCTTTTAAATGGTTAAAATTATCAGCTTAAAAGCTTAGTAAATACTTTGAAGGGATAATTTAGTCAGTTCATGTACCCTTTTCTAGAATGAGTGCCTATAAACAAACCAAGATTGATTCTAACAAGCAAGTTATTTGCAATAGTGATTTGCATTTATTCAAATAATTTTGTGTTTGTACAATTTACTTGTGGATCATTTATTACCAAGTCAGTCCCAGTATCTGATACTTAGTTTTCAAATTTTGAGCTGGATCGGTCAGCAGTGACCGATTACAGACAGGATTTGTAGCATTGTCTGCTCCTTGTATTGGCAGCAAAAAATGCAGAGGGGAGTGTTATGTCTTTGTGAAAGGTAAGACAAATAAGATGATAGAAATAATCTCCAAATGCTCCATTACATTTAATATTAACATTATAAGCCTTATAGGCATACTATAAGCCCATAAAACAATATTTTTCATAGCATAAAGTGTCACATTTTTAAAGACGTTTTAGTTCTTTGTTTGCAAGGAAAGAAGATGATGACCTGCTATATTAGATCTACTCCTTTCTTCTGCTTTTGGTCAGTGTCTGACTATTCTTTTGTTTCCTCTTCTGTGTGAGACTCATAACCAGATATACATATAATTTGTCACATTATTTTGCTTTACTGAGATTGTGGGCCAATTCACAAATATTAAGGTTTTTAGAAGTCATGCAAGTATTAAAACAATAATGAATCATGGAGAATAACAACAGATTTATTAAGACTGATTTGAGTTTCAGGAGCCACACAATCAAACCAAACATATTACTTTTTCTCCTCTGCTCATTTGAATCTAGCCCGGCCAATCTGATTAAATCCAAAGAGATTCCTGCTGTCTTCTGGCAGGAGTCTTTATAATACCTGTCATTCAGAAATGCAATTTATTTGTTCATTTGTTTCTTTGTGAGTGCAAATCATTTCATTATTTCCCACTTCTAGTTGTGTTGTCATTCACCTCCATTTTCCAGATCTATTTTTTTTTTTGGTTGTTAGAATATTTGCAATCCTAAATTGCGCACACATGCACACAAAAAAATGGCATTCTCCTGCTGTTACAAGGCAAGCGAGGAAATGAAAGTGTTAAAAATGCAGGCAATCATCAGGTCATTTAGTCAGTGTCAGCTTTGGCAAGCTGGAGGGAAGGATAATTTGGCAAGACTTTACATTTAGCAGTAACTAATGTAATTTTTATTTTGATACCTGGGCTATCATTTTCCTGATAATTTTGCTTTGAATAAAATTTTAGAGCAGATTACTTCATTTATGCCTGCATTTATTGCATATTGAGTAAATTATTCAGGATATACTTCTAGGTGAAATACCAATAAGAAAGCACTTGAAAACAGGAGGGTGAAAAAGACTTCTCAATGTGTTGCATCAATTGAAAGATACCAGCCCATCCAAAATATAAAAGCAAAATCTACCTCCACACATCAGAAACAGTTCAGAAGACATGCTATCTGTGACTAAACAAAACAACATAGTTGGCAAAACCAGATATGCTTCTGACATGCAGTATGGAAGAAGAGCATGTGTTGCCCGTCTGCCTGCTTTGTTCCAACAACATTAATTGGCCAAACCAATGTTCTCTGTAGGAACCTTTCCTTTTTTATAGCTTTAGACCATCATGTTTCCAACAGTACTATGTGTGAGCTGCTGAGACATCCTCATGGAAGGCAAAAGTCTCTTCTCTGTCCATTGACCATTGCTCACCTCCACAGTGTTACTAGCTGTATGTTAGCCCAGAAAGTATGATAGCACTGACCTTTCTTAGCCTATTCCTATGTCCAGCCACCTGTCCTCCACTTCATCCCCCAGGACTCATTCAGTAGGATAGGATGTAGAAATGGTCATCCTAAGGATATCACTCTATGAGGGAAGTGCAGTACTTTAGAAGGAACTGAAGGCAAAGACTGACATGTGGGAAGATGTCAGTTTGGCTTCTTTTGTCTGGCTTTGGCTCAGGTCTGGTCTGGCACACAATGTCCTGTCCATCCATGCTGAGCCATGTGAGTGAGCAGAAGGCCCTGCTGAATCCTGTGTTTGCATCTGCTCAGCTTCTTCAGCCGGGCCACGCACAAACCTCTTTGCTCTTGTCAAACCTTCAGGCTTGTAATGCTGTGGAGCCTATGCCTGCATCACTGACACCATCATCTAGAGCTGCAGTTCATCTGAACAAGTTCAAGGATCTTGATCAACAATCCCACAGATGAAAGTAATGATGTTGGTCCTTCCCTTGTTGGTCCTTCCCTTGGACCCCGTCCAATAGAATTGTAGAACACAATAGAATCATACCCAATCATTTGGGTTGGAAGGGACCTTAAAGATGATCTAGTTCCACCACAGCCCTCCCCCACCATGGACAGGAACACCTTCCACTAGACCAGGTTGCTCAAAGCCCCATCCAACCTGACCTTGAACACTTCCAGGGATGGGGCATCCACAACCTCCCTGGGCAACCTGTTCCAGTGTCTCACCACCTTCACCATAAAGAATTTCTTCCTAATATCTAACCTAAATCTACCCTCTTTCAGTTTAAAACCATTAACCCTTGTCCTATCACTATATTCCCTAATAAAGAGTCACTCCCCATCTTTTCTGTAGGCCCTCTTGGAAAATGCATGAAACAGTGTTCCCATAACCTCACATCAACACTACCAGATATCTGACTATCTTTTATCTTTGCTAAGTCTGTAAGGCCACAATGAAATCCACTAATATTCCCTGGTAATTACCTGTCTCCTGCCTGTTCACTACCAAGACAATAGACTGGAAATGCTCACGAGATCAGATTTCCTGTATCAATATCACCTACTACCTACATCTTCTGAACATAGGAAGAAATCTTGATTTTGAGATCATGGTCTTAAGCATCCCTCCAGTGTCACTTTCCAAACTACCAAGTGCTATCTGTTCTTTAATAACAGAAATGACAGTCTCCTTTGTAACTCTCTTCTTCCAACAAGTGCTTTATAGTGACTTAATACATAGATCAAGATAACTTCTCTGGCTTTTTCACAGGTGTTACAGGATACATCAGATATCACTTGGAAGGCCATGGTCTGCAACTTTAACAAGTTCTTCCAATTTTCTTATCTGCAGAAGGAGACGAAATCCCTAGTTGAAGACGTTCCCTTTGATGGCAGTATTTATTGTAGTTTAAACTCAGCAAGTTCCTAAATTACATGTTTTAACTCTGACTCTGGTTGCTTTGGGGATGAAACCCAGTACCATAGCTCTTAGCAACAGTTTAAACTTCCTGACCACTCCAGATGTTGCTATGGATTTCAACATTAAAAGACTTCCTCCAGAAAATGTTTCCCCGCCTTGGACATCATCTTCCTGCTAGCACTCATACAGGCACACCCAAGAGCCACAGTCTAAGCATTTTGTGTTATCTGCTCTTATTCACTACGTACCATCTGTTCTCCCTTTGAGAATAAGTTGACTTTGCTTTTCAAAACATGTCTATGTATATTTGCCTGAGCTCTCATCACTGTAGAGTCAGGTGTAACTTGCGTCTCTGCTCCCCCCCAACAGGCTAGATGAGTATCTCATTCTTGGCCCAGTTAATTGATTTCTACTCACCTGTCTCTAATGAAGAAGTTTTATATGCAGCTTTTCTCACATCCCTGAAAGGGCTAGGTGAGTGCCTGGTCCCTCACTTAGACTTGAACTTATTATTCAATACTCTTTTGGACCCTCTTATGCTATAAATAAGGGTGTCTTTCCTGACAGATCTCTCTTGCTCTAAGAAACTGGACCTTATGGCTGTTCTACTTATAGCAATGTTCTTTCAGGAGAGGGCGACCCTCCAAGTACAGCTTAAGCTTCTCACCTATGTTGCAGCCAAGACCCACCTTAACTGAGAAACCAGCTTGCATGTTTTTTTGGCTGGTTGTTGTGAGGATTTTTTTCCCCAAGCTGCCTACCTCTCTGGTTGAGGCTTTTTTTCACTGCCAATGTCAAGAGGGATCTTTCTTTTTATACTGACAACACCAAATCCTGGAGACTGTTACCAAGTCTGATATCTTAGTACTCTCAATGCGCTCCCCACCCAAGTGAATATAGCCAGCTTCCATGCAACTGCCAAGGTGGAAACAGCAGTGCTTGCTTTCCCTAGACTTCATGCAGAATAATTGGAATTACTGGGAAATGTGTCTTTCCTGAGAGTTGATATCTGGAGCTTTTGGCAAACCTGTGCCTAATGCTACACTGTACAGTTCAAGCACACCATTAACATTTACTAAAGGGTTCCTGCACTAGCTGTTTTCATTAACTTCTCCAAGACCCACACCCAGGTAAATATGAATGTGTACTGATTACTGGCTGGAATTCCCTTCCGTACAAATGGAGCTATGGCTACATGGAGCTACGGCTTGGAGATGGAAAAAGAAGTTTCCAGCAACTGGCTTCTTCAAGAAGTATAGTCCACATGTACATTCACTTCCCACCCTCCTTCCCCCTTCTTTCTGGATCCTTCCAGAAACCTGGTGGGATCGGGTATGCACTGCTAAGCAACAACTATAAAGGCCATTGGGATCCTTCCAGAGGTGCCTGTGACTGCTGCAAGGGGAAAAGTTATCTTGTCTTCATCATAGGATATACTCTTCGAATTCACACATGGAGTGTTCATATTGAAAAACTGGCTGCTGATACTATTTTTTTGGTTTAACAGTGAAAATATCATTCAAAAGGAGAAGCCAGTTCTAGTCTTTTTCTTTTTTCCTAACTCTCCCTTGATTCAGTATAATTTGCATACTGCAGCACTCATTATGTCTGTGTCAAAGACTTGGGGGTGGTGTGGTCGTGGGGAATGTTATATAAAATCCCACAGAAACTTGCAAAAGCAGTGTGGTCTCAGTTACGAAGAAAACTACTGTGAATATATTTCGGTAAGTGTATTTCAGATGGGAATACTATAAAAAGTGCATAAATTACTTGCTTGATATAGCATTTTCAGGACCATTTTATTAAAAAAAGTGACATATGGCATTCTGCTGTATCCTTCACATCATTTAAATGGTTCTGTATTTGTCAATGTAGTTGTCGATAAAATTTCATTGCAGCATTTCTTTTTATCACTTGCAAGTTTATCGGGCTACTTGAGATTTTATTTTATTTTGTAAATCAAGGACTATAATGAGACTGTTTTATAATAATATAAAAGGGGCTATCTTGTAGATTCCTCATTCTAAGAACAGCTCTTCCAGACCAAGCTTACTCACTGCTTCCACTGAACTGAGTAATTGCATCTGCTTAGGTTTGAAATAGGGAATTACATAGCAGAACAGAAGTACTTCTGCAAAGCTTTATAAAACACAGTACCGAAACAGCGATACCACGCTGAACACCTATTTCATTTGTTTCACTGTGCTAGGTACTTCTTAGCAGTAAGAAAGGAAATATATAATTAATTTTGAATGAGTGCAGGTAGAAATAGTGCTGAGTTGTTGGTGCTCACTCTGCAGATGTATCTTTTGTGTTGAATTAGGTGGAAACAGCAACTGATTCTGATACTGAAAGCAGAGGCCTACG
The DNA here is from genome assembly GCA_026212715.1 of Elanus axillaris. Taxonomy (NCBI): domain Eukaryota; kingdom Metazoa; phylum Chordata; class Aves; order Accipitriformes; family Accipitridae; genus Elanus; species Elanus axillaris. The sequence continues at coordinate 7,624,499 of JANZLQ010000017.1, read as the reverse complement.
GGAATACCACTCTATTGGAGTACAAGTGGAAGATGAAAAACGGTAATTCAAGCATGTACAAAAATCTGTAGTCTTTCATAACACAACACACATTTGTAAACAGAGTTAATAACAAACATCTGGCAAGTGCTACCCCTAAGTAATTCACAAAGCTGAATTTCTTATATGCATGCTGGTCATTTGGCAAAATTTGTAGAGATTACTTAGCAGTTGCTTAATATTTAGTTTTCTTTCTGGTTTTTAATTGGAGGGAAGAAAGTAAAAATTTTAAATTGAAGTAGTGGATTAATATAATTTCATTATTGGCAAAACAACTACAGAGCACTGTATATTGGAATACTCTTCCTTCGATAGGACCCCTCATGCTGATCCAGTTTTTCCCAGTCCACACAGGGGGATATAATGGTTAAGATGCAACCCATGGTGCTTTTATCCTGAACTAGAATCAGCTTTTACACTTGTTCGGTCCTTCTCTAGCTTTGTAACACTGCAGGTCAGTGTACTAACCCCCAGGTTATCCATGGCAGGCACTATCTGTTAGGTACTGGACTGGGACCATTATCTCATTTCATGGCAGATGTCAGACAATATCTGGCCACTAATTGCCTTTTACCATCATTGACTAGAACTAATCTGAAATGATAGGCTCAGATGTGAAAAGATTTCACAGATAATCTTTGCTTCTCTATCTAACTTTTTAACATAAAGCTTTTCTAAAATGTCATTATTTGGTGGCATATCACAATAGAAAATCAACATTTAATGGCCATCCCATGAGGCAAGTAAAAAATACCATGGTCTTAAACCTGCTGCTACTATTTTTCTTTTATTAAAGGATTCTTAACAGTCCTAACTTAGCAGATTTTCAGATTTTATCTAATTACAGTTCTTAATATTTGAAATTGGTTTATACATGTAGTTTACAGACTTCTATCAGGAGATGTAACCCTGCAGTTCTGCTAGCTATTTCCAGTTCATTTAGCAATGAAACATGGTATTTTTTAGTATCAGAATAAATCAATATTTCCTTCCAGCGATAATTCAAATTATTTTCTTTTGTATCTTTGCTCAGATCAATGACGCCACTGTGCATTTTGGTTTCCCTCTCTGATGTTACCCACTGTCTTATTTTAGTCAGATACGCACAAAGAAAAAAAAAGTAGCATAAAGTCCAAGGAGAAAACCAGAATCCATTCACTGATTCTGTGTCGCTGTATAATCACATATGTATTTATATGGCTTAATCTCTTTTCTTTCTTCCCTCTTCACCAAGACATGGACGATTCAAGCGCTCAAACAGTGTAACAGCAGCTGTCCAGGCTGACCTGGAACTGGAGGGCTTTCCAGGACACATCACCATGGAGGACAAGGGACTTCAGTTTGGCTCGTCGTTCCAGCAGCACTCGGAGCCCAGCACACCCACCCAATACAGCGCAGTGAGAACTGTACGGACACAGGGACTGTTCAGTTACAGAGAAGATTATAGGACCCCAGTTGACACCTCAAACCTTCCACCACCAGAACCCTGGCTAGAGCCAGCCATTGAGACAGTAGAGACTGGTCGAATGTCTCCTTGTCGACGGGATGGATCTTGGTTTATGAAGTTGCTACATACTGAAACTAAGAGAATGGAAGGATGGTGTAAAGAAATGGAAAGAGAAGCAGAAGAAAATGATCTTTCTGAAGAAAGTAAGAACATTTCAGAATCTTTTCTTATAGATGTCTGCTAAAAATAAAGCTGTGGACTGTAGTTTCTCCTTACTCGTTTTGTAGTACCAAAGACACTCTGCAGAACCATTAGATGTAAGACCTCTGTCCTGCAACTGACTCTGCATGTTGGCATTTCCCAGAGTAAGGTTTTGTAGAAGTAGCTGAGGACCCAACTGTAGAGTCAAGTGCAGGATCACAGTCTGGTATTAGATGTGGCTCAGGTGGTGCAACAGCTCCATCCATCCACAGCTCCAACTCTGACACATTCCTCCCACTCATTTCTATGGCTCCAGTGCTTGACTGTTTTCCAGAGCACGCAAGGTCTTCCTATGTGAACATCTTTTTGCCATTTTCCTAAAACCTGAGAATTTGCATCTCATTAATGAACAATCATTTTTTAAATGTTTTCATTCCTTTACAGGCACTTTGGCCTATCATAAAGGGTCCGTTGGAAGAACGGAAAGGAGTAGGCAAGAACAATAGTTAAAGCACTTCTGCAGTTACACTGGCGTATGCACTATTAGATCGTTCAGCTGCAAGTTCTTGTTACAATTTTGTCAAGAATCATTATTATTCTCTCACGTCCTGTGGACACCTTGAAAGGAGTGATGGGATAAAGTGAAAAATAATGTAGACTATTTTGGAACAAGATCCAAGCCAGCACTAATGATAGCAATATATCAAAGTGGTCCTAGCACTCAGTAGCCAGCTCCCCGTGATTCCCTCTGAGGTCAATTATCCTTTTTCTTCAGGCCCAGTTTTATAAATATTTCAATTCCTGCCAATCTGAATTATTGTCTCAGATGAGATTTTCTCAGATCACAAATTAGTTCATATTAAGTTTTCTTAGGAGCATCTTTTCCAGCACTCTTACAAATCTCACCATTGCCTCTGAATGCTCTTTCCTGATCATCTTCTTTCCCCCTCAATGAGCTCTGTTATGATCAACCCTCAGGTCTTGGGCCAGGCCTGCCTGGTGACTAAAGGGCCAATTTCTATTTATTTCTTGCACTGACCTTTTCAAAGGAAAGAATGTCTACATTTTTACCTCATCATTTTTTATGTTACAGTCATATGTCTCCGCTGTATTGTACACAAGTCTGCCAAGTAACAACATAGGATTTGAGGTGGGGAAGAGCATAAGGCTGTTTTTCTTCCTTCAGTGCTTTCTGGAATGTAGGGTTTTGTCCTTATTTTCATCATGGCAGAGCTGAGATGAGAATTTTCCCTTTTCATTGATACTGTGAAGACTTTAATACTCTCCTAGAGGCTGTTAAAGTATGAATAATAAAATATTTTGCTTTGCTTAGCCTGTGTGAGGATTTCCAAGCCTTCTTTCATAATGGCTATTTTTTTAATACTTCTTTTTACTGTATATGTCTTATTTTTCAATTCCCCAAATCTTTGCACTGCTGAATACTGACATATCTCTGCCATCATTAAGTATCCCAAAGCACCTGCTTCCCAGGTTGCCTGTTACTGACATGGGGACACCAGTGCTTACGATCTGAAGCAGAAGTTCAGAGAGCAAGACTTAAATCTTCTTGGAAAGAGTCAAAGTATTGGGGAGCACAGGGGAGAAACCCATGAGAAGTTAGCCCCTCTCTTTCCCTCGCAGGCCAGTGAGGAGTCTGCAGGCAAGGGCTGGACTTTTCCTACCTCCTCTCTCCGCAAGCTCTTCCTCGTGCACAGCCCTAATCAAATCTGCAACTGCGTGAAATGAGCAGTGGAAACACTCTTGCATCGGTACTCCTTCCTCACTCGGAGACACGGATAGGGAGCCAGCGGTGTTATTCTCTGGAATATAAAGCTGTGTACTGCATTAGGAAAACTTGGAGGAGCTGATTTTAGCTGACTACCCATTCCCTCCCACCATGTGAAGCTGTGCTTTTGCAGTCCAGAAATACTCTGAAACACCTTGCTGTACAGGGAAATGGCAATTAGGAAGATAGTTTTCAGTAAATTGTACAGAGGACATGAAGACAAATTGGACTTCAGTGGTTTTTAATAATATTTGGAGTTTGTGACACCATTTTAACCTGGAACATTTCAGTCAGAAGACAAAACAGAGTATCAGGATTTTATGTTTCCCCGTTTGCAGAGTGACTCTACTCTGTAAGAGAAAAAGAAAGTGCAATTCCCTGATACAGAGTTGCTAAAACACAACTGAAATGGACCCTTGAAATCCCCCTTTTAAACTAACCAAAATGGGTTAATTGCTTGTGTTTGGGGGAACATTTTGACCTCCCTAATAGGTTAGAGAAACTATTATAGAATAGATCTATATAGCATATGCAAAATCAGATGTTTGTCTTCAGCTGATTGTCAAGTGACACCGAGACTTCCCGTTTTCCATTTTATGTGACTCATTTCAAGAGATCTTCCTCAAATATTTCTAAATTATGTTATTTTTTAAATGGTATCCCTTCACCTAATATAGCTTACATCAAGTAAAAGGAAGTTATCAAAGAATTCTTTTTTCCGAGGGAATGAGCTTCACAGCATTTCAAATTTTCAGTGTGAATCATTTTTTTCCTGTTGAGTCTTTGACACATTTTCTATCCCCAGTTTGAGCTATGGAGGTTGAAATGTATGTATCCACAAGAACTAAAGTTTGATGATATCCCAGCATGAAGGGTATCTTGACATACTTAAGCATTTGGCAGTTCCCTGAAGAAAATACATACAAATGGAGGAGCCAGAAGCAGCTAAATATGTTTTTCCATCTTCCAGCAGGAGCTACTATTCCCAAAACACTTCACAGCACAGTTTGCCCATTCAAACTCTCATTGTTAATGCTGAATCATTTATTTTGGCCTGGGTATATCAATTGTACCTGAAGACCAAATATAGCTTTGCATCTCATAGGAAAAGGCTGTGTTCACAATACTATTTCTATTTTGTTTTAATCACAGGTAGAGTTAAAACAGAACTCCATTTTAGAAAACAATTTCATTTTCTGCGTTAACACAATAGCCCTGAGATCACAGAAAGCTGTCTGATTGCTGTATTGATTTTTTCTTTCACTGTAGCTTTTCTCCTGTAATGTTGTTTTAAGAACTTCACTCATCAGGTCTTAGAAAAGGAGAAGATAATCACTGCAGCAAAAATAACCTCTCTTCACAGAATTTGTTTTATTTGGTCAGTTGCCACAAATTGTATTTTGGAGTCTCTGCAAAGTTCATATATTGTTCGTGGGGGCAGTTATTTGCGTTCTTAGTGTTTATTATAACATATATAGATAGGTATATAAAATATATATGTAGCTGTAACTGTTCCCAGGGTAAGCCATCTGATCATTTGCACTAGCAGGGTGCCTTCAAGCAAAGATATGTGTTTCTCAAGGGTGCTGAACTGGAGTTTCAGTTTTACACCCTGAAAATTGTGTTTGGCTATTACTGGTGTGTAGGTGATGACAAGAAAAACACTCTCAATTGTCACAAAGCTATTGAAGACCAAGAGGGCCAGGACTCTGCTGCCCACGAGCTCTGTGATGGGAGCATGGAGAGCAGCGTGGGGAGGGGGAGATCAGACAAGCCCAGCCGGGAGCCGCAGGCACTGCCCACGGCTGGCAAGCAAGGTCTGGCAGAGAGAGGCAGAAGTCATCTGAGGCACCCAAATCCCACGTGCTTGGCCACTGGGATATTTCAGTACACAAGTCAAATGGAGAACAGCCACACAGGGTTTACTCTCATATAAAAATCCTAAGATAGGTGCAAAAAAATTAACTATGGATAAACTACGCCAGAAAAATGTGGTGTTGCTGGTATCTTCTGCATCGTGGTTAGGAGCTATCCTGGTATAGCTACATAGTGAAGTGATCTCTAGTGGAAAAAAAAAGGCATTAGAGAGGGCAAAAGATCAAAATATCACCCTATTCTCCCCTTGGCCCTTCATTCCATGGATGCTGGATATTTCCTTGCTAATCCTCTGACTGGTATTTCCACAGTACTGCAAGGGGTTTACTAACATGGGTGAATAGTAACAGAAAACGTAGAGTTAAATCTCCCATACTTTGAAAAAAAACCCAAAAACCAGAAACCCTCACAACCAATTTATTTTAGTATATTCATCAATTAATCAGCCATAAAAGCTTTCTTAGGTGTTTGACCAAATATGGGTTATCCTTTAACCAAAGAGAAATTACCGACATAATTTCATAATGCTTTTCACAAACCTATCCTTCAGGAACTATTGAAATTTACATTTGGGATGATGTGAATGACTACAGAATGTCTTAATTGCCCTGAAACCAGTCTTTAAAGTCAATAAAAGACAGTCCCGTAGTGTGGAACCCAAGAATTCCTCCTAGCATTTATATTGTTCTGCTCAAATTTTCTCCTCTTCAAACTCGGCTCCACTGAGGTAAAAAACAAATTTGGACCAAGTCCCACTTGGTGCACAAGAATCCCAGTGACCTACCTACCCTCCAGAGCACTGCCAAGTAGTAGCTGTGCTGTCCTAAAATGTCACCTCACTCTGAACAGAATACATTTATTATTACGCCTAGCTGCTGTGTTGATAGTGAAAAAGACATATTTCTGAAGATTGCTAATTTAGGTTTAGAGATCAGACAAATACCATGCCCTGCTTTGAGTTAGGAGGATGAACTAAATGCCAGTTTCAGTATTTTTCCCAGGCATATCTTCTCAGATTCTTTGTGGAGCAGTGTATTTATGAGTATAGAAAAAAAATGGAACAATCAAACGGAATGAAAATTTAAATTAAAACACATCATTTAAATAAACAGTAATGAATGCCAGAAGCAGATTGATTGTTAGTAGTTTCTCATTGCTGGTGCAGCAGTGGCACAATTGAGCAAAGCTTTTAACCTGTCAAGAATGGAGTTACAGCATCAGACTATAATCTCAGTTTCATCAATATAGCTCCAACTTTTCCCCCTTGACCTTTGTGATATGAAACCATTTTCAACTGCAAGATTTTTGTAGCATTTCTCAAGCAATACAACACATATATATTACTTGAAATTTTGTAATATGCTTATTGTGGGGAAAAGACACCATTGTGTTAATTGTGCCTGTTGTATACAGGTGATTTACACAATCTCTATCCAGGGTATAAATCCTGAGTCTGCTTTTACTGAAGTCATGGTCAGGATTTTGTATGTCTTCAGAGTAGAAGCCATACAGGACTACCCACCAAAAATGGAGCACTTCATACCCTTCAGGGAGCAGAATCAAGGTTGTGTGACTTTTTCCTGACATTCAAGTAAATATAACATTATCTTAATGGAGGGAGGTATATGGATTATATGAAAATTGTATATATTTATGTGTGTTGGTAGATTTTATCATCATTTATTTTCAGGCAAAATCTTCTAAGCATCACCAAACATCTCAATCTCTCCAGTCTCTAACATTCATCATTCTTTCATGGAGATAATCAATCTGCACTCATCAGAATAATTCCCCAATGCATGAAATTAATAACAAGGCTTTGGTTGTCTATTAATATTGTGCTAAAGATTATGAGTTGAAGTGTTTTAATACTTTAATTTAATTACAGCAAAGCAGACTAGCATGAATATGAGAGATCTAACTTCCGTGTTTTATTACATCTGATTTACTTATTGAAACGGAAGTAGAGTTAGATCTTTAGTAAATGGTAGGGCTGTAATTATACACGTGTATTCACCACTGTGCCTCAGTGACACATGCGAGTAGCCCAGAGCCACTGTCTTACATCCCCAACAGACATGTATCACACCAAAAGGCTGCACTGCCAGTGCCTAAGTCTTGTCTGGTCCGACTGGACTTTAAACCACCAATGCTTGCTGACATGATTCTTCTGGATAATGAAGATAAAGTTTGCTTAATACAGGGTTGGGGTGACTGCGAGACTCACTAGAAGATATCAGTCTGCATTTCTGCAGTAGGACTAAAACCAATGCCCCTTACTCAGCTGTGTATTTGAGCCATGAACTATAAAATTCAGCAGAGGAAACTAAAACTGAACTTTACTCACTATGAGACAAGCACTATAGCCTACAGAATCATCCTCACTCTTTCTGCCCAGTGGACAGTTGAACATAGCCTGGAATAGGCAATGTCAGGGACCTGCCACAGCACAATTCCCCATCCTGGCAAAGAAGGGACTCTGACCTGATGACACTGCGAGTTTGTCTTACGTCCTGAACTACTGAGCACCGAGGGAAAAGGAGGATACAAGGCTGTTTGGCACTTAAGTCTTTGCCTTTATTAAAAATTCTGAAAACCAAATTAAAGCAATTTGTTTCAGATCAAATGAAACATTTCTGTTTTTTCAGGTTTTTGTACATTTGTTCAGGTTTTAACACCCAAAACACTGCTTTCCATGTGCCAATAACTCCTTAGAGGAAAGCGAGGGGTTTGGTGATCAAAAACCCCAAACCATTTAAAATGCTTTATTTCATTTGGCCAAGAAAACAAAAAGAAAACCCCAGTGAATTACTCATGCAGCCCTCAACCACTTAACCCTTTCACAAATGGGTGCCACACCGGACTGATGAATTATGCATACTGGTGTTTAATTCAGTGTTGTGGCACAGCTGTACTGTTTGCCTAACAGAAAATCAAGTAGAGTTTGAGAAACCCAGCTCTACATATTAACACATGGTTTTAAAATTACAGAGTTTGTATGTTTCCACAGAACTGGAGCCTAAAACTTCCATATTATCCCTCGCTGCTGTTTGTGGTTAAGCAGATGTTTCACTGGTCCTGAGAAAGCAGAATTAAAATGTAATACCTACTACCAAGATACTATTTTCACATGCCACTCAGTCCCCTCCTATATCTATTCTAAATAACAATGATATGTTAAGCCCTGCCAGAGTTTAATGTTTTCTATATCACAGGCTGCAGATCAGTTCTTCTGTACTCTTGTAGCTTCATTCCGCCCTCTGCATCCTGTTTGAATTATAAATTTGGTTTCCTCAAACTGAATTAAAAGATGTCAGAGTAATTCCAGTCCCATCCCTACCCCTACCTCTATCTTCACCCTAAATATGATTTAAAGATCTGGAAATTCTCCAGATAAAATCAGTCTTCCATTGAAACCCCTGTTTATAATGCTTTTTAAAGTGTTGCTTTTTCAGCATAGAGATGGATGTGGAGGAAAGGAAGTGTAGGAAGGAGGTGTAGGAAGGAAAGTACGTTGCTACCTACCGAAGTATGGCATTTATCCCAGCAAATGTGGGAGTCCAGGAGACGTTAGTTTCATAGGCACTCCAGTCAATAGAAAGAAATAGGCATCTCTGGGAAAAGATTCAGCTCATCTAAAAATAAGTGCCTAACACGGCTGAGGTGGTGAGCTCAGATTACTGATTAGAGAGCATCCAGAAATTTTGGTTTAGACACATGACTCTTGGAAGCAAAGTCAAGTAAAATGAATTTGGTCCCTTTCCTAAGTGCTTATGCATGCTGTAAATGGCAAGTACACTGACAGTGGGGAAAGCCCAACAAACCATGGGGGCTGTTCATGATTCAGCAAAGTCCTGGAGCACCCGCTTGTGTCCCGCTTGGACTGAAGCTCCTGTGCTTAGGACTTTGTGTATTTCCCTGGGTAGGCAACCTGTAACTCCCAGTGGGGGTACCAAGATATGTGTCATAGACATGATTTCTCTGGGGATCTCATCTTTATGGTAGGAGTATCTTATGTTACAGTTCAGTGTATTAACCTTGTCCCCAGAACAGACAGGGTAGAGACCTTACCCAGGGATCATCCACACAACCCAGTAAAGTCATTGGTGATTGCAGAACCAGAAGATATTATCTAAGGTACATGTAAAGCTGCCTTTGACATCAGAGGGAACAGGCATGTAACAGGTCCTTAAGGCAAGACAATTTCAACAGCTTTCAATTTACATGAGCAAATGTAAATGTGGGGGGAAGGGGCTGTCATTTACTTTGAAATTTAAGACTGTTCTCAAAAGCATATGTATGTATGCCCACTTCAGGAAGCTGTCTATATTCCCTTGTTTTTTTCTACTTCCTTAAGCAGTCTTAGCTGTTTTGAGTTATTAATATATCATTTGCTATTGCCAAAGGGTAAGGTGCCACAGAGCTTTCCTATATCTCCATCTTTTTCAAAAATATTTTAGTTATATAATCACAAGCAACAAAACCAAATATTTGCTTCCCTTATAAAATAAACAGTAAATACATACTTTTTGAGCTGGATTTTGCATGTACTGCCAAAATACATCTATTGGTAACAACCTTCTGTATGCTTAGTCCTAGGTAAGATCCGAAGTGCTGTTGGAAGTGCTCAGCTCCTCATGTCTCAGAAATTTCAGCAATTTTATTGGCTTTGTCAGCAAAATCTGGTAAGTCACTATGTCTGGCCATTCTTCAAGAGTTTAAGGCTGTTCATCTATAGATATTCCTCAAAATGTAACTTTAAATTTTAGAATATAATATTTTTCCTTCAAAGGCAACAACAAAAACAACTATAGCATATCCAAACAGTAGCATTCTGAAATGTCATTTTCATGTTTCACATTTTGTCTTACTGTTCCTTTTTTTTAACTTAATCCTTAAGTATGGTGTTCGTAGATTTTTTGTCAAAGCAAAAGTAATTTCAGTAATTTCAGTCTGGCTGTGTTTTGTCTTTTTTTTTTTTTTATGTCTTTATTAAAGAAAAAAAATGAGAAGAGAACAAATGCAAGTTTTCTGAGCCATAATATTATGGCTTATTTTTGTAATATCCTAAAGTAGTAACTACATTTCTTGTAAGAAAGGAGAAATTTTTCACATTACAGTAAGTGGAGAATGGCAAAATAGTAGAATAGCGGAAAATATGTGATCCAGCTTTCTACGTACCTGAAAATAGGACCAATCTTGGAAATGGGAATATACATAATGTTCATAAAACTGATTTTCATAGTTTGAATTGCCAATTATATATAAGATGTCCTAGGGCTAAAGGAACAGATGCAGTATATGACTTAAGGGAGTCACTGCTATTGTTCTGGAAGTTCATTAGAGACTAATTCAATTCTAAATGCTATCTTTATTAATATGACAGCAACCATCAGTGATACAAATGTTGTGGCAAGATGACACTAATGAATAGAAGAATGTAATCCTTCTAGCTACAGCTAGTGGCAGAATACCTTTCATTGGCTCACTCAAAAATCAAGTGTATCTTTCACCTTTTGACTGCCCCTACACCTCATATATTAGAAGTGCTAAATTGTATTGTGTGCATGATGACAGACATGACCTGTATGTCTGTTTAGATACATTTCTTTACTTGTTAGTATTTGCCACATAACTTTTTAAGGCAAAACATTCATTCTGCAGAGACCTCCTTGCTACTTTCCATCCATGAAGTTAAGCGCCAGAATTCCTGAAACTGCAATCAAATATTACTGAGAAAGTCATGCCAAAAATGTCATACCTTCTGATAGAAAATTATAAGATATATGGTCCTCATTAGGAAAGAATCCAATTATCCACTTCAAAGGCTCTGTCAAAACAAGAATTTTAACAGCTGCTACAGAATGGCAGAGGAAATATGCAAAGTCAGGCAAGCAGGAGATGACCACGTTTATCAATATCAAAATATTTATATCAAAATATCACAATATCAAAAATATCATGTGTGCTCCCTATCTAGGCATTTGTTTCATAGCAAAAGGAGGAAATCTTCATCAATGTCTAAAAGTTTCTCATTGCAAATTTCAAAGTGCCCTCCATTACCTGATTGATTAACCTATGCAAACTAAGATTTGGAGAGTCTAACCTCCACTCCACTTCATTTATTTTCAAGTGGGTCCAGCACTTGTGCTCGAGAGCATTACTGTGATAACAAGTGCAGCTCTGCTCAGCACAGCCATCAGCTGTTAGGAAGCATGAACAATTCATTACTGCAAAAGCAATAGGAGCACAAGGAGAAATCTACAGCTTTGCAGAAAACACGAACAAAAAATGGCAAGATTTTATTTCTCTCCTTATTTGGATAATAAACCTTTGAACGTGTAACAGCAGCTTTATCCCACTCTGAAGATTTTAGGCTCTGAATATTCTTCAGCCTCATTAAATCAGCAATGGTCTCTGCAGAAAGCAGCAACTGCAGAACTGGACTTTTAGCTCATTCATGTTTTGAGGCTTGTCTTACTATGCCTGAGGATAGAGTTTGTTGTTAAATTGTCACTTAGTTCATATCCTTGGCAGGCTTCCCATATGCTCCTAAGGCAGCATCTCAGTGCCCCACGGGAATGCTTCCAGATAGCAGCCGGTTAGTGTGTTCCCCCACTCGAAAACATCTAGCACTTTCAGGGCAACCACACCGCAGTTTCTCTAACAGTGTTCAACAGCAATAACCATAAATGTAGGACAAAGAGTAACAGTGTTTACTTGTGCCAATTCGAAATGCAGCAAGGAAGAGGCATATACTTCCGCAATCTGAAATTTAACCCAGGAAACTCACCCGTCACCTGTGGACTTTTCTAAAGGGTCATGGGAACTTCAAGGGACGCATTTGCTTATGCTTGGGTTAAGATCACTTACCAAAGGCTCTCACTTAGAGTAAATTCATAAAAGTGAAAGCTTCAATGAAATTTTTTTTAAAGAACTGGCTGGCTATCTCCTACAGTGTACTGTTCCCACTAACTGCTAGAAAAAAAAAATCACTGGTTAATAACTACTCCCTTCTGCATTATTCACATTATCTCTTGTAACACCCTGTTTTTTCTTTGAAGTGTCCTCCTCCATACTCTCTAGTCAGCACAGATCCTGCTCGGCTCGTGAGATCATCGCTCACCATGTCATGGTTGCAGGCAAAAGCAGAATGGCTCGAGCACCAGCTAGGTACTTTTTGCTTGCTTTAGGCTTCCTTCAGAAGGAGGGCTGCAAAGCTGAATTCCAAATAAGATGCAAATAAATGAGCAGCTTCCGAGAAGAAACAGGTTTAAGCTAATCTTTTCAAAACTTAGTTAGCTGTAATAGTAATCATTTGCGCTAGCATTTATGCGTTGGCAGCGGATCCACAAGCCACAGCAGCAGGAGGCAGCCCTCTTGTGTCCGGCCAAGGCACCGCACGCTCCTCTGCAAGCAGCGGCTGCGATCGTCCCAAACTCGATGAGCAGAGTGGGGCGAACAAAGGTACAGAAGAGCAAATGACCTTGATTCAGAAGGCATTTCAATGAGTGGCATCATTTTATGGCTGTTTAGAGGAAACTGGGGAGAGGGACTGAGGAGACCAGGCTGGAGAGAAAGGACTGCGATCTAAGATATATTGCTGTAGGACCATCCTGACAAATTTCACACAGGGAGTCGGTTCCTGAAGCCTGTCATATTGACCTCTGTAGGGTAACTAATACCACTGATATAAATTTTAAATGGTTTTGGAGTAAACTGGCATCTCCCCAATTAAGTCGTTTTCAGTGAACACTAATCTGGAGTCATATCGTGTTTCCCAGAAGTCTGTTATAATTTATACGGCCAGTTCTGTTAAGTCCCTGAAGCTCCCTATGAAAAGGAGACTTTCTTCTAGTGAAGGAGACTTCTAAGTAGATAGGCTTTTAGGCTGGTTCTTGGCCCAGATTCCCAAAGGGGTTTATGTACGGGTGACAGTACGTGTTGTCATGCCCAGCTCCAGGCACTCAGCTCCCACAGTGACATCCGCAAACCCAAGTCACAGTAGGAATTCCTAGTTTAAGACCCCTAGAAATGTGCGATTCAAGGGTGGAATTCAATAGAAATGCTGACTTATGTCGCAGTTTTTAGACAACTATGTGGGGTTGTGTTTAATATCTAAAATGTCTTTGTCCACTAGGTTTGTAAAAGATGGAGCACGGAGCCTTGCTTCAGCAATAACACCAGTATTTCTAATGTAGTAAACTAGTCATTGCAGCTTTTGCCCAGGAAGGGGTACATCCATTGGCCTGGTTTTCACTCCATCTCTCCTAGCTCCATTCTGTCGACCATCTTAATGGCTGGAAGGGAAGAGACATTTCTCCATCATCTTCACAGAGGTGTTTAACAATTAAGCCCCATTTCATTAAAGTGACAAAGCTGTCTTCTTGAACTAGTACCAATGCTCATAGACCATAGGGTTAAGAGTCTGCATACCACCTTCTAATGTAATTTTTATCCAGCACTGACATCAGGTTAATAGTCAAATGGAGGGTCATCTTGCTAATTGTTACCACCAATGTTTGCTCCATTAAGTCTTGAGCACGTAGCTCCACTTAATTGTAGTACCTAGGGGTAGTGCCTTTCCAGTTGCTGAGCGAGATTAGACTCTTTGGAGAACAAAATCCTGCCATCCCCATCAAAATTTTATACCTTACATATACATTTGAAAATGGAAGACAATATAAACATTGACTTCAGCATAAGCTGACAACTCCTTCGTGATGTTGTTTTGCCTTCTAATCGGCTAGCATGAATGTAATTCTTAACCAGAAAGACTTCAGGCTGGCTAGAATATAAACCATATTCCCCTTCCCTTTAATAATCAGCAGGCAGAGGCTGTCAGCTTGTTCCTTTTTAGAAATGCAGGTCAGCACAGCATATGGTGCTAAGGAACTTCCCATGCCACATGGATTCGGGAAGGCTCACGTATGACATCCAACTCATTCATGTTTGGGTTGTGTAGGAGGCACAACTTTCCAGTCACAGCTCCCAGCTGTAAAGCACGCATAGCCTTAGCACTGAGCAGCACTGTAGCGATGTAATCTGGCGTGATGCCTTTCCTGCCTCAAAGCACGTTGTTGAAAGGCTCCTGGTCTATTCATATTTTCTCCTTTGTGCGTGACAGGACCCGAGTGCCATGCCAAGACCAACTTCCCAGGACCTAGCAGGTTTCTGGGACTTATTGCAGCTCTCAATTGAAGACGTCAGCATGAAGTTTGATGAACTGCACCAGTTGAAACTGAATGAATGGAAAATAATAGAATCACCTGAAAGGAAGGTAAGCAGACCATGAACAATACCATTTACTCCCCATTTGCAGTCTTGCAGTCTCCTTGTGTTAAATACAATAGTGAAACACAATAGGTTTCTAACCCTGGAAAGTATCTAGTTGGCATAGCTCGATTTATACATGGAAACCTTCATCAGATGTGAGGTTTTTTTTCTTTTTAACAATGTTGAGCTGAATTGTATAATAAATAAAATGGGTTTGCTAAGTTAGTCCACTCCATAACATTTTTGTTCATGTTATTTGGATTCACATTCTAAAGGTTAGAACTGAAACATGTTCTAGTTCATTCAGACTAAGGACAATAGCCTGAGAATTCAATCAAACTCAGCACTTTGCTACATTTTAGGCAGCTCAAACCTGAGCACTAACAGTGTTCAATCCTGCCTGTACAACACAACTGATACTAGAACAGGAGCATGTGGCAAAATATAGTATATGTCAAATGAAAGCTTCGCCCACAAAAGTTGGGGGGGAACAAAGAGTACTTCTGGCAAACTGACTGCACCTCTGCCCTGCAACTCCACCACCTGGAGACACCCCAGCCATGACGCTTACAAACCAAAGGTGTATCAAATTGCCCACAAAAGCAATGTAATTCTGAAATTGCCTTTCCCCTTTCTAGAGCTCCATCCCTCACCTTAATTGTCCCGCTACCCTTGCTGATTATTGTATCAGTCAGATGAAGACAGCATTTGGTTTGAGTCAGTACTGTTGGCCTCAGGTGAATACTTGTTTGGTTTGGGAGGAATTAGGAGGCATTTTGACAACTCTTTCATTTCTTCATGCTCCTCTTGGATTTTAATTTTCAGCCAACTGGTTGGTGGATGGTGAGTTTGCAACTCTTGCTTACTAGTGACAACTGGAAGTAAGAAATTATTATCATGACAGCAACAGTGATGTTCCTAAGAGGGTAATAACTAAAAGTGAAAAAAAAATAAGATGGGACAACAGGAATGGAGCCCTTATGTTCCTGGCTGAGAACAGGAAATAGAGAAAATAAAGACTGGAAGAGCTGGCTGTGATGGGGAATAGCATCTTAGGCTGCTGCACTGTTCCTGTTGAGTTGAGAATGTAGAACTGTGTTCTTAAATAACCATAGTTATTTAGGCTTGGCTAATGCATTTTGGTAGTAGACTCAGAGTTAGTTTTAAAAAAAAAAGACCAAGCGATGAAGAGTCTGTAAACCATAGGTGCATCAGTTCAATTTTTTTATTATTTGAATCCCACTGTGCATTATATTAACTGTGTTCTCCATAAGGAACAGCCCATACTCTGGACTATTACTATTACTGTACGAAGTGATATAGCAGAAAGATCGATCATAATAACACTGCTATACATATGAAGTTGTGGAGTCTCCATCTTTGGGGCTATTCAGTCTAGTATTAAATATGATGTTGAAAAACCTGCTTAACTTCAAAGTTGCATCTAATTTCAAATGGGCTTTGAATGGGGGTGTACAAGATCACCTCAGAGGTCCCTTCCAACCTAAACTATTGTGTGATTCCATGATTCTACAGGATCTTTTTAAGGCCCTTATAAGATATTTCACAGTCTCTAAATGGAGTAAAATATCAATTTCATACTTCAAAACAACTCTTGATTTAAAACCTGCAGAGCAATTTACAGCTACTTTGGTACCGAAATCTACTGACTCACTCTCACTTTATAATTTGATAACTTTTCAATATAATTCCCTTTAAAATGGTCCAGGCTGGCAAGCAGAACAATTAGCCCTATGTTCTCTATCTGGTTAGTGCTTGCATGTTTCCATTTAGCAATTCATGGAGGAGACTAAACTAATAGACATGTGTACACAGCTGCTATCTCATATCCAGCTGAGGCTAAACTCAGTTTGATTAATTTAATTAAAAATCCCATCCTGCTAATCTTAGACAGTCTATTCACTTGATCAGACCACACATATGTGCTGAATTCTTATTGGAGAGCCAGTGTGTGTTTCTGTTTATAATGAATGTACTAATGTGTCAGCTAAAACTAAACAAATTCGTATGAAAGTGAGGTACGCAGATTGCATGTTCAGGATACCTGCAAGGACAGTAGAAGGAAGCGTAGTCTTTTTTAAGGCATAGGACTGCAGAATTTGTAACAGTTGCTGAAACAACAGGGTTTTGTCAGTGTCCCTAGTGTGGATGGCTATTCATGTAATCCAGTAGTCAGCTGATTGGAAAGCACAAATTGAGCATGCTTGATGTATGTAACCAGTATTTTGCATTTCATGTCTTCAATTTGCATGCTCTGCTGTCAGAACCTTCCGCACGCAGTTCACCCTCAGTTTTAATACCCTATTGCAGGAAGAAAGAAAGGTTCCTCCTCCTGTACCAAAGAAGCCCCCAAAAGGAAAATTCCCTATCACAAGAGAAAAATCTCTGGACCTACCCGACAGACAGCGACAAGAAGCTAGAAGACGCCTAATGGCTGCTAAAAGAGCAGCCTCCTTCCGGCAGAATTCAGCCACAGAGCGTGCAGACAGCATTGAGATATATATCCCAGAGGCTCAAACCCGGCTTTAAAGACAGAATGCTGCAGAGTTCCTTTTTTTAAACAAAATGCTTGTACAGTTTGTCACTTACCTGGTAATTTTTGTCTCATTCTCTCCACTAAATATGCCCTTGCTGTTGTGTTCTTTGTGCCATAAGCACAGTGGAATGCTTTTGATTTCCTCAGAATTTGCTGAGCTCACTGCAAGAACGACTTCTTTTTGTATTTATTGTCTGACTTACTATCAGCTACAATGGATAGGGCTTGTCGAGACCTGACTTATCCAATATATTCTCAGAGGACAACAAGAAACACCTCTTGAGATGGAACCCAGCTTACTTTTTTTGTTATTTATATTTTTATAAAATGTGTGATAATTAGGGATAAGAATAACAAACTATAAATGGGTGCATCTCACCATTCACTAGAGGCATTAGCTAATCCAAGTAGAAGGTGCTACAAATGTAAAGAGCAGGAAAGAAAGAACCCATTTATCTCTCTGACCTCCAGTTTCTTTTCCTAGAACCCAGCTAACATATTTTTACCCATGTGCTCTGCCACTCTTCTCATCTTTGTTACTGCAAAATAACATTAGGCCTCTCATGTCATGTCAAGTTTCTGGAGATGAACAGGGATATCCAGCCACTAAAACTCCAAAGTTCATCAGAAACCAAGAAGCATACAAGTTTGGTGGTGGTCATGGGAATGCCCACTGAGAAACGTTTGCTGTTAGCAGTATAATGACACTCTGAAACCTAAGCAAAATTATAATGCAAGAGGACCTGAGTGATGGGTGAAAGGAAAACGGAAGCCTTAAAAAGTTAGATCTTCTGTAGCAAGATGTGTAAAGAAAAAGTTATACTCGCTCCTTTGGAACACTCACTGCATTTTTAACAGTTCTTTTACGTGTTAACATTTATTTTATAAACCTTCTCTCTTTCATTTCAAGAGCTGTACTACATGTAATATTTCAAACTCTCAAAATGTTCTATCAATTGAGTTTCCAGGGTATCCTTGAGAAAAAAAAAAAAATCTTGCTTGTTTAAAATGCCAGTTGTGATGTTGTAAACAGTTTAAGAAATATGAATGTGAGTGGTAAGTATATCTAAGTTTAAATGGTTATGTTAAGGTAAAGGTGAACTGTGGTTTACAGTTGTTTTTTTTTTTTTTTAGAACTATTTTTCTATGCAGTATCATTTATGGCAAGAATAAGCTTCTTGCTTGCTTCAGACATTAAAAAAAACATGATTCAAGAGATAAATGATTTCCAGCCATGGAATGTAAGGAAAATAATATATTTTCAAGCCTCGCATTGTCAGAAGAGAGAAGTGGTAACTATCACAGTCAAGAGGCTTTAATTTAAATCAAATTAAGACAGAATTGTTCCACTTCATCTACCTTCCAGAGCCAACCGAGCAACCCAGCACTTAGAAGTCTTCAGGTGAAGACGCAATAAGATGAGTAACCTACAGCCCCCCCATTCCAAGGTTTGAATCCTACTGAACACTACTTTAGGTCAAAACAGTCTGAACCCAGTGAGACAAACAGCCCCAACTACTGCATCCCCTGTTTACCTGCTTTAACAAATGCAATGTATTTAGCCATAGGCAGAACAGCTATTTAATTATACTCAAGCACTTTGGTTCTTCACCTGATGAGCACTTTAAATCCAAATCCCACCCACCCTGCAGCCTGACAGATGACTGAAAACATGAAGTATCGTAGGTTATGCAGATCTGACATTGCTTCAAATCTGATTTCTTTGGGGTTTTTTTGCTTTTCTTTTTCCTTCTCTTTTTCCTATAGTGTGTAGTATTAAGCATGAGTTCTGTCTTTGGAGCACAGCTGATAAAGCATGTTTAGCTTCAAGATAGGCATCCTAAGAGATGAAGCTTTGAGAAGTTTCTGTGAGGAGAAAACCCTGTAAATTGAGCCTGATATCTGGTATATACTTTACCAAGTAGCCTTAAACTTTATTTGGAAGCAAAAACCAAGACGAATGTATATCCTTCAAAAATGCAAAAAAAGAGAGAGAGAGAGAGAGAGAGAGAGAGAGAGTAAATCCCAGAAATATTCTTCTATAGATGAAAACATTATATTTCCCATCCCTTGTGTTTTCAAGGCATTTTCTATTAAGGAAAAGCTGAATGCTAAGTAGTGTACAATACTGATGCTACTTCCTATATTTGTTGTACTATTTTAAATAGAAATGTACCTGCAGACACTGGCATCTTTAGTCTTGAAAACTGATTATCTTATTTAAAGTGGAGCTGCTATTTAGAAATATCCACACAAAACCAGTGTCTCTCCTAGATTTAAGAAAATTTAAAATAGACACACACCCCCTATACATACATATATATACATGGCAGCTGATACATTTTATCTCATTTTCCTCTACACTTCAAGGAGAAATCACACTTGACTTACTCGCCTGAAAATGCCCACCTGCAGCAACAACAGGTCATGTGATTAAGACAAGTTGTATTTGGTCCTGCCAGTAATCAGACTTTATAAAGACAAATTGTAAAAACAATGGATTACAGATAAGCATAGATCCCAGATGACCTAATAATGCTAACTTGGAGCCATCTGTATGTGTCTTTAATTTTAAAACCATATTTTGATAGTTTTTTGGTACGTTAAAATTTTATTGGATGTTCTCAGGCAAAAATAGGCCTGCATGAATGACACCAACCCTGTATTTTACATTCCCATGCTGTTAAGAGAAAATGTTCAATATAAGCTTTGGATACCTACGATTTCTGTTTGTTCCACCTTTGTTCCAAAAAAAAGAAGAAAGAATCAGAAGTAAGCTAGATGCCTACTGAAAAATCTGATAATATGTTATCTGTGCATGTTACATTTCAAAGTGCAATATATTAAATTATTGTACAGGTAACATTCTATCATTAAAGGCAAATAAGCCATTTCTATTTACATATTGTACATCTGGTTAGTTAGAATAACATTATGCTTATCATACTTGTGTTGCAAATAAATCAAAATCAAATTGCTTCAGTCCCTGACAGGAGAAACACAGCATGTGGTATTTTAATAAACATATAAACAGATCAATTGTAATCTGACCCCACATCAGAAAATAAAATTCAGTTACAAAACCAGTGTAGGAGGAACATAAACAACCATAAAGATAGAAAGTGGAAAGCTTTCTCCTTAGAGACTTCATGATGTAGACCTACATGGAACAGCTGGATATAGCAAAATAATCTGGTGTTTAATTAAATACTAATTGGACTAATATTTATTTTAACAGATGAAAATTATAGAAAGTCTCTGTTCACTTCTTCATTGCCTGTAGAACACAAGTATAATAAACAGATTTCTGAAAATTTAAATAAAGAAGAAGACCCAACTGATAAAATTGTTGATATTCGCCATACTTATTTTTGCTTTGTATATTTTTTTAGATTTTAAATTCTTTGTAAATTGGTGAAGTACATTATGAAGTATTTTATTATTTCCTGTTGACCTGATTAGAATGGCCTTTGGCAGCGTGCAAAGACTAATAACATTGTACAGTTTAATACCAAAAAATGACGTTTTAACTCATGCTTAAACCTTGTCACGATTTGAGATCGACCAGGAAGGAATTAAAGCGTGCATAGGAAGGTGTGTGGATTTCATATATATATATATAAACATTTCATATAATGGAAATTATTTGCTTTAAAATAAGCCCATGTCCTGCTGTATCAGTAATTTAGTATTCTAGTTCCATCTTCCTCAGCACTGCATCTAGTGTAAAGTGAGGGAACATTTGGTCATTGGGTGGTTTTGCAAGGAAAAGAAAGAGCCTCTATGCCATGACGTGCCATACACGACCCACGTCTCCTGGTGCCCCTGGGGTCTCCCGACCCTGTGGCACTCTTGGGCAGTGCCGCCGCTCCACGCCAGCTCCTGCCTACGCAGGCCCACCCCGGCCACCATGCCTGCGGCGGCGGGCCTCCGGGTCAGCCCGTCTCAGTCGGCCCTTTGCGTTCAAAGCCTTGGGCCTGCCCTGCCCAGTCAGCGGGTTCCATGTCCTCCTCGGCGTTTCAGTGTTGGCGCCCATGGCGGCGGGCATACCAGAGGCTGACCCACCAAGTGCTGCCTTGTGCATGTTTATTCAAGGCTTGACGCTGGTTTGGCAGGCATCGAGCTGTGTGCTCTGAAAAGCTACGAAATCCCATGCAGCAGGAGCCCCAGTGTTAGATGGAGAGCTGAAATGAAACGCGAAGCTGCATAACTCCCATTACTGTTCCCAGAGTATCTTTTGGTGTAGTGATACCACCGGCAAACTGCATTCGAGGTGAGGAATATCAGCAAACCCCTTAATGTCTAGAGAGGTGCTTCCTGGTGTAGGACAGGTTGACACGTAGGTTTATACAGTGCCTTTCAACCAGAAGGATCTCCAAGCACTTTATTAGCCGACACACGAACTCCAGCTGGTTGGGCTGCAGCTGGAGTAGGTTACCCTGCCCGTGGCCTGGTGAGCCGGCACGGCGGGACACTGGGGGATCTCCTGCCTGTCCCCACACTGCCGGGGAGTTTCCTTCCACACCAACCCCCAGCATCCAAGAGGGCCCTCACAGTCCGAGCCTGGGCCATAGGAGAAGCAAAGACTCGCTGAACCAAGAGGAAGACCTGAGGAAAGCGGAGGCGAGGGCAACCTCATACCATCCTGCCAGGTTGTAGGCAGGGAATGAAGAGCATCAAATTAAATTTCCAGAAAAATCTCCGCTTTTTCTGTTGACGATGGTGGCAGTGAGGGTGCCTATGGTGGAGGAGCTTCCCTGGGAGGGCCCCACAGGAGAGCGCTGCCTAGTGCCAGGCAGGGGGGGGGGGGCTGATGGCACCTGTAGCCAAGCACCCTTGGTTGGGGATCTTGGCAAGTCTCTCCTTCACAAGCGTGTTCCACCCCGGCTTTCTTAGTGGGCCGGATCCATCTGGGGCACATGCTGCAAAAGCAGCCTTCCCCTGTGGCTTAACTGCCAAGCAGCCCATTCTCTCCCCAGGTCTGCCCTCCAGCCAAGCTAACATGAGGGGTAACGTGGGGAGGGGGGAGCACAGGACTTACTTAGGCATAAGGATTATGCTTTGGCTTGGGCAGCTGCTCTTTCCTAAGACTCAGCTCTAACCCTAAGGGTTCTTTGGCAGAGCAATGGGGACACCTCTCTCTGTCTTGGCAGGATCAGCAGACTAGAGGCAGCCATTTCATACTGAAGATATACAGATAACAGAAAGAGGATAGGTACATCCATGTATATACATAACAATTTTTCAGTGTCATGGTCCCAGGCTGTTGGACTCGGGAGCCACAGTCAACACTCATGTTCCTGTAGACCGTGCCACTTCCTTGCAGCTCAGCCTCAGCACTGACGGCCATGGCAGGTTCTCTGCCTAGTGCAGTCCCACAGCCCATCTGCAACTATTCACCATGTTCACCTTCAGGGACCATCTTTTGGGAACAGTTGTTTTATGGCATACTCATACATACACAGACTCCTGGTAGGAATTAAGCCCTCTGTATACACAGAAATTGCTTAATTTATCTCTGAAATGCAGCTACCTCTATGGTGTAATGCTGCAGCTGTTTAACTACATAATAGGCTGTTCAGGACAGCAAGTATAAAACTGAAATTGAAATGGAAACTTGCCCAAAAGAGAATTTGGCTAGCATATTTAGGCTGATTCAGCTCCTCTTAATGAAATAAAATTCTAATAGCTGCAAGAGGCCATGGCACTCATTATAGCTACAACCCATATTCCAGATCCCTTCTTATTACATGCATATCACAATTCATAAATCATGATCACACAAGAAGACTACATGTTCACGGTCCCACCTTTCCACACATGGGTGTTTCTCCCATTACCCTTCACTGCTGAAACAGAACTGGGCTTCTGAAGTCAGATCGTAGATAATGTAAATTAGTATGTCTACACAGCTTGCTCTTTAACTGAGCAAACACAGAACAGTTTTCATCAACTGGCAATTTAATGCTCTATTTTATTAAGGCCAAATTTTTTTTTTTTAATTGGTTTTGTTGGGCAGGATTTTTTACTTCTCTACTACAAAACCATGGATATTTTAACCTAAGCTTAAATGAGGGGGAGGATTATTTGAACATATGGTCATTATTCTCCAACGCAGCCTGTTAGTAAGGATTTTTCTTCTCCTTCCCTTCTTCTTTCATTCAACACAGCACTTCCTATTCCTAAAGCTGAACTGTCATACAAGCTTCTTATTTGTGAGACAAATTATTGCAGAGCTTCGGGCTAAGTTCTGATGTCGGTCATATTAGAATCAGTGCTAAGAAACTGAAATCAGACAGAAATGTCAGATTTGGATCAGTATAATTCAGATCGATATCTGACTCAGCAAGTCCTGCTGAGGTAGGAAGGACTCACCGTTCAAGTTAGCGAGTGCATAATTACTTTGTAGTATATAGTTCTTCCTTTCAGGTAGGTCACAGTCAAGCAGAGGGCTTGGCAGTAGGTTCGAGTCTCTGATTATAGTCATCACAAAGAAATACTGGCTATGTTTATAATTACCTGTGGAATCCACATGCTCATATCCATGCTTTGATTTACCCTTTGGAGGTTTAATAGTATGGCCATCTCATTTTAAAAGGGCTCAGCATGTATGTATTCTTTAGTTCAATTTATATATTAATTTCCTTAATTATGAAAATTTCCCTTTCAAATAGCCTGACTTACACTGCTCTAGAACTGTTCTTTCCTGAAGAAAAGCCACTATGACTGTGCAGGATTTTCTGTACAGAGACAAAACTCATACTTTCATTTACCATGTGACATGCCAAAATAATCAAGTGTGGCCTAAGGACTAAATTAAATGCCTCCTATAGAATTTCAAGGAATGTTAGAACCAGGAAACTAGCTGTTTAGTTATCATTAAAAGTATATATAAATATATATAAATATATATATATACATAAGAAATCATATCAACAATGAGGATGAACTGAGTGCCAAATATTCACCATCTGTATAAAGCTACACTTCACTAGAATTAAACTATTTTATGTAATTCTCTTTCTCATGCTTTTATGGTTCTTTTGATAAATTCTATTTAGTAGCATGCAGGATACCTAAACTGAATGTACAGTATGTTGTTTCATTGCTACAATAATTTCTCGCTTTTCAGTAATATCTTCTTTACCAGAATGTTATTTGTTACTTTGAAGACATATTTGAGAATTGTTTTATTATTGAGTTATTCTTTTTTCATGGTTCTCTACTCACCTCCAGCTGATTGTAAGAAAATGTGCTTCACTATTTTGCCCCATGGCTCTTTTATGAAGCTGCCTCTTTCAATTGGTTTATGTATTGTTTATGTTCATCTCCTGTAAATAATTCTGCAATTAAATTTTTTGAGAAAAATAGAGTACCCTCTTTATTACATTTTAAATTTTGCATTAGTTAAAACATGCCATTTCCAATCAGACAATTTGTAGACCACACTAAATTATTACTTTAGACATGTAGCCTTCTGAGTGTCAGGAAATTAATTTTAAATAAAAAATTTTAATAGGGTTTTATCTGAATTCAAAGGAAGACATGTTTAAAATCTGAAGCAATCTGGCAAATAACAGAATCATCTATGCAATGCTATTGGTGTGTTTTGATTTATTGTCATTAATACTATAGAATATCATGCACTGATTTTGAATCAGACCATTGTGTGTCATTAACAGAAAGAAAAATAGCCTCTTTTGCATGTGAAACATCCAAAATTGAATTATTTGTAAGCAGTTGTTATTGGGCAGAAGTAACTGAAAGAATTTGTTTTGGAAAGGTGAATCCTGAAGCACCTCTCTGTGGGTTTTTTGCTGTTTGCAACAGAACAGCCACAAAGAACTTCTAGCCCACTTTATGTTTTTCAGCTCCTTCCAGGGCAGACAAGTCTCCTTCTGGGAATGGCTTTAGCATCTCAGCAGAAAATTTGATCAATATTTTGCTTTGGCCATACTTCTTGATAAGACAGAAGCCATGGTAGGTATGAAACAAAGATGTGTGGAGTCTCTGAGTCTAAATAAAGGAAGTTCCAGAAATTTATTTGGCATATAAAAGTGTTTTGTTGCTTGAATCATTTATTATATATACTATCATAACACTTAGGAGCCCTCACTATGCTCCAAGACAACAGCGTACATTTACAAAATGAAAAGATTTCTCTTAACATAAAGAGTTTACAACCCAGCCATTAGGTGAGAAACAACAGAAAAGCAGGTACAGGAGAGAAACTAGGGGGAAAAGTGAGATGCTTTTAATTAAAATGAAGAGCGGTGGTTGCAGCAGCCCAGCAGCCCAGCAGTTGTCAGTTGTTTCATAGCCATCAGCAGAAGAGAGGATAATGAAGTGGGTTGGAAGATACCCTCGGGGATCTCTTCTCAAGAAGGGAGGGAGTCCAAGAAAGATGTTTGTTTGAAAATTTAAAACAGAGATTATGAATTCTGGCATCATGAGTCAACTAGAGGTAGAAGCTGACATCTCTGTAACTAATGAATGATGCTAGGTACACTGTGGACAGGTGGTATACAGAGAAGCTGTGAAAGGTCTTGGCAGTAAAACCAATAAAATTAAAGATTCAGTACTCTGCTGGATTATTATCTCCATAAAGGAATTTTCATCTTTAATACCTGTTGTGGAAGGCTCAAAATTGTCCAGCTATATGTCAGCAGTTCTAATGAAAATGAATTTAGAGAGAGAGGTCATTAAGCAGCTTAGCGCTTCTTTTTGTCTGTCTCCTAATAGCAGATGTTATAACCTAAAGCATTACTTATAGCAATTCTGTAAGTGATATTTTACAACTAAGAAAGACCTTGATCACTTCTAACTAAAATTCCAATAACCATTTAGCTTGTCTTAGCCTTCATGAGGTCCCTAAAACAGGGCGATCCTTTGTGCAATCTGGAGAGGAACTCAGGACTGACAAGCAAGCTGTTTCTTGTACAATATTATTAGAGATGGTTGCATGTCAGCCTTAGTATTATAGGCATACCCATATAAATGAGAACAGTCATTGCTGATGAACTAGTAAGGTCAGTAAAGCTGGAGCATAGATGTGGCATATTTTAATTCAATTGCTGAACCAAATAGTCAGGTGCAGAGTACATGTTCTGGAATTAGCATCTTTATTCCAGTTGAACTGCACTGACACTAGCAGTGGGTTGGTGGAAGGCTGTTACTGTTTTAACTGTAGCAGCACAGCTGAAGTGTGAACATTGTGAAATGTAGACAAGTGCCTTACATAACCTATTGCAGCCCTAACACAATCCCTGGACAGATTCTGCTGTAAATTTTTAAACAATCAATTTATAAATAGCTAGAGGATAATACAGTGATAAAAACTAGGCAACACTGATTTGCCAACATCCTATCATGTCAACCAATTTAAATTTCTTCTTTGACAGGACGAATGGCCTAATAGATTAGGTAAAACAGTAGGCTGTGATAGATCTTTACTTCATTAAGGCTTTTGGTACAGTTCCAGTGTAACATTTTTATATAAAACTAGGAAAATATTGTCTAAATAAAATTGTTGTAAAGTTAAATCTGATGCAGCTGAAAATACTATTTTAAATATACATATATCCTTGACCCATTGTGAAATCTGAAGGGCTTTTGAGGGGGGATAGAAAGGTAGAATCTTACAAAAATCTAACCTGCTTTCAGTACTAGTCAGTAATTTCATCGATGACTCTGATGATTTACTAAAAATATAACATTCGTTGATGATATGGACCTGGGAGCAGTTACAGGTTCTATGAAGGATATGATCAAAATTCACAGTGATCCCCCCAAAATGGATAAAATTTCTAAATCCAATATGATGTAATTCAGTGAAGAAAAAATGCAAAATGCTATACTGAAAAGGCGTGATCAAGCTCAGATGTGACAGAATAGTCGTCTGAGAAAAAGTAGAGCAAAGAAGACGTGGGCTATGGTGGATCACAAGCTAAATGAGAGTCATTATGAGAGTCAACCTGATGCTAAAGCAACACAAGCCATATATGACATGCTCTTAAGGAAAGGGGAAATCTAATGGCATACCATTAAATTTGTGTGGCTTAACAAATTGTTGTGCTGTGTAATCATGCATGTATACACAATCTTAAATTGTGGCGCACAAACATTACTGGACTTGACGTTGCAAGCCACACTAAACCAAATTACCCATAGAAGGAAGGAGTCTTCAGATCCATAAAAACCAAACTTGAGTATCCGAGGCATGTCTCATCCTCCTCCACCCAGGCTGCTCAGTAGCAATCTCTGTGGCCACTGCATTTAGCTGTATGTCAAGTGTCTAAGGACTTCTAACAGGCTGAGCCCCTTCCAGGACTTGGGTGGAGACTGTGCATGTCTCTGTCCTAGGTTTGAACACCAGCAGGGCTGGGGCAGAGGGCAGGATGCTTTTTCTGTGCTTGGCTGCCAGCATTTAGAAGCAGACTGCCATGTTTGGGGGATGGTGGGTTACAGACTCTCTGAATCTTTCTGTCTTCAACTTAGCCACTTCCACCCAAGTCCTGTCTGAGATGGCAGAAATTACCCTCTGAATCCCAGGTAAATGCTCAACCACAAAATGTTAAGTGAGGGAGGCAGAAGCGTTTCAGGATATCTAAAAGTGACACCAAATAACTGAGTCCTCAATCATGCCACTGAAAAAGCGGCAAGCCGGATTCCGGGGGGTGTAGGGATGTCTCCCCTATGCTACAGCGAGGTTCTTGCTTCACTCTGTTCAGTACTCGTAAGGTTTTGGTTAGAGTATTATATCCTGTTTTGGAGGAATTGAGAAGCATGTGGAGAAAATTTAGAGGAAAGTAACAAGGATTACGAGAGATTTAGAAAGCATGCCCTGAGTGAACAGAGTTCAGAAAATGGATCAAGAAAAGACTGACTTGTTTCAACACAAAGAGGTTGTTATGAACTGTTAATACAATCGTTTCCCCATTCTCTGGAGCGAGTTTATTATCATAATTAGCATAGAAGTCTAGCCTTTTTTTGTTTGTTTGTATAAGGGTAGCGTATCCTGGAAAAACCTATTTAGGCAAGGACTTAGTAATATAAGGTAGCAAGCATACCCTATGTAACCCTGCAGATGTGATCCACATGTCAGAATCCCCTGGAGAGCCACAGGACCCACCACCCAGCATCCAGGCTGTGGACATGCTCTGAAAGGGATGTGCCTGGACCACTGGTCTCCTCCTCTCACTTGACACACAATCCTTTTTATAAGCAACTGGCCATCTGCAAGTGTAAAAGAGGTATTCACCTGCCAAAGCTGCAAGTGCTGCTCAGAGAGCTGTTCCCCAGCTCTTCCCAGAAGGAGAAGGTGACCAGGCGGGTGGATGCGAGAGGTTAGCTTGGGCTGCGGCCAGGGCTAGTCCCCCAGCATCGCCCTGCTCATATGTACCTCAGCTGGCCTCAGCACTGGGGGAGCTGAGGGCTCAGGGTCATGGCTGGGTCTCCGCTGCTTCTCCTGTGGATTACAGGTCTGTCAGGTCCCAAAGGAACGAAGCTGAACCATTCTTGGGTAAAAGGCCTTAATACTAAATAAAGGAATGATCAAAAATTGGTGATAGCAGCTGAGTCAGCAATGCTCTTTCCTCAATACAAGGTTCATATCCCTTTTTATTATTAGCAGGCACTGGGCTGCTTGAGATGTTGCAATTAAGAGAAAAAGCAGAAGAAAGTTTCTGGTCCACAGGAGGAGTAACATCACCTCCACCTTTACTGCTGCATGGAAGCTCAGGCCCTGACCACGCGTAGAAGTAATTAACATGCTCAGCCAAAGTCTTTTAGAAAGTCCCTGGGGCTGTTGCACGGTTATTGTATTCTTCATGACACGCACTAACTCGCCTGCATAGGTGTGAGCTATTTAGACAATACATAAAAACACAGAGGGGCCTGCTTTTCAGAAGGGCTGTGCCACCCATCGTTGCCATACTTGCTTCACCTCCTTGCAAATGAACCTCATCACACTCACTGCAAAACTTGGCACTGAAATATTTGAGGAGGACAGGCTTAGGTCAATGAAATGGAAAATAATGACAAATCAATTGAAATGCAGATCCTTGAGTAGTATAGGATAATAGACTGCTTCGAACAAATTTAAAAAGGAAATTAGCTTTGGTAAAAATCAAGGATTCTAAGTATTAAAAAGTGACATAAATCCAATCATAATAGAGGTGATAAATCAGTTTTGCCAGATAGGAAATAAATCATGAGTGAACAGTAAGGGAAGCGGATGAATGTTATGCTTTGGGATTTGAATATGTCAAAGTAAATTTTGTAAAATATTTATAAATTTATGAAGCATTGACAACATCTTAGAAAAAAGCTGGTATTTAGAATTTTATGAATGTTTATATTTATATATTTGTATGAGTTTATGTGGCTTTGTATGTGTGTATGTATATATATACATATGTATATGTATATTTATAATATGTATGTATATATTTATCCATACAGAAATAAAAGAGGATCAACTGTAAATTTTATATACATTTACTTTTTTTAAAGGGCAAAAATTTGTATTTAGTTTGCTTTGTGCATGTCTGTATCTAGGGATAATAGAATTCGCTTGTCTAAGTCATGGAAAGAGGAAGCTGAAAAGAAGGATGAGGAGAATAGGGCTGAGGAAGGGGAAAACCTATAGACCAAACCAAACATAAATCCTATGTTCTTTATTCTTTGCTGATTAGGAGTACATGATTACTTTAGCTGATTTGAAACAGGATTTTACCATGATTCTGCTTCAGGGTGAAAAAGCCTTTCTGGGTTAATTCAGACTACGTATCTGTTTCTACAGCCAGATCCCAAATCGATTACATACATGCATTGTGCCAGAAAGCAAACAGCCTGTGCATGAGATGAGCTAAATCATGCGCTTTCACACCTTCCAGCCTGAATTAGGACAGGTATTTGTATCATTTTGAGGCAAACTGCCATATAACAAATTCAATATCTTTTATTCCTCCACTCGGGTTCACTGTCCTCACAAGATAATCTTTCTAAAATACATTTTATCAATTGACTTATTTAATGTGACATGGAATAAAGAAAATTTACAAGAACATCCTCATTTGTAATAATTAGCAAGAAGCTGTAATACTCCATCAGATTTTACATTCTGAGTAGCAAACAAATTAAAAAAAAGCCTAATACCTGGAGATAAATGTGAATCTCTATCCCTTCAGTCAGAAGGGTCATTTAAGGCAATGTGTGTACCAGCTGTGACAGCACATGTACAGGGCAGGTTCCCTGTGTCTGGCATTTCCCAGCTTGCTTGTCTCCAAATATCAAAGTAAGTGTAATCAAAAAAGCTGTTGTAAATCAGGGATTACACAGTTCTCGCTCAAATTCACTGTTTTGGAGGAGGAGGTGATACAACGAAAGGACAGGGCTTGGGCAGAAGAAGACCTGAGGAGCAGACACCAGCACTTCATGGCCACTTGAAAGACTTTTTGTAGGAAGCCTCTGGGGCACATTTACCATCTGTGATGTGTTTCACTTGGATGGCATTTACCTTGTGAGACCTAAGGGATTGTGAGCCTTCCTTGGCTTCTTTCTGGGACCAAACTTTTCTCTTCTGGAAAGCAGACAGGAAGCTCAGGCCCGTGAGCTGCTTTGTATTTGTCCTTATTGTCACAAATGGAGTATCTGTAAATACCTTCTCTCATGATCTGTCTTGTTAATCTAGTCTCAGATGCTACACTGGGACCACTGACTTTTGAAGAAAGATTAAAGGCTTCTGGTGAAGCTGCTGTTGTATTTTCACCTGTTGAGAAAGGTTAGGTGAGTTCAGGGACAAGATGAGTGATAACTCTGACTCCATTCATGATTGGGTGCAGTTTGCAATGTAAAATATATGGGGGAAATCATTCCTGGGGAAGTGGGTGGGAGATGTCAGAGATGAATAGGAGGGAACAATAGCTGCTTTTCAGTCACAAGCTTATTTCCAGTAGCTAAAAATGAAAGGTGATTATAATCAAAATAGGATCTAACTAGCTGCATTTCTCCTTGCATTAACTTACTCTTCCCCAGGGAGATCTGGATTTCAGAAAGCAGGAGAGGGGCTGGCAGCCCTTTCACCCCCTGTCACACCTCCATGCTCTCTCTGCTAATCTGCCGCCCCCCTCCCCCCACACACCTTTCTGAAGCTCTCAGAAGGTGTAACTTATTTCGTTTTGCTCTAAACAAACAGACACTACCAGGGTGCTCAGAGTTCCTTCCCTGTGCAGCTCTGCTTAAAACTAAACCTCCTTTGACCCTTTTTACTTCATTTTACCTTATTCTGGAAGGAACCTCGCTGTTTCTTACATTTAGCTAAATGAACCTGTATAACCAGTAAAAAGAACCAGTATAAATGTGCTTCTCCCACCGTTCTTGGTCAAGAAGGAAACACAGAAACAGATAGATTGAAGGATGCCTTTGAATACTGTGTGGAGGGACAGTCGGGGGAGGCACTAAATTCTTCAGTTCTTTCTGGCTATGTCAAATGGGAGGGGAGAAGCATTCGGTGGTCCCATTTTGCTTTTCTGAAAAGCGTGAGGGATGACAGGAATCCATCACATCTCCTTCCCAGCCTGCCCTGCTGGGTGTCCTTCCAAAGGCAGGCGGCGTGCCACAGCATTGCTGCACCCTCACGCAGCGCAGCTGGGCTGCAGGGCTGCCTGGCTCCTGGCAGAGCACAGCTGCTGCATCGAACAGGCTTAGCCAGCGCTTCCAAAACCGGCGCTCAGCATTTCAGAAGTTCATACTGCCACCCATTGCTGTACCTGTGTACAATGTCCCTGAAAGCGATAAGAAACTCCGTAACAGATTTCATTTGCAATAGCACATTTCCCTTTCCAGAGTCACAGCCCTCCATCACAGCAAACAGATATATTTGGGAATAACGGGCTCTGAAGTGTGTCTGTGTAGGTGAGGGTGGAAATGCCTTCTCAAAGGCAATGTGATCAGCCTGTGGAATCATTGGGTCTCTTTTCTGTGCCTGCTTCCTCTCAGCCAAGAATACCCCTGCTTTGTCCCTTTGCCACAGGGGTTTTATTCCAGATGTTGTCATCGTGCTGCAGTGGTGCAGAGGAGAAAATTCAGGTCTTCATAACCTCTGAGGCTGAGCATCTGTTGCCTGACAACAAGATACATTACACCACACAATTGGAGGCAACTGTACCTGCAAGACAGGTGCAATGAGAGCTACAACTCCTATAAAATGAGGTGAGAAGGAAATACATTTGGGACTTCGTTGGTACATCTGGACTGTCAGTGCATGTTGCTGTAACAAAGGAATGGATGTTTTCCTGTAGACAGAGCTTGCAAAAAAAGGCATCAAAACAATCTATCAGCAATTGGTGCAATACAAAGCACCAAATTCAAGAATTTTCTTCAATGGTCTTGATTTCACTCTTTTTCAGAGAGTTTGGGGGATTTCAGGTTGTTGTATAGTTTTGCAAATATTTCCTTGCACCATGCTTGTGCTATTCAAAGAACTTTAATTTTAATTTCATTTCCTCCCTTCAGCTTCATCTGCTATAACAACTATGCATATCAGGCTTGCATCACACAAACATGTGTGTGTGTAAATGATAAATTCCCTTTACACAAGTTCATGCAATTCAATCTCAAATTCTCCATGCCAGTTGTCAGCATCTGGTGAAATTATCTGGCAGGGCATTTTTAGGCAAAAGAATTCATCTCTATAAGTGGGACTAGGAAGAAAACACATTTTCTTTGCATTTAAAAAAATGTGAGAATCATTTCACTGGCACCATAGCACTGAGGAACTCCATGGTACGTCTCGAATAAAGCTTGGCTCTGCATGGGCCATGTGTGGAAAACAAAACAGAAGGCCTTTGCACAAGGGGCAGCTCAAGCTGGCTGGATTTTGGGAGCTCCAGGGCACAGCAACCGTGTAGGGCCCAGCACGGGGCAGGATCGGAGACCAGGATTTTCCCTCTACTTGTTTCTCCCAGCTTTGAAGAGACTGGGAAGGAACTGAGGAGCTTTTGCTACCTGGAAGCCAGGGAGTCTGTCTGGGGATCTTTGTGCTTTAGTGTCCAGGATGCAAAAAGGTATTGAGGAAGAATTCTGTCTCATACTGAGGAAGGAAGGGAACAAGCCTGGAGGGGAGGAACAGTACAAGAGCCGGGGGTAGGGAGAGAATGCTCCAGGAAACGGGTAGAAATCCGTGTGAAAGAGGTGCTGAAAGTAGCTGCGGCTAGCTCCTGGGACAGTGCAGGACCTTGCCCTCCCCAGCCCAAACTGACTCCAGGGCTACTCGATGTAAACATTGAGCTACTCCCAGGCAATGCCTCTGAAAAACCAATAGATAAGTATTCAGCAATGTCTCGGCCCTCTTAAGAGACCAGTTCACACAGAGGCTGGCAAAAATGTTGGAAGGATCTAGTCCTTTTAAACCCCAAACTGGATTTTAGCTGAGGGTAGAGAGGAGTTGAAGTAGTAGGATTTGAAGTAGTCTGCTCTGAAAGCCACTTGCAGAGTGCTTAGAGGGGAAAAAAAAATCTGTCTCTCATCCAATAAAGAACAAATTTAATACAGCTGCTCCTTAGGCCAAAAGAGCTGGTGGAAAGCGGGAAGAGCAAGCTCCCAGCCAGGGCATGGAGGGTTCCTCAGCAACCTCCCTCTATTTTGCCACCACCAGTGCTGCCACATAATATGCAAGTGTGAGAAGCTACAAGTAACCCCAGCGATTTGTAATACAGCGAGGGGGGAAATACATAATGAAAGTAAACAAGGTTCCTCTCTGAACACAGAGGAACTTCAATAATTTTAATTAATGGCCAGGAGACACATTACAAGGTACAAGACAAGCAAAGAGGCATAAATGAATAAATAAAAGCATCAAGAATGCTGAATCATAGAATACATTTTTCTCATTTTATGTGTTGTTTTTCATTCAAATTTCAAAAAACACCTCACTCAGAGTTGTCGTAATACACAGATCTTGTTAATGCTTTAGAAAAAAAATCAACAGATCAAACCCACTACAAAATATTGCAGATGTAATTTAATTTCAATAATGCATAATCAGTCATAGTATGCCAGGGAAGGTGAGCAGTATATTTGTTGAACGTAAGGCAAGACAGGCACATCAGATCTTACAAAAGTACATGGTCACTCAGGCTTTTCTCTAGAGAACAAATTGCCATTTATTTGCAAGGACTGCATGAGGATTTGTGGCATAAGCACTTGGGACATATTTCTGAACACTGGTGGTGGGGGGAAACCATATTAGATTCATATAGGAAGAAAAATTACAATTTGAGAATGAAAATTTGTGGTAAAAGTCAGGATGAACTGTCACAACATGAAAAGTGACATGAGAAAATATCTTCTTCTCCAAGGCTGCAATTGCCTCCCTTCCCTGCTCCAGCCTACTAGCACAGGCAATGGCCAAACAGAAAAATCGCTGAAGGCAGCTTTGCTCGTGCCTGCTTTCAGTCTATGGTGAGTAACTTGAATGAGGAAAGTAACATCATTTAGTATATTTGGGGTTGGAAATATCTGCTGTTCCTATTCTTGAAACATTAATTAATCATCTGTTGTGTTTATCCACCTAGAGAAAAGACACAGGGCAGTTCAAGATTTACTTGAAATAGATTTTCAAAGCACTGATAAAGGATCATTTACTGGAGTCTGATGCTAACTGGTAGAGAACAGCTAGCCAGAGAGAGTGAAAATGGAGTAGCCAGGGTACTAGCGGACATCCTAGTTGAGAGTAGAGAGGAGTAAGGACACTCCTCACGGTCTGTAGATGTTATCTTCCATAAAATCTTGACAGCGGTTTCCTTCTAGAAGTAGGCTTCTCTTGTGTTATGTTGGATTCATGTAGCTCCACTGCTACTAATACTACTATTACTTCCTTTGGATAAATGTTGTCTCCACCAGAAAGAAAAAAAATTTTCAAGAAACCAAAAATTTTAAAAAATGCTATTCTGCAATGAACTGTCCAATCCATCACTAATTTCTCCCTAAAATGGCCCAGTTTTAGAAATCATCTCAGCACCAACAAATCAGAGTATTCTGATGGAATGAAAAGAATCATGAAAAGGAAAAACAACTTCAAACAAGTATTTACATGTAAAACAGCTAAGAAAGTAAGTTTAACTATAATTAGGATTAAAAAAAACCCTTTCTTGATATTTTTGATGAACAATTTATTATCCATATATACTCTTTAAAAGACACGGGCAAATTTAGAGTCATGCAAGTTATATTAAACTTCAGAAAATGCCTCACAGATGGGCATAAAAATAATTTAGTTTGTAAAAAAAACCCACCCTCCCTCACACTAAAAAAACTGGCATGTCATCTGATTACATCAGTATTTTTTCCAGGGAGGTAATACTGGGAATTAATAGGCTTCTTAATCTAGCAAGGAAAAGTGTAACAGGCAACACAGAAGGGGAAGCTAGACTGCTTCAAACTTCAGAAAAGGCATGCATTTTAAGACTGAGATTAGTCACTGGAACAAGCTGCTAATAAAGGCAGCAAATTCTTCATTTCTTTCAGCATTCAAAAGCACAATAACTGGCTTTCTGAAAATAAGCATTAGTCAAAATCAAGTGATGAAGCCTGATAAAGGAATGACTGTGAATGTTAATGGCTTGTGATGTGCAGGAGGTTAGATTACATGCTCTAGTGATACCATCTATCCTTAAATGCTCTGAGTAAATACAGCATTGTACTTGTTTCCAGTGTAATGATCAGAATTCAGCAAATCCACCTTTTTATTCTCCATTTTGTGTTTTTCTTCAGAAAACAGGGAGACAATTACCATGTGCTGTCTGTGATTGCTTTGCTATTTTCCATGCTCCTAAACCTTGATAAGAAACAGAATTCACTTTATGACCTCTTGACACTAATATGGCATTAATACAAATGAGAGCTGAGGCCATTATATTTATCACAGCAAAGTCCACAAAAATGACAGACACTCATTGTGCATGCTCTAGCTTCAGGCTTCTGGGATAAATGACAAGATTTTAGGGACTCCTTGGGAGCTTCAGATCTCATTTCAGTTCTACCAATAAATAAACACTAAAGATGTTCAAGTAACTGCTTTAAAACTGCTTTAAAAGCTTTTTCTTTTTTTTTTTTTAATTGAAATGGTAGGGGAATTTAAATTCCGCAGATTTGTGGCATGCATGTCCTACACTAGCCTTCTGCCTGCTACATCTTCTTAAGCGGTACTACCATATCTATTTGCAAAGCGAGCTCCTGCTGCATCTTCCACTCCTGAATGATTTCCAGCACTGAGTTCAGTTTAAATGGCAGAACAGATTTGTTAATAATAATGTTCTTGAAAAGTGCTGAAGTGATGCAAAGAAACAGTGTCACTGCTGTCACTTACTCTGGGGAGTCATTCTGCAGGTGAGGAGCTGTGTCCCTTTTCAACAGGCTCTTTCTAAATACCCATGTGTGTAAGTAAATCCTGATCTTAGCCTCACAGCTATCTATTTTCCAGAACAAAATAGAATGTATCCTTCCCCGCCTAGGGTTCTTGTGGACCCGGGGCAGGAAAAGGCAGCCCCAGCTGCACTGCTGGTTTAGGGTACCGGCAGGGAGCAGGGCACTGGGCAGCAGCAGCCTGACACCGGATGGTCTCAGGGACCACACAAGGGCAAGAAGATGGGGTACCTGAGCGGAGAGACAGATGGGAGGTTGTTAAAGGATTTTTGAATGTGGGTTTCTCTAGGTTTGCTTTATTAACAACTCAGAGTTGGGCCACCAGCGCAGTGAATGGTGAAATATAACTCAAAAAACACCTTCTATAGATAACATTTTACAGAACAATATGCAATTGATGTTTTGTCAAAATAAGTTCTTGGTCTTCTTGGTGTTTTTCCACAAACTTTCAGTTCTCTATTCTCCAGTGGTTTCAAAAGTCCAATACATTTTCCTGTCTTGACTGATTCTTATTGTCTTGTCCTGGTTCTTCTGAAGTTAGTGGTCATAGGCAGGTGTCTGGTCACCACAGTCACTTATCTTCTTACACATCAAGGTCACCTTTAAATTTCTGAAAATCACTCAAGTTATTCTATTAATTTATCTTACTCCAAAGTTAATCACTTACTCTTATCTATCCTTACGTCTTAGGTCTAAGATGTATGATCCTTCTTCTGTTGATTCAGCTTGACTGGGTTTTAAGCCAGCCATGGTGAAGGCTACACATGGGACAAATAAGCAGCTTATGCATATTGTTTTATAAGCACCTGCATTCTATTAATCACATCTAAACCAATCTCTAATCATTAGTTATGTGTCTGATATGAATAGTCTCAGAAACAATGAGACTTAAGGCCTAGTTCCCTTTAGAGAGGTGCAGCAGCTGCCAGCGTCACGGTCTGGAGATTTGACTTGGGCATCACAAGGTCAGCCAGCGGTGCCATGAAAAATGGCTGTGAACCACCTGAGCAGTCTGTGCACCACTAAGAAATACCTCCCTGCTTTGCCATTTGGGGTTGTTGTTGTTTTGAAACAGGTAACAAATAGTTTTCCTGCTCCGGTCCTCTTTCATTATAACAAGCCAGTATCTTCAAAGATGGAGAGGGTGTCAGTTCCATACACCACCAACTCCCTCCACCCCTCCGCATATGGACAAGCAGGTGCTGCAGAAAACCTTGGGGGGGGGGGGGTGCTGTAGGATTGCTGAGCTTTAAACCAGGCACTTTAAGGCCCTCAGATACCACCGTTGTAACTTGTGGGCAGATTGGAAAAGGTGCTGAGATGGTGGAACAGCCCAGGCCGCCTCTGCCAGCCCCGCCCACCCCAGAGCCAGCCCCGCCCTGCCACGCTCTGCCACGCCCCACCACAGGCACATGGCAGCAACCCTGGCAGAGGCCTTGGTGCCAGAAAGCGGCAGGGAACAGTTGCAGGTTTGGGTTTCAGTTGGGTTTTTTTTCCACAGAAGATGGTTATTTTTATATTTGGTTGCAGAGTTTCAAAGTAAAAAAAAAAAAAAAGTAAAAAGGAAAAGAGTGAAAACTAGGAATGCAGGCAAGTCCTTCAAAAAGTGCCCTGGGGTCCGAGCTGCCATGGCTTTCAGGTGCCAGGGCTGACAGGAACCCGCCAGCAGGTGCACCACAAGCCTCTTCGCAGGTCGCCTCAGCAGGGGACCTGTAGCTGTAAAGTCACAGCCATACACTGTTTCTACAATGAGAATTTAGGGCAAGGACAGTTTGCCAAAAAGTGACGCATCCCATGAAGAGTTGTACAAAACGGGTCAGATCTTTTTAAACAGAATACCACAGCCAAGTTCCCATCCAGAAGACATCTCATTATTCACCCCTTAATCTCTCTTGCTGTGGTGTATTACAAGGCCACTTTGAAAATGATGTCTTAATCTTCAGCAAGTGAGGCAGGGCAGGAGATGTCTTGTGTAGTCAAAATACTTGCTGGAAACAGCACCCAAAACCTTTCTTCTGAGCAATGAATTTCTGAGTCTTAAATACTTGCTTTT
Organism: Elanus axillaris; assembly: GCA_026212715.1. Taxonomy (NCBI): domain Eukaryota; kingdom Metazoa; phylum Chordata; class Aves; order Accipitriformes; family Accipitridae; genus Elanus; species Elanus axillaris. The sequence continues at coordinate 7,585,840 of JANZLQ010000017.1, read as the reverse complement.
ATAGGGTAGCCACAGCACTTCTACTATGAAGCTCTTGAAAGTTTTTGTTATGAAGCTTTTATTATAGAGGTCACTCCAGCCCTGTGCTTGACCTTATTTGTAATAATTATAAATCATGCATTTAACCTGTTAGTGGATAAGAATAGTAGGGCTAGTACCATTTTTTATTTTTTTTTTACATTTCTTACAGGCTGCTTTTAGACTATATAAAGTTGTAAAATTGACTGCTCAGGAACTACAGCAAGAAACCGTAGAGTTCCTGTACAGGAATTTAATCAGCCTCTCCCAAGTGATGCTGCATCACACTTTGGAATGACATGAGACAGCTTGTCCCCATGACTATCCAGGGCCCCACAGACCTTGTGCCATTTACTGGGTGTTGCGTCTCACAACCAACCACCAGGCAAAACTGCATTCCTCATACCTGCCTCAAACCAGATGTGGATTTAGACACTAAAGTTGAGGAAAAGACACCAAACGCATTCCCTGACTTGGCCTTGTACCCCCCACCTCCTGCCCCAGATGTCCAATGTTAAAAGGGCTTTGGCCCTACAGCTTCTGGAAAAAGCATATGAATACCCTGCCCCTGGCTGCTCAAGGAGAGTCTGTAAAGCCAAACACAGCCACAGGGTGGAGGAAGAACAGTGTAACCAAAATTGCACCCAGTGACTCAGCCTGGTCATACCTTCCCTGGGGACCACAGCCTCTGGCATTCCCCAGGAATGCTGCCTCCAGCAGCTCGGTGCTACCCACACACACACTTTGCTTTGTTAGAGGAGCCTTTGGAAGAGTTGCAAGAGACATCGATGGATGAGTTCAGTCTGTGAAGGTAGGATGAGTTAGATTGTTGGCTTTCTGCAGACCTTAATTTCTGAAAGAATCTAATTTGCTTTATTTGGGGCTGCTGCAGTAGCTTTTGTGAGTAATCTCCTATTTTAATTAAAGAAAGTAAACAGAAATGTGGAAAAACAAATGTTAACTGGAGCTGCTTCCTTCCCAGTGGAGCCTGAATTCCTAAGCTTCAGCTTTGAGTCTGCCTGTCCGTGGCCCCTCGGGGCGTACAAATGGGTGGGCTACTGGAGATGCTCAGTCACCGTGGCAGATGCCATGGGTCCACAACTGTCTGGAGTGCCGGATGCAAGAGACATTTATCTTCATTCTGTCTCTCAAATAGTCTTAGTACAGCAGATGATCAATCAGCTGTTCCAGAAAAGGGCTGAAATCCTGAAGTGCTGAGAGATGGTGGTGAGAGGGACCTCTCCCTCTCTCTCTTCCTCAACCTTGCCGTAATGCTCTGCTCCTGTGCTGTCATGAATCTCCCCAAACTGTTTTCATCTTGTCACAGAGGTTGCTCTGTGCTCTACAACACCCATGTGAAGTGTCATCTCTTTCCCTAATGTGATGCCAGATCATTTGCAGGGACCGGAGCAAAAAAAAAAAGCAGAATATTCTGCACTTGAGGGTCAGAAATGCACCCTCAGACCATGGTCATTCATGAAGATGGGTTGACAGGGCCGCATGGCAGACATAGTGAATCCTTGTCTGTTGTGGGTCTTGGAGCTCATGAAAACACAATGGAAAAGCAGAAGACCACATCTGCCATGATTTGTCCTCTCTGAGTAGGCAATACTGTAGGGAGATGAGGGGTGTGTAGAGGGTTCTCTCTCTGCAAATACTGGTGTACTCCTCATGTAATGTTTTGGCCTCACCAAAGTACTAGCCAGCATGTTTCCAATTCAACTGATGTGCCTGCTGTTTTGTGACCTGTGTTGTACCTTCCTGCCAATATAACATTTATTCTGTGTTTGGAATCCTTCTTGGGCTTCTTCTGAGGGACATGGGGATGTATGGGGCTGATAACCCAGAAAGAAACAACCCAGTGACCTCAGCTGACTGGCTCAGGCTTTTGTAGTCACACATGGATCCCTAGCCCTGTCTTCAAAGTCTTACTGGTGCTGCCTTGCCTCGTTGCTGTGCAGCTAACTGTGCAATTGCCAAGGAGCCAAATGGATTCCAAAAGCATGCTTGTTCTGCACATGGATGTACCTGGTTTTGACCTTCAACCCGCATTGATTGCTGCGTTGCCCAAAGCTGAACTGCAACAGTATCTTCTTACTGCTGAGTCTGTGTTTCAAACTGCCAAGCCACCAGGAGAGGTATGGTCCTAGAAGATGGTGACAGAGACCCTGATGTCTTTTGGGTCCCAGATCACACACAGCTCAGCCGCTGAGAAACATTCCCTAGAGAAGACACTTTCTCTCCATTGACTAGAGGAAAACTGGGCACGTAAGATTCATCAGACTGAGTTAGACACCATGAACGCCCATTCTGAAAACCTCTAGGATTTTGTTTTCCTTTTCTCCTCTACTTACCAGTTGTCTAAAGGCAGAGCCAAGCTGTGAACATTTGTGGCTTTTCTTCCTCTAACCTATCTTTCCTAAATAAAGTATATATATATTCAAGTTGCACTTTTTTCTATTTTATAGGTTGCCTGAAGCATGCATTCAAAGGACAGGAATCACAAGCACATGTCTACTTGTTTTTCCACATGCTAGGTATACACCCACGCCTTAGCTTAAGGAAAATTCTATAATGACAAATGATAAATGCATACATACATGAGACAAAAATGCTGCAATGTTGAAAAGAACTGATACAATTTTTCATTTACCTGGGGCAAACCATGCCTTCGTATCCAAGCAACCGTCTAAGGCATCATCAATGCTTAATTTAGAATATACTTATTAAAATGAATTAGCACATACAGTAAAGAAAACAGCTGACAGGTATTAGGGAAACCTACAGCAGAAAAATAAATGGCTGGCAAATAACACTTTCAGAGTCTAAGCAGACCTTCAACCTTCAGAAATAAATATTTTGTAATGTTATCTTGTTTTGCACATTTACTAAATCACAACAAAGAAACTGAAAATCAAGCCTCCTTTAAGATATATCAGTGAACATAATCTCTATTTTTAACTATAATATGGAAGGAAGATTGGGTAACAAGGCATCAAAGTACAACACTGACAAGGGTGTGAAATCTCTTGTTTTAAAGTAATTTTGCACTTGTTTTCTACCAACTGTCAGGTTTAATATGGACAAACAAGTTTCATATATAGAAACACTTCCCAAACTCAAAAATGAAATTTCTACTCTTCATTTTGTTTTTCTGATGCTTCTCTAGAGTGTTTCTTCCCCACTAGAAACAGAAACATTAAATACCACAAGTCCCTGCAATGAGGCAGTCCACAATAAATGTTGTTCACATATTTAAAACTGATACTTGATTTATTATACCCAAAATACTTTTTAGGGGTTTTTTTTCCAGAATCAGTTTTGTCTTCTTTTTTTTTATTCTTTTTCCTCTGCAGAGGCTTGTAATATGTTGAGCAGAGAAGATGTTCAACACTACGCATTAAACATTTGCCTGACAGTCTGATGACTCTGCCACATTATCCGGGCTTTGCTCACTACCTCTGTCCTCTCAGCTATACTTTCCTCAAATACTGACACTGCTCTTCATACATGGACATATTCATATTTTTAATACTCTCCATCCCCAAATGTCCTTGGATTTTACAGGGCCTATTTTCTGTCCTCTACTTCAGGCAGTTGTGAAAAGTGTGATGTAAATCATCTGTGGCACAGCCTTCACAGTCCTCAGATGGTGCTTAATGATACCATTGCACAGCAGCTCATAAAACCGGGCACATAAAAGTTTTTATGGCTATGGACTTGTATGGGCTCAATTCCATATTTCTTCCCAAATTTAGTACATTTCTGCTGAATTAGCTTTTGATCTCTTTCACCATCCTATTGCACATCTGGCAAGAGGTCTGGGCTAAAAGCAGATAGGGCGTCATGCCATTTGTTCCTTCAGGGTTCTCAGTCCCTGGAGAAAAATCACTCAGCTGTTAAAAAATGCTAAATAAGAAGTAAGGCCTCACTTGTTGTCTAGCCTAAATTTTGTTCTTTGTGTGAAGAAGGAGCTCTTTTAACCATTAATTTTAGAAGATTTAAGCTTTAGCTGCAGAAGATTCCCCTCAGACCATCTCAAGCTGTTATCCTGTCAGCAGAAAAGCAAACATGCTACTAACTGAGCTGTCAGAGCCTGCTCTGAGAAGTCAATCTTTAAGTCGCTCTCTCTCCATCTTTTAGAGTAGTCTTATGCAACCTGATCTGACAAGTGTGAGCAGGCCAAAACATAGGAAAGAGATACCAGGGGGAAGGACTAAAAACTATGGCATGGAGATGCTAGGTGAAGGCTACCCAGGAGCATTCACATGGCTTTGGATAAAGGACCTTGTGAGAGAAAAGGTTGGTAGTTTGGCAGCAGAGGTTTGGGCATGGGGCAGAGGGAAGAGAAGAGGTACAGGCTGGAGGATCGTTGTGGTAGGGAAAAGAAAGGATGTCAAGGATGTGTTACTTTGCAGTATGTCCTGGGTTCAGCTGGGATAGAGTTAATTTTCACAGGGACCTGGGAGGGGGCATAGCCGGGGCAGCTGACCTGA
>JANZLQ010000017.1:7553242-7568956 GCA_026212715.1 Elanus axillaris | reverse complement strand
GGGGGGGCTGTATAGATGTAGCCACTGAGGCAACAAAACACAGATACTGTGAAGTGCAAAAAAAATGTCCAGTTCTTGACTGCAGGCAAGCACTACCAAACCAGTATAAAGAAGCTCTTAGCTACAAAAGGCAGATCACCCAGATTGCAGGCATGACTCCCTGCCTGGAGTGCTCTTTGCTCTTCCAGCTGTGGCATTCTGAAGATGCTGAGAAAGTCTTCCAAAATTGAGAAAGTGCAGATAGTCATAAAATTTATCTTTGGATAAATCATGCTGTAGCATCCAGCCAGAATGGCTGTAAAAGGGAGAACTGAATATGACATAATATGGAAGATGAGCCTCACTGCAGGAAAAACTGTTTGAAAATACCTGAAGTGATCATAATTACCATAATGAGGCACCTATTAAAAAGTTGTCACTAAGTATGGCTGTAGTATCAGTAGATTCAGAAAGTTACACTAAACAATTTCATCATGGCTGTGGCTGGTAGTAATTAAAAACTGCGAATTTTTCTTGAGAACGCAAGAAAGGCAGCAAAGACAAGGAAAATCCCCAAGAAAGACAACAGCCTATCTGTGATCCTGTTTTTTACAGTACAGCCACAGTTCCTTATATGTAAGTAAAAAATCTCCTGCCAAGGTGTTACAAATGAAAGGAATTCTTTAAAGAGAGTAATGGGGAAAAATAATGTTAGGGGAAGCTAAAACACATGCCCTTGGTGCATCAGCCCCATCATGTTACTTGAGAGAGCAACATCTTCCCACAATAGGTCACCCAGCTTTTGCTTGTTCAGCTTTCTCATCCTTTTCTTGCTACCCAGGATAGATCTGGCATCTCTTAGGGAACAGAGGTTATTAAATGAATATCCACCACCACTTGTCACTTCCAAGTGACAGCTCCTCCAAATCTACTTGGCATCTCTCGACACCCTACAGCCCTTTTTCCCCTTCAGGGTTAGTAAATGGCTCTGACCGTATCCCAAAGCTTTGCAACAAATTTACTCTCACTTTTGTGCAAAGACGAATCCTTCTGTCTACAGCATCAACTTGCCAGCTCATGTCATTAGACTCTCTGTCACTTGATCATGAGTGTGCTCTCTGCATGAAATAAGTATTTTGGCTGAAATTTCTTGCCCTGCATTTATTGCTGAGCTGGGGCCTCCTGGGCAGAGATGCAGTTACTGGTATTGAAGTGGTAGGTGTGCTCTGGCGTGTGACTCACCTCGGTGGCATATGGGTGGTGTCTGGGCGTGTGGGCACGGCTTCAGCCAAACCCTGGTGTCCCTCGGGGCTGGCTGTAGAGGAGCTCTGAGGGAAGGTGCAATGCCTCACACCCAGCACATTAAAAGGAGACACAAGTGGTAGATTTTGTTCCCAGACTTTTCCCATGAAAGGCTGAGGCTGAGGTGGCACATGAACAGATCTGACTTTTTGCAGAGCTCGGGGGGGTCCGTTGGGGACAGGGTTATCACTTTAGCAATTAAAAGCAAATGCACAAAACCCGTCCTGCCCAGTTATCCTGCTACTGTGGCAAGACCTGGTTTTCCACAGGGAATGACAGCACTTCCCTCTTCCTGGCTGGAAACCGAGCACACGTCAGACTTCCAGGGCTGATCTCCCGGTTCTGGTCTCTCACCACAAGTAGGCTGAGGTTAGGATTTCAGCTGTTCTAGGCCAGTCCTCCATGTAAGAGAAGTTGTGGCTTGATTTTATTTTATTGTTTTGGTCACTTTTTGGTGGAATCACCTGGTCTGTCGTGGGACTGAGCTTTTCCCTGGCAAAACTCGCAGCCACTGCCAGTCCCTCTAGCCGAAGCCAGACCCAATCCCGAACTGAAGCACCGCCAGCAAACCCTCTGGTGTGGTTTCAGAGAGCTCCCCCAGGGACACTCGCAAGATACAGCCAGGCTGAGTCACTGGGGTGACAACATCAATTTTCACAAGTACAGACAGAATCATGTAGCAGGACTTCGTGACATCCATGTAATAATTTGCTGTCTCGAATGAAATTGGATAATTACAGGTAATGGCACTGGCTATGGCATTGCTGCTACTGCTTTTATTTATTATTGTCGAACAGGCACCTGTTAAATACTATTAACTTTTCAATGGTCGTGACGAGCCTGCTGTCAGATGAAGAAAAACACCTCGCAGACAAGGCTCCCCTCCGGAGGAGCGCCGCGATGCTGACAGGCCGCGCCCGCTGCCCGCCAGCCCTCACGTCCCCGTCCCCCCCCTCCCCGCAAGTGGTACAGCCACGCGCTCCCCCCGCGGCGCCCGGTGGTTCGTGCCGCCGGGCCAGCGCGCAGGGGGCGGTGGCGGCGCCTGGCGCATGCGCAGAGGGGCGTATGGCGGCTGTCCAGCCGAGGGCGTTTGCTGTAGGCAGCGCGGCGCGTCGGGCCGGGCCGAGCCGGGCGCTCCCGGGGGGCCGGTGGGGGCGGCTATCCGCCCAGCACAGTCCCGGACCGGGAAGGGCCGGCCCGCTATCGTGGGCAGTGCCGTGGGTGAGGAGCGGCGGGTGTAAGCGAGGTCTGTGCGCTGGGGCCGGCCCCCAGGTCTTGCGTGAGGGGTTCGGCGGGGGGGACAGGGGTGTTGCTGCCAGCGTTTGTGTGGGGGCGGAGGAGCTGTGGCGGCTCTGCTGGAGCCAGGGTTTGCCGCAGTGGGTCGTGCCGTTCGGGGCCTGTTCGTGCCGTCGGGTTAGTGCGTTTTACCCCGTCTTGCCCCAGGGGAGGGGGGCGACGGGACGCTGCTGGGGCTCCACCTTCGAGTCGGTCTTGTCAGGTGTGGGGCCGTGGGGCGGACGTAGGGCCCTCGGACGGGGGCTACCAGCTCACCCCCCCCGTGTTGGAGGGGGGTATCTCCGAGCAGAAGCCAGGGTGAGCAGGTCTCTGCAGCATCCGGGCTGTGGTGGTGGCACTTGCTGCATGGTGAAGCAAGGCGGGAGCGTCTCACCAGGGGCTCTGTACTCGGTAGTCGTTGTGTCTTTTTCACCTAGCTTTTTCCACCGAACTCCTAAATGCCTTGTGGTTCTGAGCGTTTACAGGCTGCGGTGGGTCCAGTGGTCATGCCAATATCGCCTAAACAGTTCATAAAATGAGCTGGCATTTAAATATTTCAGTATTATCTCTTTTCCCTCCCCACAGATCTTTGGTTTTGAACTATAGTGTTTTCAGGAAATTTCAGCTAACTTGAGGCACCTACTGCTGGGCTGTTCAGTTAATTACACTAATGTTGTTAATAATAAATAATAATGTTGCCTGTCAGCATTCCATACTCTTCTTGCGTTTTTGGAATATGTTTTCTGTAAGAAGGTGGTTTAGTGTTCAGAAACTGATGGCAAAGTCTTGTTTTGAGATGCACAGAAAAGGGCTTTCAGGATCGTAAGTGCTTACTGGATTAAGTTTTTGTAGTTTTATGTCCTGGATCAGTATTTGAGATTCTGAGTTGTGCCCAAAGCCATAGGAAGTGGTGGATAATCAGTGAGGGAAAAGCAGGGGAGTAGGAGAATAACTGCATATTGCTGTTTCATAACAAGTTTCATAAGTAAGAAAATAGAGTTTGCTTGTTGTATTTTCTCTTCCTCTTTCTTGCCTTCCTTCTTTGTCCTCTTCAGCTTTTGTTTCAGTGCAGTACTTTTTACTAGTACAGATTTTGCAGGCCAGTTGGTAATCTTAGACACATTGCTTAAGTTTTTTTGTCTGTCTACCTGTCTGGGATGACTGTGCCTAATGGCAATAGGACCAAAGTCGTAACTGCAATAGAAGCTAGTTCTCTGTGGTTTAGAAGCTATGTATATGGATGACTTAAAGATTCACTTAACTTTTTTTCTTCTTGTTCCAGATGGAAGAGTTCATGGTTTCTGGTTTGCATATTAGCAGAGGCTGAATAGGCATAAAGGAGGCTATAGCGTGGATAAGAAGTGTCAAGCCCCTTGCAAGGTTTTGCTCTGTAAACAAGAAGAAATGAATCCTACAAATTATGATCCAGTGTCTGTGACCATTTTTGACTGGGACTATCTCTTATGGGAAGTTCGTTTGGTGTTTTTAGCTGCTGGTTTTTTAATCTACTTGGGAGTATTTCTTCTGTCTCACTGGTTGTCTTCATGGATGAGTACCACTTATCATGCCTTGTATGCAAAGGAGAAGGTGTTTTGGAATATGGCAGTCACTCGTGGTGTGTTTGGACTTCAGAGTTGTGTTGCTGGGTTATGGGCTTTGCTCATAGATCCTGTTTTTCATGCTGACAAAGTGTATTCACAGCAAAAGTGGAGCTGGTTTAACTGTTTAATAGCTGCTGGATTTTTCTTGCTTGAAAATGTAGCTGTTCACATGTCCAACATTATTTTTAGAACATTTGATGTGTTCTTGGTAGTTCATCACTTGCTTGCTTTTGGTGGCTTGGCTGGTCTAGTAATTAATGTGAAATCTGGACATTATCTGCCTTTGATGGGAATGTTGCTGGAGATGAGTACTCCCTCAACATGCATTTCCTGGATGCTTCTAAAGGTAAGAACATGATCACTTTCAAATTATGTTCATAACAGGTTTTATGCATCTCACTTGTCCATAGCTAATCTGCGTGGTTTGTCTAGATAGCTTTTCAGCAAAACTCTGTTCATCTAACTGGTATCTACATTATTGTGATACCCGCTTTTGTCATGATATTTCTGTAGTCCTCTATATACATTTCTGTGTGATGCTGTGTGTATGTGGATAGTGAGATGGTATAGATTCATTCTGAGTTTGGGACACTGTATGCATGCAGAATATCATAGCTGTACATGGATGAGAGCGTGTGTGCGTGAAAGCTGCATATTTGCATTAGTTCTGGGATTCCTCAGTTCCTTATCTTGAAGTAAGAATCTCACTTCTGCATACTTTCTGTTCTTGTTTTTCTAGGCTGGCTGTGCTAACACCTTTTTCTGGAAGGCAAACCAGTGGGTGATGATCCACCTGTTTCACTGCCGCATGATTCTTACTTACCACATGTGGTGGGTGTGTATTTTCAATTGGAATTCTGTGCTGGAAAACCTGGGCCTTCTTCATTTTATTGTTTTATTCTCGGGATTATTTGCCGTTACACTAATACTTAACCCATACTGGACATACAAAAAAACTCAGCAACTTCTCAGCCCAACTGACTGGAACTTTGAAAATAAAGCAGTGGAAAATGGAAGATTAAATGGTGAAACACATCAAAAGAAGAGGATATAACACTGAAACAGCTGTTTCCTAGTAGGGTAGCAGAAGAATGCAATGCGAAGTAACTCTTTGCCCATGAACTAGAAGCTTTTGCCAGAATCTCATTAACACAGTGATTCCTTGCTGGTTGTATTCTGTATGCACCAAAATTATTTAAAAGCATTGTTTGTGTTTCATATTTGCATACACATAAGATCTTCAACCTCTTGGTTATGAATTACACCAACAATTTTGTCAGGTTGGACAGTATTTCATGATTTAGTAGTGACATGCTCTCTAATGGCATCATTTGTCCTAATGCGTCCAAGCTGCTTTTACAGTTAATTTGTCTATTAAGCTCAGCTTGAATCAAGTTTAGCTTGACTCCTATTTCACATATGTCAGAGATACTGATACTGGAAATTATGTTGTTTATTAAGATCAATTATGACCCAGGCTAGGTATGCATGGGTACCTAGTTCCTGTGTGCCATTAAATCATTCCAGGTGGCTGAATTGGTCAGTGGTAGAATGCAGTCAGGGCTGGGTTTGGGGTTTTTTTGTTTGTTTAGGGTTGGCTTGTTTGTTTCTTTTTTCTTTTAAGTGCACTTGAGGAAGGTAATTGTTTGAGTGTTCACTGTCGAAGTGAATTGTAGTTTCCAGGTTGCCCTTAGTATGGAAGGAGTTCCACACAAACATGCATGTGAGGGATGCAGGCATTTGTTATGCTGGTGGTCTAGCTAGGTAGTCATAGTGGCCCCTTCTAGTCTTGAAATCAGTGAAATGCAAGAGGCAATGACAGAATGTCTGACTCTGTCTCATCCTTGAAAAGATTGCTGATTGATTAGTAAAATTATTTTTCTTGTAGGTCCCACATGAGCAGTCATGCAGTTAGTTCCACAAGTGCTCCTGTTAATGGTTCCTTTTATTTTTGGATAATCTCTTAGTGATAGAGATTTTAGAATCTGAGGTGAATCCTCTGTGGAGGAAGGCCCATATCTTCTTTAGGAGTTCAGTTGTTCTTTTAGTATTTTTATTTTACTTCAAAGAACATACGAAGTGACACTAACAGTCCTTTGCTCTTTGTCTGCCATGTCACTAAATCTTTCCTTGACCTAAGGAATAGGGTTGCTTTTTAGATAAGGACTTGGCAAATTGTGGTGGATTTTCTCCCACTAACAGTACTGGTCTGACGGTTGCTGGGTGAAATGTTGGACAGTGGACAAAGGTATGAAGATCACCATAGAAGAGAGTGACGCCTAGTGGCAGGAGAATGACAAAGATAATTAGTTTTGGCACACTGAACTAATGAAGTAAACAGCCCTGTCGTTTGAAACTGTTGTATAGTGTGACGTGTCTGCTACACAGATTTATGTTCCAAAGTAGTAAGACAGGGCAAGCCCAAGCTGTGAAGAATCTTAGGTCAAGGCATGTGTTAGAGGCTTTGTGTACTGATCTCTGGTGAGGCATGTTGTTTTAAATATGTAAGGGAAGCACTATTTGGTGTAAACAGCCCCATTTTATTAATTTTTGGTGGCAATGTCTTTGATTTTGTTCTGAGTGAAGGGAGGAGTCTAGTGGTCAGGTTGCTGTGTTCCCTAATTCACTTTGTGTGAACACCGAGTTGAAAAGCTGCTCTATGAGGGAGGGGAAACTTCTTACTATTAGGTCACAAATGTATAGCCAGACCTTGTGGATAATGATGAAGTGGTGGATATGTGAAATTGCCTGTTCAAAACTAGGCCGAGAGGGTCATAGTAATTTTATACAGCAACCCTATCTCTTACCCTGCTGATATTCAATAGAGAGAATCTAAATTTTGTGTTTTCTTATTTCTAAGCAGGCCAGAATGAGGTTGCAGTGTCTGGGTGCCGTCTTGTAGAAAAAAGGCTTCTCTAAAGCTTGAAATTACTTACCTCTCCTAAGAGGTTGTGTGTGGAAGAGTAATGTTAAAAGTATCTCAGAAGAAAGCAGAGGGATGAATTCCTCAGAAACAAACCCCAAATATGTGATCCAAATGCATATCTTGCAGAATCCAAACCTCACTTGCAGTGTTCTGGGGGGAAGGCGGGAAGATAAGTTGCTGGATATCAGAATGATGGTGTGTTCTATGTAGCTTAAAACTCAAAAGGTTCGGATTTGATAAAACAAGGTAATAATTATAAAAATCCCAGATACAGAATTCTGAAAAATCCTAACAGAAAATAGAAGCATGAGAAGAGAAATAAGTTTGTGCCAAGTGTGTAATTCTTATAGTGGCTGGCTAAAGGAGGTGAAATTTCTATGTGCTAAAATAAAAGAATATGGAGGTTGGGGTTCATAGTGAATTTGGGGCTGAAAAAGAGATTAGGTGTGGTCCAAGCAGACAGGTGGATAGTTGTGTCAGTGGCACCAGACTTCTAAAACTTAATATTTTGTATTATTAGTTTGTGTAATATTAAGTGGATTTTAAATCTTTCATTAAAATTATTTTTTATCATTAGGCAATCTTTTTAGTATGCATCTTAGTGTGAGTTTTTTTCACGCAAAGACTGTTGTGGCATATCTTGAAAATCTTTTGCATGTCTTAACTATATAATTAATAATACCTAAAAGCACCTGTTAACCTAAATGCTGCTAAACCTGATAGAACAAGAAAGCTATGCAATAAAGCAAATAACAGCACTCATTTTATTTCTGTTGATGAAGGGTGAGAGGATTTTACAGTCCAGCTAGAAATACAACAGGATGTAAAAATATAGACAACCTTTCTTCTTCATCTTGATGGCCTAGAGTTGGAGTTACTAGTTCTGTTACACAGAGCCTCTTTTTCTTTTTTTTATACTCAAGTGTTCCCTTCACTGCCTTTTGACTGCTCCCTTCAAGAGGATTTTCTGGTTTGTGATGGTGGATGACTGACTCATTGCTCTGAAACAAGACTGAAAAAGCTCTCTAACTGATGGTTTTGGTGTCTAATTACTTTTATAACTAATTGCTGCTTTTCAACCCAAAGGTAGACTAGCCATAGTTTGTTTATAAATTTTGATAATGCAAAACTAATCCCAGTCCTGTTGGGCCTCTCTTGTAAGGCCTCATCCGCAATCCAATGTAGAAAAATTCAGAGTCAGCTTCAGTAGTGGCTGGATCAGGTCACAGGGTGTGCTGCTGCTGTGATTTGGAAAACTTGCATAATTTGTTTTTGGGTTAATTTTTTGTTTGCCTTGGTGACTGTTGGCGACTTCCTCCTGCTTTCTTGTTGGACAAGCTTATTGAAGGAGTGCTGTTTGTGTCACCTTTCTGGCTGAAGCTTTCTTTTTTTTTTTTTAAAAAAAAGCAAACCCCAAACAACAAACTATGATGGGGGTCGGGGTGTTTGGTGTTTGTTGTGGTTAGGGATTTTTGGTTGGGGGAAGGGGTGGGGTCATGGTTTTTTTTTGGTTTGGGGGTTGATTTATCTTGTTTTTTTAAAAAAAGTCTGATCTAAGACACCCTGGCCAGGCATCTGGCTCTTACTGTCTTCATCCAGTATTCGTAAATCGCAGTTTGTGTTTGCCTCCATTTGTGTCCTGTCTCATTTTATTTTCCAAAACCTGTCATAGTTTCCCCTCCCACCCACCAATTTTTCTGTAATATTTACTCTTGCAGTGCTGGTCATGTTGCAGCATTCACATTACTGCAGTGGTGTCTTTGTCTAATGCTTCTCAGCAAGTACTGTTGGGTCCTTATTCCACTAAATAGCCATGTCCAAAGCTTTCAGGTTTTTTGCTTTTTCCTGATAACACTGATTAAATATTGATGTCATGTACAGTTACAAGATACCTTTCTTAACCTCAGGGAAACTCCCACTTAAAGTGAATTTAGAAATTCAAGGAAGCTGTTGTACAATATGACATTTATTGAATGGTACAGCATCTTTATACTGTGTACAGAAATAAAAGTATTTTATTGAATAATTGTCTACTGTGAGTTTCATTTACTGATGAAAATAATGCCTATTATTTTTTACTTGCTATTTGTAGCTTAAACATTTTTGCAGTACATGCACTAAAAAGATGACTTGTTTATTTTGAAATATTTTGTTAAACTTGACAAAGGTGATGAAATATCTGTGGAAATAGCTATAAAACTTTGTAAACTAATGTCCCTTCACCAACATGTAACATATTTTAACATAAGCATGTTCAGTTACATGACTAAAACACTAAAAGCTGCACTATATGTAAGTATGTATTAAAAATGGTTAAAAAGCATCACTTGGAAATGACTCTTCTGCCTTGTGTAATTGAAGTGTGTGGTCTGTTTTTACATTAGATCCTTGATTGTGAGGACAATTCATTTGGTACCACATACATGATATTTCATAGTTTAGTATGAGCCACCTTAAATTTAAAAAAAAATTGTCTCATTGCTAAATAACAAAATACAATTCTAAGCATACAACATTTGTGTTGTGTGTGGTGCTTTGGTGGAATTAATTCCTGATGCTTTTTAGCATTAGTGAGTTAAAGGAAAATAGCATCATTACTGGCATTTTAATTATTCTTATAAGAATGCACTGTGTAAGCAACTGGCTGGAATAGTTTTGCTAGCTGCCTCTGCTGTGAAGTCCCTAAGATTGATAGAAGCGGAAGACAGACATTGATGTGTAAAGCTCCACTAACTGTGGAATGTGTGTGGGTACAGACTGGGATGAGAGGAACAATGCATAATACTATTTGTATTAATAAAGTCCTTTTTTGTTGGTAAATAATCTGTAAAAGGAATTTAAATGTTATTAATGTTTTACTGTTCAGATGTTTTCAATTAACAGGTAAATACATTTTACTTGGTTCTTGCCATAATCCCAGAAAAGTATTAGAGCACACTTAGGCTGACAGTATTATTCAGCAATGACAATCTTTTGATCTTGTGTCATGGCACTGGTATTTAGTGCATAATTTGGAACAAAAAATAAGTGATGGTCATTAATGAAGTAACTGTTGCTTTAGTTGTGAGCCCTCAGTTGGGTTTCCAGTGTTGGAATTGACATTGCATGCTCTTGATCCAATTGACTAATCAGCGTGTTCTGCTAGTGGTAGTGTCACAGAGCAGAAAAAAATGTTCTTGCAGCACATTGTGCCTAAGTAAAACAGTGCTGAGTGAAGGTGGAATGGCAAAGATAATGATGCAGCAAATGTGCAAGGGCGTAACTGCTTAAAGGTGGCAGACAGACCTAGCTTGAAAGTGAGGCCTGCTCACATGTCTACAAAGAAGAAAGCAAGGAAATTGGCTGTGCTGTTCCTTGCTGCTATCTGTGTGTGTGCGTGTTCTGATCAGTCAGCTGGGGTCACTTTTGAGTCATTAAGGATGTGACCTGAGCAGAGAGGGTGGAAATTTAATACTTGCTTTATCAGATAAAGGATGCATTACTTCTGTCTGAAATACTTAATTTCCTCATATGATTCCCTTTTTAGCTACCTCTGCTTCTTTGAATTCTTAGTTCACATTAGAGTACTGTATGAGCTTATGCTGTTTTCACCACTATGTTCTCTGACATTTACTCAAAAGACTTGTGAGGATGTGTCTTGTTTTAGTACTCGTTATTGATTGTGGCATCTCCAGGTACTCACTCGGCCTGACTTTTATATTGCTATTGCTATATAGGTCTGCAACTTGCCTCTCCTGCTTTGCTACTTCTGCTGCCAAAAGCACTTTACCATGTGAACACTGCATTTTGTCACCAAAGCTGTGCTCACAGAAATTTAAGCATGGAGCTTGCACCAAGCGGGGCCAGAAATATACCTGAGAGAGGCCTAATTTTGCAGAAGGTAGAGGGTTGACTTTCCTACTTTTCTGGACTGTTCAGTTCTGCTGGGTAAATGAAGGTGATAACTACGATACCTTGAAAAACAAAGCCATGCAGGCAAACTACAAGTGTACGGAGAAGTGGTTTGCATAGAGTAGACCTGGAGCATCTAACAAGAGCTTGATCATCTTGTCTTGTGGGCCGTGTTTACAGGAAGACGGTGTATCCTGGAAAGCAGCAGTAGCCTTGCTTAGGAGTCACAGGAAAGAAATAAAAAAAAATATTAGAAGGCTTTGGGGTGAGGTAGCTGAGACTGGTTGTTATGTTGTAATGTGCTGACCAGGTTGTAGTTGGACATTGAATATGTAGACTGTTTGATGCTTTAACTCTTTTTTTACAGCAACCTACTGTTTTACATATCACTGTGACACTGGCTGAAGATAAGTTGGAGGACCTTTTTTAGGACATCAAAGTTCCTAAGCAATGTGTTGCCCAAGGCTGAAGGAGCCTACAGTGTGTTCTAATTTATAGTGATTTATTCTTGTATTATCATTGCCTTTTAATCTTACATAATTATTTTTTACCCCTTGAGGCTCTTTTGCATATTCATGAGTACAAATCAATCTGCTCTTTTATTTTCCTAGCCATCCTAATACTTCTTATTTTCCACTTTTCTCACTTGAATTCCTATTTCTTAAATGTTAGCAGCTGCAAGTTGTACATAGTATTTCATATAAAATCTTCCCAGTACCTTGTGTTACACAAGTACTTTCTTTCCGCCACTGGAAGTAGCTCTGCTTCAGCTGAAGGCTGCATTTGTCTTTCACGGTTGTGTGACCTTAGTGCTTCATCGTCCTCCCATGACAGTGAATTCATTCAGTTTTTCCCTTCCTCAGCTTCAGAATGAAGCAGAGCCATCAGACTATGGCAAAATAACCAAAAGGAGGAATTTTGTGTTTTAGAAGGAACTTGCGCGTGTTACTGTACAGGGTGCAGGTGCCCAGGTTTTGTTAGCGGAGGGCTGCAGGGCAGCCCCTGTGTGGAGCAGCCGGGCTGCCCCGTGCCGGACACAGCTGGTTCCAGCCGGCTCCAACCCACCTGCCCCAGGGCACGGCTCAGCCCCGCAGGCAACGCTGGGGCCCCTCGGGGGATAATGTGTTTAAGAAGGGGCAAAAGCATGACACGGGCAGATTGAGGAGTAAAGAAAAAAGGGAGAGAATCTACTCTGCAGACCCGGAGGTGAGAGGAGGAGGAGGAGGTGCTGCAGGTGCCTGAGCAGAGATTCCCCTGCAGCCTGTGGAGGACCCCACGGTGGAGCAGGTTTATCCTGCAGGGCTGCAGCCTGTGGAAGGGCCCACGCTGGAACAGGGCAGAAATGCGAGGAGGAAGGAGTGAAGAGAGCAATTGTGCATTGACGGCAACTCCCATTCCCCATGCCACTGTGCCCCTCAGGGCAGGGGAAGCAGGGAATGAAGGAGTGAAGTTGAGCCTAGGAAGAAGAGGGGAGGGGAAGGTATTTTTACTGTTGTCTTTGTTTCTTACTGTCCTACTCTAATTTTAATTGGCAATAAATGAAATTTCCCCAAGTCAAGTCTGTCTGGCCTATGACAGTGGTTGCTAAGTGGTCTCCCTGTCTTCATTTTGACCTGTGAGCTGTCCATCTCGTTTTCTCCCCCTGTCCTGTTGAGGAGGAGTGAAAGAGCTGCTGGGTAGGTGTCTGGCTGCTGGCCAAGGTCAACCCACCACAGCAAGTTACATCATTGCCTGTACTGTTGCTTATGTGCCACCCGTGACAACAAGGAGCTGATGTAACACAAGGACTCCGGTGCTGAGGATTATTAAAATTTAGGAAAATGTGTCTGTCTGAATTGGCAGTCTGAGAATTTGAATTGCAAAGACTCCTTGTAAGCAGAGAGTTCTTAAAGGCATTCATGAAAGAAGTTCTAGTGCTGGTAAAACATCACAGTATTATAAAACTCAATTACCAGGTTAACCTGTTGCTCAGAATTGGCAAACTGTCTCCCAGTAGTGGTGGTGGTGTTTCAGGGAGACCTGGAAGACAGGTCAGCGGTAGGCATCACATCAGAATGTGAATGAGCACTGCTTTTATAAAGCAAACTGTTATTTTGATGTAATAGTCTGGATTTAAGAAAGTTATGTGGTTTGCCTTTTTTAAAAATATTTTTAAATATATATAAAAATTTAAAAAAATATTGTCACCCAGCCTTGTTTGGTAAGGGAAGTAGAGGAGACCTGTAACTTTACAAGGCTTTAGCATGAGTTCTGCAGATGCTCAGGTTAAGCAAGGCCGTTGGATGCAATGGCTTTGAGTGGTTTCTGAAGGATTACAGTAAGCAGATAACATACTGTCTTTGTGGGGGAGGCAGTTGAGAATACTAGGAGTAACAACTTCTGAATTTCCAGTGGATGAAAACTCCTGAAGAGAAAGTGCCAGCTACATCAGCTGGTAAACAGAAGGAAGAAACTGAGAAAATCAGGCTTCACGGGAGAACTTGGTAACCTCAGTTTTAGTTATCTTGTTCAGATTTCATGCAACATTTTGGAAAGCAAGCCAAAGGAATGATGTTGTATGTCCTCTAGGAATCATTCAACCGCCCCAATTTCCATGGAGAGAGAAAAAAGGGGTCCCTTCTTCATAGCATTGTGTCACGTTGGGGCCAGGTCACTGCCATGGTGTCCTTAGGATACCCAGTACCTGTACTGGAGTAGATACATGACCTACAGTAGTTTGGAGGCGAGAGATATCTGCTGAAGCCCCAGTAAGCAGCAATGAGAGTAAGTGAATTCTGGTGAGGTCTCGCTGTACGTGTATTACCAGTAAAACCAATTTAAACATCATCTTAGGACCTAGTTACAAAAAGCATCATGTTAACTCTGGAGTCAGCCATTATCTGTACTCTAATTATCGACAACTAATTATGGATGGATAAATAATGAATTTGTGATTGCAATGATTAGGGTGCTAATTATGACTGCCTTAGAAAATAGCAGGAAGAATGCAAGTTATTTTGGCAGTTAGTTTCACTTTTCTGTAAGTTTATCTGTTATTGTCGAATTTGTACACCAAGGTTTCCACAGTGACCTTTTGTTGGAATTAGAGAAGGATATATATGTACGGTCACCAGAATTGAAGAAGTGATTGTCAAAGATCAAAAGGGTGCAGAAAAGAACCGCAGGAAGGATTTTAAGTTTGTCTCTCTAACAGTGAAAGATAACCATGAAAGGAAGAAATTAGTGCACATGGATAATGAGTTGGCTGCCCAAAGGAGAAGGATATTGCTAGTTAATTATATTTTTAATCATGGAATTGAGCTAGCGCACTTGTCTAGATATGTGTCTGTTCTTTAACATAGCCTCTAATGATAAGCAGTTATTAAAGTTTGCCAGAGACCAATTCCCTGCCGTTTCAGCTCCTGAAATGATAACTGGATGTGAGTGAAGTGCAACATATTTAAAAAATTACAGAAGCAACAGGATAAAGTGGTGTCTGCTGGAAGCTGCATTGAATGCCGTAATGGTATTCCTGGCTTTAACCTTTCCACATGGCCCAATCTTCTCATTTTCTTTCTTATGTAGAGCCTATAGAGCTATGTGAGAACTATTTTAAGTTCACACTGTGACGAACTGCATTAAAAAGAAATAACTTTGTGAAAACAAGTATTTTTGAAAGTAGTACTTCTAAATACTTTATTTGTAGTTCAGGTCATATGAACCCACATGAAGACATGGGATAGCTGTGAAAGTGAATGTGTGCTGTTAAACTACAGATAAATGAAAAATGTGGATAAAAAGTGGAATAATCAAATGATTTGAAATGCCACCATTTTCTGCTACCATTTTCCTGTAACGATAACTAATTTACCATACCTGGGCGTACTTCATTATCAGCATGAAGCATGAATGCACTTACATAGGCAAAGATCACTGCTGGGTGACGCATGGATCTTTGAACAGCATTTAGCTTGACGTTTTCATGCTTAGAAGTGGTCCAAAGACTAAAAAATATTTAGCAATAGTAGTTGGTATCAAGGACTTATAATGTATTTAAGGGCTTATAATGCACTTGAGAGCATTTATTCTCATCGAAGTGGGACAGATGTGTACATGGATATATTGAAAAGTGCACATTTTCTAAATAATTGCATCTTGTAAAGGTTTGGGTGGGTTTTTTTTCCCATTTTATGGCAGAAGCACGTTCAGTCCTGAATCGTATTCACATGCATGTGCGGGTGGGTGATGCGACATGCAGGGTAAGTATTACGTGCTAGCATGACCCGGCCTGTCCTTCGCTCGACAGTGGGAGCGCGTGGTCCGTGCCCGCATGGTTGGTGCCGGTTGGCAGCGATGCTGGCTGCGAGGAAAGAGCAAAGAGCGAGAGGTTATGTATGAGGCGCCAGCACTACACAACCTTTCATTTTGAAAAGCCTTAAAGAGTTTCAAGTGACAAACAGGATGAAATTCCAGAACAGCCACCATGGCCTAGCACGCATCCTCGCGGGCTATTCCCGAGAACGGGGCTGAGGGGACAAGGAGTTCCTCACGCGTGTGCCCCGTCCCGTGGGCCCGGGCCGGGCTGGCCTCCCGCTGGCCCGCGGCCGGCCTGCTCCGCTCCTCGCCCGTGGCACTGGCGGCCCCCACAGCCGCCCCGCCGCTAGGCGCCCCTGGGGCCGGGCTCCCGCCCCGCCGCCGGCGTCACGTGCGGCAGCAGGAATGCGGCGGGGGACCAGGCGTCTGCCCGCCGCCCGCCCCGCT
>JANZLQ010000017.1:7488079-7537811 GCA_026212715.1 Elanus axillaris | reverse complement strand
TCTGTTTTGATTTGTAATAAATTGAGTTAATTTCCCCAAGCTGAGTCTGTTTTGCCCGTGACGGTGATTAATGAATGCTCTTTCCTGTCCTTATCTTGACCCACAAGCCCTTTGTTATATTTTTTTCTCCTCTCCCCTATCCAGCGAAGAGGGGGGGTGGGGGGGAGTGATAGAACGACTTGGTGGGCACCTGGCGTCCAGCCATGGTCAACCCGTCACAGCATGCTGGACTATAGAGCTGGTTCTGTAAAGTTAGGGCTTGGTGCCCCTTGCCTGCTGTATGCTGGTAGCCACTGGTACAGCCCAAGTTTCAGAGGGCACAAAGGTAGGAACTACAAAGACACCGTGTCATTGCCTTCTGTGTTTATGCTCTCTCTAAAATGATATTGCATGTGGCTACTTCTTTTCCTGTTTGAATTCCTGTAAACACACCTTTATGTAGTGCTTGTTATTATGTACTTTAATCTTAAAAGGATTTGGCTTTTGGTAGTTGGATGCTGGGAGACTTCTTAGGAGAAGTATTGTATGCTTGTTCTGATCATCCCAAATACAAGTTTATGGAGACCTGTGGTTGAACCCCGCACAGCTGCTCTTATTTCAATAAAGTTGCTAGTATAGTTTGTATAGATAGTGACTTTCCCATAAATTTTTGATCTATCCCTTATATAGGACATTACTGCTTATGGACTTACACTCTATTATATTCATTGATATATGTATCAATTTATATATATATAAATAATTGCTTATAGGACATTTTACTTCCCATTCACACAGAACTTAGACCTATATGAAGCCATTTAAGTATGAAATAGGATTTATATTAGTTTTGTTCCGCCATAACTCTTTAGGAATTTGGGAACTGCCATCCTAGATCAGAACTTTTTCTCTGTAGCTTAGATACTGCCACAGCTAGAGAGCTGTTACTAGATACTACCTAGGAAATTTGGAACGTGAAAGAAGCAGAAAGTTATGAAATCAGCTTTTAATAAGTTAGATTTCTGGCTAGCATTATTGACAGTTTTATTTATGCTCTGAGATATCACTGAGGTTATTGTTGGCAAAAATGCTTCTCCTGTCCTGGTCCTAATCCACGTGGTCAGGACCGTGAATTTAGCTCTGTTTTGTTTAGTGACAGTTACTGTGAAACTATTGGATGATCCATCTCCAAAGAAATGTTGTGCTGTGGGGGAAGAGTCATCCCTAAGGAATCAATATTTCCATCTGAGCAGGGGCTGCCATTTTCAAAGACAGCTAATAATTGTTGCAAGAGCTCCAACTTTGTGCAGTATGTCAGTGTGTGGGATACTCTGGCAAAAATTCAGGGTGACATAGTTCATTATGATTCCAGAATTTGGGTGCTTTCTCTGCAGAGCTCTTTGTGACATGTAGAACTATGTGTATCACATCCTTATTTTCAGACATGTCACTCCTTAATACGCTGGGAATAGATTTATTTAACATAAATTGAGATTCTGCTCTACCTGGTCTTGCGTCAATGGATGCTTTCCCTGTCATATCAAAAGCGTTGTCTGAAACTATTGGAACTTGTATTTTTTACTTTACCATTGCTAACTCTCTTTAAATAGTATATTAATGAAGAAAATATCAGTGAAGATAAACCTTAATAATTACACTAAAATACACTTTAGTTCACTTTTCTTGGGTGCAGGACCCTTTGATACATGATAAAAAAAATACTTCTACCTTTTGCATAATGATTCTGAAATCCTAAACTGGGGCCACAGATGAAAGCACTTGCTTTTTTTTTTTTTTTTTTTTTTTTTTAAGTTCTTGTGCTATCATGGGAATTTTTTCTTTTACCTACTTGTTGTCCTAACAAATGTAGCTGTAGTGTTTAAAGTCATGTGGGTTCCTGGAAAGGAATTTACAGATGTATACCTTGCACTATAAATCTTAATTTTATTCTTGTCAAGTAGGTTTTCTATGGTTTTAACAAATAAATTCCACAAATTTATTTGTATCATTCCTAATGTATAAAAAGGGGAAAAATAAAGGTAAAACTTCATCTTTGTCATGGGGATGCTGTGAGAATGTATATGAAAGCTATGTGATTAAATTAATGTTAAATAATGTCTTTTCATTAGCAAGAATTGTCTGAATCTATACCTTGTTTAAGTTAAGGTACAGTTAAGGTCAATAGTAGAGCTGCTTCTGCCACTTCTTGATAGGGAAAAACTACATGTGATAAAAGCATGGAAGATAACATATTTTACCTTTATTTAATTTATTATGCTTATGCAACATATCGGCTTATAGCTGTTTGGACATGCCATTCATGCATTGTTAATTTGGCAGTGGCAAGTCTGTGCTAGTTAATTCCCCTACCCCAGAGCAAATTCAAGTACTGAGTAACTTTAGAAAAATTGATTCCCGTCTGCTCTTTCCTCCAGACTGCTTTAAAAAGAGCTTCTTCTAGCCATGATTAAAAACTCCCTAGTATTTTTCTCTATATTTTTAATGAATGTATGTGTTAGCAAGCAGGGAGTGGTTGGAGGGGGGTAGATGCAAAGGCTTCCTTGGCTAAGAGCATAATCCAAAAAACTACTTCCAAAATTGACACTTGAGATGATAGTACTAGCTCGTGTTCCCTTCTTTAGTGTGTCTGTGCATATGAATTTATGCACAAAGTGCTAGTACTTAAGATTCATACATAAAAAATTTCCATGGCTATTTTGTGAAATAAAATAGAGGATGATTCTTGTTCTCTCTATCAACAAAAAAATATAGCCTTTTAAAAAAGCTGAATGAAAATGTCAAATTTTATCATGGCTGTAAGTTATAATTACGTTTTTAATTGGTTGCTGTAATGGAGTGTCCTTAACCAAACCTATTTAGACAAGAAAAGGATATGCTGTAGACTGCAGACTTTGCATCAAGGAATTAAAAAGCTGGTAATTCTGATGATCAGGAATCACTTCGTGCTTCTGCTGTAGAGGAGTTGTTTTCATGCTGACCAGCTAGGATGGGAGATTGGGTATTGAATTCTAGGATGGTGTTTACGTGTGATGGTCCCTGCTTGTACTATTACTACTTTATTAGGAGATGTGGTCTCTGGCTGTTTTTCATTTCTTTACTTGAAAAACATCTTATGATCCTGCAAAGTGGAAGTCCTTTTCTTTAAGTGAGGACTGAAGAGGTGTTTATCGGGGCTTGTTTCAAATGGAAAACCAGCTTTGTTTGCTCAGCAGGATGGATACCTGACAAACAGCTTCTTACCCAAGGGAGGCTGCGGGCAGGGGTGTACTATGTGTCAGATAGGCTTATGGGTTTGCATTTTCATCGCATCAAGGTAGATTAATATATAGTGATGAGATTTTGAGTATGGCTGCATTGCGATACAGTTCTTGAATCGTGAACAGATGGTGTGTTTTGTTTCGTATTTATAGGAAATCAATATATTATTTATATTAGCATTTTAAAGTGAAATACTGAAATTCCAGTGTTTGTACAAGGACATTGTGAGAATGAATTTGGTAGCGGAATCTTTGTATTACTGCCAATTACTGTCTTTACCTGAGAGAGAATCACTTGTAACTCTTCATTTGGGAAGCATGAAGTGCCCTTAAAGACCAGGTGTAGTGGAAAGCTGGATGTTCACTCACCTACACCACTGTCCCCAGTACTGTGGGTAAAGCTAGGTGAGAGAACTTGTTCTTCTGAAATTTGGGATTTAAGATGTTTGTCAATTAAATGAAATTTGGGGTTTTTTTAAACTGAAAACAGACTGAAGATATCTCTTAGACACTGATCATGAAAGCATTTTCTACACCTTTTTATAGAAATTACCAGGTCTGTAGGGCTGTGAGTGGGATATTTCTTTGTTCCTGATATGAAGAGACATAGAGCAAAGAGGCCAGGGACTTAAATCTGGATATCCTGTATGTGATCTAGTGCTGTGATTGTGTCTTTCCGTGGTTATTTTTTGTTGTTTGCCTGCCAGCCCTGGAACATTAAAATAGTCATAGATCCTCTGTCCCTGAGAAGGAAGTCTAGCTTGAGTCTGCGGGTAAGAGTGAAATAGGAACAACTGTACTCTCATAAAAGTTCCCATTGGGAAGACTTTCCATATTCTAACAAAAAAAACAACCTAGAAAAGTTTTTTATTAACCCTAATAGGGAGCTGCTGGACAGCTGCTGTGTTTTGCTGTAGAGGCAACTGTATTTTTCTGCTAGGGGAACTGTTTTTTATTCTGTGTCCTGTATATATTTTTCTGATTATTTAGTTACCTTTTGTGCTGTTTAGTGAATGATGCCATAGACTATTTAGGGTTTAACTGTTTTAAAAAGCTACTTTTGTGACTGAGACAAGAGGCAGTTAAATTGGGGCTTTTATAATATCGACAAGAAAAGCACTTGTGTGTTTTATGATTTAGTTTATGGAAGTGAAGAACACTGCAGGGACCTAAGCTTGTATTTCAGACTAAAGTAAAATAAAAGGACATTGCTTACTATGATTGGGGGATTGAAAGAGGAACACTGCTTAAATTAAACTGCAGCTATAAAGGGAGTTGGTCTTGGGCTAAATGGCATTGTTTGTTAGATATTTATTTTCAGCATACAGACAGTTACAAATGATGGTAAAAGAGGAGCCAAGATTTCAGAAGAATGAGAACAGAATATGAATTGTAGTTATGAATGGTCCCTTGTTTTTGAAGCTGGCAGTAGCTTGCTGATGTCTGACATCCCATCTGTAACAGAACAATTTGTTTATTTCTAAAGATCACATTTGTCTCAGTAAATAAAGGAAGATGTATTGTGTAAGGTAAGGATCAATTATTTCGTGTGACAATTCAGACAAGATGTGTAACAAAGAGTAACAAGAAAATTCCCGTTGCAAAAATGGAGCTATGGTGTTACATGCTACTCCTAATTATGTATTTTTTTCTTCTAGCTAAGTGTATTTGAGCATTGGGAAAAACAAGAAATAGAAAGAAAATAGATTAATTAAAAACTTCTGGGTTTAGCATCTACAAAGAAAATGCAGTTTACATAGATGTAATAACTTATTTTGAAGTAATACAGTCAAATCTTTGCTAGACGTTATACTGCATTAGATGATCAGATATGATTTACTGTCATAGATTTAAGAGGTTGACTTCATCCTTTTGATAGTATTTGGTGTTTTCTTTCTGAATAGTAAGTTATAGTTGTTTTTTTGTATTCACTCATCCGGTCTATAAGGTGACTTTACTGCTGGACTTGCTAGCTGTGTGCAGGGACAAGGCCGAGGCATGTTCATCGAAAAGTGCAATTGATGATGAGATAAAGGGCTTCCAAGGGGTTGCAGCAAAACTTTTATCTTTGGTCTGGGATAACTAGTATTGTTTGCTTAAAAGACAAGCAAATTGTAAAGCAATTTGTACTGATTTTTGGGTGTTCTTTCAATGAAGAGTTGTGTAAGCTAAGTTCTGAAATTTTAATTTCAAACAGTGAGCCAACATATAAGGAGATATGTGAGTTATTTTTTTTCTTTGCCACTTTTGCCTTTTTAGGACTTGTATCTAGCATTAACTGGCCAGGATAATTGCTGCCAAATAACTGACGGATATTTTGGGGTCAGATTTTTTTAATTCTATTTCACTGATCCTGGTAAATATTCGCTAACCATGCCTAAAGCCTCTAATGATTCTACTCTGGAGTTTACAGAGAGATTAACCTTTTTATACATTTTTTATAATTCTTTTATCTTGTGCATGAGCATGGGTAAAAACTTGTTTGCATTATGATAAGTTAAATAAAGTGTTGGAATTATTGAATGAAACATTTATTAGGTGCTACATGCTTTTGCTGCAGAGGAACTGAAACTATGCCTAGCAATCTGAGGAAAACATACTTGATAAACATTTTTTGGGAAAGAACCCTGCAACCCTCTTATAGATTTTCTTTTTTTCTTCCTCATTGAAATAATCTTTCCAGGAAATGGGACCTTGTCATACTTCCATTAAAGTGAATACAGAAAATGATTTAGTCTGCCAAAGAAGGGTTGTTGCAGGAATATATCTCATTGTTAAATACTCTGTTGTTGAGCTCAATAACTTTGGTTAGGTGAAGGCATGATAATTTCTGAAAAATCATCTGTTATGCTGGTACAAGTTTCTCCAGGGGCTGGAAGAAGGACGTGTGTGCTCCTGTGCGATGGGGATGCCGCCACTGATGGTTGACTTCCCAGTCTCTGTATTCCCAGTTCTGTGTGTTGCTGGGAGAGACAAAGGGAAATCCAGCTGCTGCCCTGGAAGTAGTAAAGTGGTTCAGTGTAATGTGTCTGGAGGATCTTAGGGTTCAGTGTAACGTGTCTGGAGGATCTTAGCAGTGTTCTGTGTTGCAAAGGAAGGTGGAAATCAAATTAACTTTGGCTGAGATTGCTCTTTCCTACTTGCATATCGGTTGGTGACCTACTCATGTTTGCACATGAAGAACACCTGCCAGCCAAATTCTTAAGACTACTCTTCATGTTGGAAAAAATTCCTTCCTGACTTCCATGTGGACTGGCTGAAGCTTTGAATCATGAAGTTTGGTTATGGCAGTCGTCCTCGGCCAAGGTTGGGGTTGGGGCCGAGGCAGGGCTTCCTTTCCTTTCTGTGGCTAATGAAAGGAGGCAATGAGAAGGACTCTGAGGCTGATGGATGGGAAGGTCCCAAGGAAACGCCATTCTTGCCCTGCCCAAGTCCAGTGTCCACCGAGGCGATAAAATTTCTGGTAGAATCTGTGTTTAAAAGCGTATTGTAAAACAGGATTTTGGAGAGTTCAGTTACTGAGTCTTGATGTAAGAATTACTGTTTTTGTGAGTTTGCTTGAATTCCCCAGGTATTTGTTTTTGAGCTATAACAGGACCTTAGTATGTTAGGGGAAAGAAGAGCAAGATGCATTAAAACGATAATTAAATGCTAAGAAAGGGGATGCTATAAAACTCCCCGTTAGTTGCTGGCGTAATGGATTTGTCACACTTTGTATATATTAAACTTTGTTTACAAATCAGTCTATCTGTATAGTGCTCTTTAGGCTGGGCGAAGCGGTAACAACAGAAATGAGTAGGTGAGAAGCCAGCTGAAATCCAAAATATTTCCACTATTGTCCTGGATTTACAGGACATAACTGTTCTGTTCTAGTCTATAAATTTTTCTGTAGTAAAAGATGCTGTAAATTGCTGTAAAGGTTGATTTCTAGATTGCTTCCTTGTTCAGAATACATTGAGGAGAAAACTCGAATAGTTAGCTTATTTTTAAGCATGTGAATAGGTTGTGCACAGTGCTCTGGGAGCGTTATATGGAGTTATTGTTGGGAAAAGGAACCTGTGGCAGTATGTCCAAAAAGGCATATCAATCCCTAAAGCCACGTGCATCTTCTGAGCCCAGCCTGGGCTGTTGCCACGGAAGGAGGCTGAGCATGTGAACGGCTCAGATGCTGATAAGGGAGTCAGATGCTTTTAGGTGTTCAAAGTGTTGCTTTTGGGGAATGCCAGCAAGTCCTTCAGTTTTCACATTGCTAGATAAAGGGTTTTTCAGCCTGGACCAATGACCCAGGTTTTAGGCATCACTTTGCCTAAGTCATCTGAAGGTTTGGTCTAGGAAGTACGTACGGTTGCTGGCAAGGTAGAGAAAGAAACATGATCAAAAAATAAGTCAAATCCCTGCAAAATGTGACAGCCTGATAGGAGGACATTGCTAGACATGATCCAAGGCCTAGGATACTAAAGCTTTTGGTCTGGGTGGGTTTCAGCTCTTTTTAGTATGATACACAGTTTATGTACCCAAACTGTATGTTTTCTTTCTGTAGAAGTGGTATCTTGTGCTCCCTGTTTTAGGCCTCCAGGGTCTCTTTTTGCCACTCTCTGCTTCATGGGACTCCCAATTACTCTTAAGGTCCTTTCAGTCCAAGGTATTATCAGATAATACACCAGTTTCGTGTTGCTAATTGGAATTAAACAGACAGTATTAGAAAAATGCATATTCCTCAAACCGTTAAACAGTAATTGCTTCAATGTAAAAAGTAGTTATTTGGAAAACTAGATATTAATAGATGATACCTGCTAGGAAAAATGTGAAGACACAAAGAACAAGCCAGACTGCTCTCACTGGTGGAAATTTCCTTAAAAATGGTTATTTTCTCACAAATATATCAACTGCATGGTGAAAGCTACATTTCCTAGAAAATTTTCCTTTGTATCCTATGAATAGCCAACATGCTCTATCTCTGTGCTGCCAGAGCTGGATACTTCATTTTCCCAATGACTTTGTAGTCCTTCTGCTATTTGTTTGCTGTTTTATTAAAGCTCTCTAAAGCCGCCATCATCAGCACCTATCTCTGCCAACAGGCAAGTCAGACAGCAAGGTGGCTTTTGTGTTTTGACTGCTGTTCCCCATGTTAGGTGCCTGGTGTCATGTATACTAATTCAGACTGGTAACCTTGGTACTGTTAAGTGTAAGTGTATTAATATTCCTTTAATACTGTTGGAAAGCTAATAGCCTTTAATACAGATAGGTGTTTTTCAGTGTAGATAGTGATCTATCATGTATAGGTCTATAATGGCTGTACATACTTTCCTTACAGCATCTTCTTTAAGGACTTCACTTGCTGCACATCAGCAACATTTCTTGGTGAAATTTTAATGGCAGAATCTACTAATATGGTGCTGAGGTGGAAAAGACCTGCTTGGGACCAGGCTTGGTCTATGTTTCTGGCTGTGGCAGGCAATACCAGTGTCACCAGTGTGCCAAGCATAAAGGCAGTTGAAATAAATGGTCACAAATGCTGATTTTACGTAGCAGCTCTTCTGATTATAGCATAGCCATCACTGAAAAGCACCTTGTGGAGTTACAAAGGAGTCCAGATCTGCTGGTGTTGCTGCTGCTACTCTCTGGACAGCCTAGTTCATGTCTAATGTTTTTATTTTAGACTTCCAATTTTTTTTGCAATAAACTAACTTGAAGCCTAATTTTTAGCATTGTGAGTAGTTTGTAATGTTCAACGTTTTTGGTATTTGTAAATCTTTCCTAACATTCACAGATCTGGGCTTTATTTCAAGAAATGAAATTCTTTAGTATTAGGCATGCTGCTGTTAGCAGTCTCTCTCTGAAACTTGAGCAGCCAGATTCATCATTCTTTTGACTTCAATTTTGAGTTTGTTTTTTATCCAGAGGAGTAATATCTGTTGTGCATGCTTGACAACATAATTAGTATGTACTGTGTGTATTTATGAAATACAAAAGAAGCATTTTTACTTATTTCTTTTTTGTTTATTTGCAGGGAGAGCCTGCTCATTCATGTGGTTTTGCTTTTGTTTCCATCACTGGAAACACTTTTTGCATGTATGTGTACTGTTTAATTTTGTTGGGTTTTATTTGCAACTGTTTTCCACAGAGACTTGTAATGCAAACGTTGTGGTCATGCTTTGGATGTGTGCATGAGCTGTGTATAATTAGCAGCGTGCCTGTACCACAGGGACCTGCGTTTCCTCTAGCACCAGCTTAGCACAACTGCAAGTGAAAGGCGAATGAAAGTCCTTGGCTCTGATCTGCTTCCCATGGGAATGAGTGCTCATCCCTGTGTTTTTTGGCATACAGTTTTGCTTTAGACTTTTCTTTCGCCCAGCAAAATAGACGCTTTGCACCTGTGTGAGTGTACGAGGAGCTGATTTACGGATGCCGGCGGTGTGCTGGCAAATGTCACGCTGTGACTTGGAAGTGTCAGTGTAGGGCAGTGTTTGCAGGAGCACTTGCCCCTAAAAGCCAGCCTTCCTCTTAGCGGGTCCCTCCTGCCCTGGCTGGTCACTCTGCAGCCCTCACCCCTCTCCCCACACAAGTGCCAGGAGAGGTGTCATTTGGGGAAGGGCAGAAGAGAGATGCGTAAGCCGGGTACCACAGTGGAAGAAGGTTTAACTTTGGGTTTCGCTCCTGATACCGAAGAAGTAGCGGTCACAAGTGGGAGTCGTGCACGGGTAGAAAATACCATGTTGCTTTCTAGCTGTGGGAATGTGGTCTATCAGTGCTTAAAATGCTGGGAGAAGCTAGAGGCTGTCCAGCGGTGACCAAGTCTCTTCTTGCAAGTTCCTCCTGAATATGAATCAACTGTTATTTTCCAAAGGTTTACAAGCTGGCCAAATTGGGGAACTTTTGCAGGTACGAGTGTTTCCTAGCACAAGGTTCACTTTCCTGACAAACACCAAGCCTCTGCTATGAAATTTCACCTGAAATAAGTGAACAGCTAGAGAGCTCTTTCATTGTGGAACACAGTCAGCATGGTATGTTTGGGCCCAAATGGTTAGTTTTACAAAAGTAATGATAACTTTTAAAAATTCAGTTATTTCCTGGGTATGTGCACACTTCCATTTCTTATTTCTGTCTAGTGCCTTGTGCACTTACATAAGGAGCTGGGCAGATTTTAACTCTTTAGAAATAAAGGTTTGAAAAGGCAAGTGTATCTCATCTGAGAAATCTCTGGAATATATCACAATTAAGTAATAAGCACTTAGATTGCTATGCCTGGCCGTTTGCTTTGATTTGTAACCTTTGTAAATTACCAAATTTTATAATACCTAAAAATACTCTAAGATAGGAAACTTTTTTAGTATTTTTTATGGAAAAGTTTTGCTTATTTCAAGATACTCAAGACTTTGTAGGAAGTTGAAATGTGGGCAATACGGTTTGATGGAAGGTGGGTCTATGCAGTCCCAAGTGTCTTGTTGCAATCCAAAATACATGAGTAAAAAAGGTAAATGTTTTAAAACTGCAGAATAAGAACAAGCAGCTCCTGCCAGTCTGCTTTAGGTTCATTTGTATTATTTTTTTTTCCACTAAATAATAATTAGATATTTTCCATGCAAAGCATTATACACTTATTTTCTTCATTGGTCATTGTAAGGTGGTGATATGGTAAAAGTGACTAAAAATGTTTATCATCTAGAAAAAAAAGAAAATTTGGCATTCAGTGAATATACGAGAGACATTACACTGTAGAGCCCCCCCCTCCCAAAAAAAAAGTGTTGGAAGAAAGGTGACTGTTAGAGGGAGAAAGAAAAAAATATATTTAGCATTTCCTTCAATCTCTAGAAAATTCTTTGTCATGGGTTCTTTCAAATATAATAGATGCATTTCTTCTTTTTTTTCTGTAGTTCCCTGCTAACTTTAATTAAAAAAAATAATAAAATAAGACTGCAACTGATTGCAAGGGTAACATTCCTAATTATACAGAAGCCTTACTTTGATTTCTAAAACCTTAAAACATAACATAAAATAGTCATAGTTCTTGATGGCAGCATGCCTGTTTATGTCCAGGACTTCCAGGTTTGTTGTTACTGTGCTCCAGACTGCTGAACTGTTCCTTCTTGGGATTTTGTTTCTTTCTTCCTTATTCCATGGAAAACCATGATAAAACTCCGTTGACTTCTTCAACATCATCTCTGATTTACATGATTACAAGGGAGGACAGAGTTTTGGTGTGCTTTTTTCCCCCCCCCGTGTGTTTGCACTCTGTTCAAAGTGCACTTGATAGTAAGTGCAGAGCTATTTTGTCTTACTTTTGTATCTCTAAAATAAATCATTGAAGAAAACTTTTAATGAAGCTTCACTAGCTTAATCTCAGCTTTAAACTTGATGTCACTCTTTTAACTCTTTAGCTCTGTTACATTGAACTATAAATAAATTAAGGAAAATGAATGGGAAAGCAGCAAATAGTGCCAAGAATAATTTGCAATTGGCAGTGTAACCAACAATTGTTTAAATTTGCTTATGCCCCAGCAGGTCTCTGTAAACACAGCCTAAGTTAGCTTGTTTTTGAAGTGAGCTTAAGAAAAAGTCATTTCACTGAATAATGCACCACAGAAAAAAGTCATAAATCCATGTGTTGTGATAACAATTATGAGAGTATATATTCCTTTTTCTAATCCTAAATTCGCACTTTCACACTTAATTTAACTTGAAGGCAATTCTTCCATTATATCAGATTTTTTTTTTTCATGCTTTAAAACTCCAAATAGAAATTTTTAGAAATGCAAGAATTTCCATGAAGCATTTGCAAAGCAAATGCTGCAGAACGGTATTGGCATAAGATGAGAAAGTTTAGTCAATTACTGTATTCTCATTGCTCTGGTTGGAATGCGTAAAGTTAAGGATGTGAGTAGTGGTGAAAGGGGAAATTGGTTTTTCAGTAACTAATTTAATTTGACGTAAATCCAGGCAGACTCTGTAATCCTAAGAAGTCTGTGATTATTACTTTGGCAAAAAAAAAAAGTAGTTGTCTATGTGATTTTTGGAGGTGGGGGGCTGCCTTTTGAAATCCCCTCCTCACCCCCACAGTTTTTCTCTGCAAGCTCAGTTGCCTGGAAATGCATTTTTTGGTTTGATCCTTTTGATTTACAGTTAA
Organism: Elanus axillaris; assembly: GCA_026212715.1. Classification (NCBI taxonomy): domain Eukaryota; kingdom Metazoa; phylum Chordata; class Aves; order Accipitriformes; family Accipitridae; genus Elanus; species Elanus axillaris. The sequence continues at coordinate 7,525,430 of JANZLQ010000017.1, read as the reverse complement.
AGGGTTGGAGGAACTGGGTCTTTCTTCATGAGCATGAAGCTTTGCAAGATCTGGGGTGGGTTTTTGTAGCCAAATTCATCCCAAAGGCAACTATGCTGTGTGTCTTCCTAATTTATTGTAACACTTCACAAGTGCTTGTGTGTGTGTGTGTTGTTCTGACATAACACAGCTGTAGAAAAAGAACATATTTTCAGAACTGTAGTTATTCAAGATGTCTTTTATTGCATGACATAATCTGTATTTATCTGCAGTGCTGAACAACATTTCAGTTGAAGCAAAAGCACACACACACCTTTATTTTTGTTATTAAAATACCTTTTCTGTCAAATGAAATGGTATGCCCTTGAGATTAAAAGCTTAAAGGAGAATGTTTTTATTGAGTATGAGGCTTAAGGTATCAGTACACTTAAGGGGTTAAAGTTTATCTTTATACCTGCAGAATTAAGTAAATGCAGAAGTGATCCAAAGCTGAAATACAGGTTTAAGACTTTCTGAAGTGAGGATATTTGTCTCCAGTCTGCCCTTTCTAAAGGACGTGTAATCTGAGAAAGGAATTTCTCTCTTTTTTTTTTTTGTCTGTTTTGTAATCTTAACCTACTGCCCATCAGTAATGCGATTTAGGGGCACTTTCCAGGCTGTAGTGCCTAATTACCGGATTTTATGCCTTGTTTATTTATAATGCAAAGTGAATATTTCTGAATAAATGAAACAGGGCAGCCATTAACAGACATTACAGAAAAAAAAATGAGATGGCACCTTCAATTTTATTTTTTTTTACCAAAGTCAAGAAAATTCCTATTTTAAGATTTCTTCCCACAATCATAAAATATGAGTTGGTTGCTTTTTCAGGGGGAATGGGAGGCACATTGCAGGGGAAGAGTGCATCAGTTGACCAGGCTTTGCTCCTGGGTCCTGAGTCATTCCTTTTGCTTTTAGTATCTCAAATTACCTTTTTTTGCCAGTGGCAGATCTTGTCTGTTTCTGACAAGTGGCACTGCGCTGGACCCGAGTGCCTGGGGAATTGCATCAGTGCAAAGTGCTAGAGTAGGGAGTTATCAGGCATCTGATACCTAACTTACCTTTATATGCCCTAAGGAAGTATTGGATCCAGAAGCTCCCTAACTTAGCAGCCACTCAGGCATTTCATAAGCATACATGCTTTTTTCTTTTGCTGATGTCTAGAATTCACTTCCAGTGAGCAGGTGGGTTCATGGTGCTCAGCTGAGCCTTGTTCCAGCAGCACCCTGGTTGACCGAGTGGCCTAATCCTGCAGAAAGGATCAACTCATTCCAAAAACCTCATCTGCCCATACGAAGTGCAGACAGAGCTACTTTATGTATTTGAAGTGGTTGCTGCTGTGGTTCACTTACATAGTACAGCGAGAGGAGTGGCAGGTAGCAGTGCATGTACATGAGAAGTTGTGGGTTTGTGGCTGTTACCCTGCTTGTGACTGCCGTCTACCTACTTATCTGCCTAGCCTGCGTGACTAACCAACGTTTCACACTCTGGTAATCACAAAAAACACTCCACTTAGTATTTCACAGGTTTGCGTTTTCCAAATTTGAAGTACGCAGACATACTGAAACCATAAAGAAACCAAAAAAAACAGAAATAAAACACCACCCCTTTTCTTTCTTTTCCCCATTATTGTCAAGCAGCAAGTAGTACAGCCTAGCCCGATGGATGCTGAATTGAGACCAATGCTGCGATTGTCTTGAATCATTTGGAAGAGCTCTACAGGATATATCATATCTTTCAGAAAAAAAAAATTAATATTGCTAATGGACAAAAGCAAAAATTAAAAGCCTTAATCCAAAGGCTGACTTCATACAGAAGGCTTTTTAAAAAGCATCAAAATTAAATTAAATGTCCTGCTGTCTCAGCCATAAACCATGACAATAAATGCAGGATAACCCCTTTTTTGTTCCTTAACTATTTTTGTAATTGGTTCACTTTTTCTCCTGCAGGGAGGCTGCATGAAAGATCTTGTTATTTGTGGCTGTGATAAAATATGCTGGCTCAGCCTGCCTGAAGAAACAGAAGCCTTGGCAGGAATGCTGATTACTATGACAATCAAAGCAGTCTAGAGCTGTGGTTTGTGTGGGTTTTATCATAAACATACAAAATGCATCCTGGATGGTAGAAAAGCTGATAATATCATCATGACTCAGGAATCCAATTGTCCTTGCAAGACTTTTTCATACTGTGTTACTTGAAAAGGGGGCAGGGGGAACCCTATCAACTTCATGTATTGTTTCATAACATAATGATGTATTTAATTATATATATTTATTTATATATTGTATATATTTATTATGTATTTTAATGCTATAGCCATGTGATTTTTTTTGGTAACATTTCAAATATGTTGCTGAACACCTGTGTAAAAATTAGGTATCAGTCATGGTTTAAGGAAGAGCTTGGGAGGAAGATCAGCTGGACCAAAAAAATTTCTATAGATGACATTTCTGCCTCAAGGGGACCTCTGGTAAGAGTTTCTCCTCCAGAAGGTGGGAGAGCAGCTAAGGCAGCTTTAGGGAGGGAGGGACAAAGCCCTTTTGTTTTGGGGAGGTGCAGTGATGGCTTCTGGAAGCAGGGAGGAGGCTGGCAGGTTTGGGCATCCTCCCTTGCAGCTGCTCTGGCTATGCTTCCTCTGTGCAGTGTCACTGACAGAAGCTTTGGATGCTGTAGACAGATGTGAATGCATGGCAAAAACAGCAGTCGGTAAGGCAGTGAGAGGGTTTAAACCTTCATGGGTTCTCCAGGCTCCTTTGGGTAAGAACAGTAGGATGGAGGGAAAATGCCTGGCACTTCTTCCTGCTCCCCCTCCCCAGCCCTGTGTACTGTGCCAAATCTGTGCTGCAGGGTCTTCACAAGCAAAGACAACCCCCCCCAATCCCACTTCCTGCCCGTATCGGGGTGTAATTATTTCAGCCATTACTTCTTCAAAGGTAAGAACTGAAAAGTCAGCCCCCCCCACCTCCACCAGAGCACACCTTGTGTGTGGTAATAGGGCTAACAGCATGTTGCATAAGGTCATTGGTTTAAAACTATCTCAGATTGGAGTAGGAAAACCTATCTGCTGGTCTCTCACAGTGTGCATGAAGACAGTTACTGTCACTGGCATTTTGACACTGTTAAGAAAGAATGGACTTAGAACTTTGAGTTAGAAAGGAAAAAATACTTGAAGTTGTAAAGTCCCAAAGTCCCTGTACAAATAAATCTGTGAACTTATCTTGTTTAAAGAATCAGCTGCTTAAGTGTTTTCCTAAAAATGTTTTGGTTCGTTATGACAGAAGCGAGGGTATTTGCATTATCACTTCTTAATTGCTTTCCAAGTAATTTCATTGTTTACACTAAAGGATTTATTGAAAACTGCGAGAGGTCATGAACGTGTCAAGGAGCTTTTGTTCAATTCCAGTAACCTCAAAATCTAAGGGTTCGTTGTATAAGCTTCATTCATAATGTGGAACACTGGCTGGTCCTGTGAAATTATTATTAAGAGCAAACAACCAAAAGCATGTCTTTCTGCACAGTTCTAGAGCATGAACCAAAAGCCACAGTTACAAACAATGAAGAGGACGATGAAGGAGAACAGTTTGACTTCGACAGTGGAGATGAGATACCAGAAGCAGACAGGCAAGCCCTTGTTCCACCTCCTCCTGGTCCTGAAAATAACATTGGGCACCAAGAGGATAATGCCACACGTAAGTCAGTCTGTTGGGCTGTGCCTCCATTAGGCTAAATAGTCAAGACTGATTGTAGGATCCCTTTTCTTGACAATGGAATAAAAATACTTGTAAAAAGAGGTTTCCATGGAAATACCATACAAATGTTTTGAATATTCCTGCTAGTTATGCTCCTGGTAGATTTGACAAGGCAAATGACTATCACATGTAATTCCTGTGAGGTTTCCCATCAAAGTGTGACATCCAAACCAATGGATTGGTTTCAGTCACAGTGCCATGCTACAGGAAAATGTTATGCCCTTGCAGCTCTAATGGTATGTGGATGGCTTGAGATAAGCTGCTTTCACAGCTAAGCTTGTTGGTTGCTGATGTCAAGATGACATGCATAAAAATAAATGGCATCTGAATGTATGAATTTTGTTCATAGACAGAAGTCTTATTTTATTAAACATTAGAACATTTGTTACAACACATGCAGATGTTCCCAGTGCTGAGGTGTAGTCTGGAAATAGCTGTATTCTGCTCAAATCGACAACAGCTGATTTTGCTGACTTTGAGCCAATTTCCTTTTTTAAGCGGAGTCATTGTGCTCATGGCAATTAAAGATAGATAGCTCTTCAAGTAACTATGCAGTTTGACAGCCTGAAACTTAAGCACCATCTTTCTGTGAAAGTTTGTTCCTTGCTTACCCTTTTCTGAAGTTGTACTTAGAGCTCAAAAACTTTTAATTGCTTGGGATGCAGTTCTGCAGCTTGATTTGGAGGAGCCTTTGGTTCTGCTATATACATCAGCTTGTCTCAAGAGATACTAGGAGCTTTGTATAACAGAGAATAATTTCTTTTCAAAGAGGAAGACTTGGAAAGTTATTTTCTTTCCCCTTTTCTTAATAGAGCATTTTCAGGACTGTTCTTTAAACAGTGTCCCTCCAGTGAACTTTTTCTCTCCTTGTGGCTATTCCTAAAATGCTTCTTGTATTTGTTTTTATAAGATGCAAATTAATCTAGAATCCAGATTTTTAACCTTCAAGGTTTAAGGCTGTTTTGAGCCATGTGCTTATGATAAGCAAAAGAGGGCCCTGGCTACTTGTCAGAAATCCTCTTATTCAGGATTTAGAATCCAGTTATTGTTTTTTCCATAGGCATCCTTGTAACCAAGCTTGTTTTGCTGTTGTTGCATTTCTCATCTGTGAAACGGGGAGGATAGCACTACTGTGTGGGAATCTTATGAGTCATAGATTGTAAACAACTTGTATAGTAAGGATCATGTCAGTGTCTTGCATATAAGCAAAAAGCAATACTAAGCAGCTTGAACAAGTATGAAAAATAAAACTTTTTTTTTTGTTTAATTTTTTGACTAAAGGGGCTGATAATTTAGAAAACAGTGAGAAGCTACGGACATCAGAACCTGCTGTGGAAGGCACTCCAGCCAAAGTAAATCCCTACTCAGTCATAAATATTTCACCAATCCAGGATAAGGATTCATCCCCATCACCAGAACCAAGTCCTCAAGATGAATGTGCAAGTCCAAACTTGTCCGGTGGATATTCTGTTCCTGTGCCCTGTGGCTATGCTGTGCCATCTAATTTACCTTTGATACTGCCAGCATACTCCAGTCCTGTCATAATACGCAGTGTTTCTCTAGATGAAGGAGGTACTGTATTTATGCGCCTTTCTTTATTTGAAGGGGAATCCTTGTTTAACTCCAGGTACCTGTGCTCTTTTGTAAATGCTTCTGTAGCACTCAGCCTGGACATGTGTGGGAGATTTTGTGTCAAAACAGAAAAAGAACTCTATCCTGCAGTATGAACTAAAATTTCTTATCAGACTTGGAAGAAAAATGTCATTTTATTTAAAAAAAAAAGTTCCTATCAGACTCTGCTTGCCATACTAGGATTGAGATGCCTAAGTATTTCAAGTATGTACCTAAGTATCAAGTATGTACATATAGTACAGGGGAGGACTCCTGTCTTACCTTGCCGTTAATAATGATTAATAGTAATTCCCTTTAATGTCATGAAATAATTTCCAGAGCCATAGTTCAGTGTTCAAGCCAAATGGTTTCTTCTCATACCTTATCATGTTTTACCTAGGTCCTGGCAGAGTTCCTGTCCCTTTTACCTTTTCTGTATGTACTTCTGTTTGTTTGTTTGTTTATTTTCCAATCCTTGTGGATATAGAGTTGCTGTGGGATTTTTTTTCTTGATGAGCTGATTAATTCTGTTTGTCCTTTGGTACAATTTTAAGACAGAAGAGGAAACTCGAAAGGGAAATAACTATGGATTGTTACAGAAACAGGAACAGTCCCCCATTTTGTAGCCAGAATTGGCAAAGCTGACAGCTTAATGTCAAGAGAGCAGGAGGAACAGAAAGCTCCCCATGTCCTGCCATTTTTTTTTTCTCTTTCTTGTATTTTGAATATACTATTCTTTAGCTAGACAGCAATTCCACTGTAATTCCATGTACTGTGATACTTTTTTTTTTTTTTTTTTTTAGCCTTTGCTCTCTACCAGCATTAGGAATATTGGCAAGTAAAAGCAAATGTTTGTGTGGTTGTTACTACCTGTAGAGGAATATATGTTTGAGAGATTAGAATTAATTGCATCAGACATTGTAATTTCCTCTTAACAGCTCTTCTACCAAATTGCTGTGTCTCTGAATTCTTTCATTTGCAAAAATGGATAGTGTGAAGAAACTACTTTTTTTTAGACATGTTTAAGAATAAAAAAATATATATATAGTATAGAAATAGATTATTGATTAGCAATGAACTAGTAAAATCAGTTTCTTATGCTAAAAAGTACCATTTGAATCACACTGACATTTCATTCCAAGTATTTTGGTGATTTTATTTTTTTTCTTTACTTAGCAGGTACACAGTCAGCAACTGAAGAATGTCATTATAATTCTGTAAACTCAGAGGAGCCTCAAAATAGGTGATTGCCAGTTCAGCATGTTTTAATGATCTGTAAAAACCTTAATTCCTAAGAAAGCTTACATTTGATAAATATTTTATTTTTCTTGTGTGATGCTTCCATGTTTGTTTATTTTCATTTTCTTAACTCCGTAACTCTGGTTGTGTAACAAAGTCAACAGTGGTTGAGGTCTTGTGTGTGTATAACCATGCATGACATTTTTGAAGGAACTAGGTTTAATTTTTATAGTCATAGCAATGTCAGCTGCAACAGGCTGCTGGAGATCTTGTAGTCTAGCCTGCTGCTTTCAGCAGGACCACTGCCAACACACCATTAGATCAGCCATGGCCTTGATGGCTGAACTTTGAAAACCTCCAGGGAAGGAGATGCTGCAGCTTTCCTGAGCAGTCTTCCCTGCTGTACTACCCTTTGGTGATTTTTTTTTTTTTATTTTTTTTTAGTTATCCCCCCCCCCCCCCTTAATGTCCAAACCAAATCTTTCAGTGTGCAGTTTCTTGACCATTCCCCCTTGTGTATCTTCTGGCACTGAAAAAAAGCAGCCCCCCTAACCTCAAAAGAAACCCAAACAAAAAAACCCAAACCCAACTCCATCACCTCTGTAGCTCTCTTTCAGACAGTTGTAGTGGGTGTTGGATCACCCCATAGCATCCTTTTCAACAGACTAAAGCTCCATGTCTTCCACCTCTTTCCTTGTAGGCCATGTGCTTTAGTCCCCGACTTCAGTTTCTCCACATCTCTCTAGAGGTAGCTTCAATTTCTCTACAACTATGTAGAAAAGGAGTGCTGGGAATCCAAAACTGGATGTGCTGCTGCAGGTTCAGCCTCACCAGTACCATCCAGAGCAGGATAACAGCCTCATCAAGCCTGATGACTCCAGATGTAGCCCAGAACATCTTTAGTCGTATTTACAGTGAAAGAGCACATCTCATGTCACTGCTTTCTAAGAGAGAGTTTTCTGTGTTCTGGTAGAAGAACTCAAAAGCAAAATATTTCTTGAGATTGGAAGGGAAGTGTTTTCAGTTTCTTGACTAAAATTGTTACACTGTTAAATAGAATAGCTTATTAATCTCCTAATTACATACTAAGGCAATGTTTTTGACTAATCAGCAGCCTTGGAATGGGAACTGGAAGGCAGCAAGATATTTATTGTCTTGTCTTCACAGTTGTTTAAAAACATGTGGTGTAGCTTTTAATGCTTTTATTTTGTGGCCTTTTTTTCAAGTGAAGATAACCAGGCCAAGAGAGAGGATGATGCTCTGGCCAAGTGGGTTGCAGATCCTGCAAATACAGCATGGATGGAAAGTAAGTATCAGTGAGCACTGAAGTACAAATATAGAAGGTCAGTTTTAAGTTGTGATCAACAGTATGTGTGTATCTGTATGCACACATGTATTTTACAGGATTGTCTGTGTTCATTTTTATTGTATTTTTTCAGATATGTTCCAGAACCGAGCTATACCAGTTAAAACATTCAGCAGTGTAATAAATTTGTGTATTTTAGAATAAAATTAACATTCACTTTTCTATGGAGTGCTTTTTGGAGTCTGTAGAATAACTCGTTAATGCCTTAAAGAAATAATTTGGCTCCATTAGTGTGTGTGTGTGGTGGAAATTTGCTCCAGTTCAGAGTCTGCTCTGTGGCTGTGTATGAGATTGTTCTTCTCCTGCAGTACTTGGCAAATAAGTTCTTGGAGAAGTTGGAAGGGAAGGAATTACCACTTTTTCTTGGTGTGTGCCTTGGCTGGCAGCTACATTTTAAACCAGAACAGAGACCATGTCGTTTGAGGACAGGTTATCATGCCTGTTCTCAGCTACTCCCACTGTGCTGGAGGTTCATTTTACATGTCACTTGGAGGGACTGAAGAATTTGCATCCTTGTTCTGCCTCTTAATGTACTACAGTGATCATTACGTTATTTAGTTTTTGTTCTTTTTAAAAATGATTTAAAAAAATGTCTATGACAGCTGCTCTACAGCTGTTTAATAAGGCAATGAGCAGCGGTTGACAAGCACAGAGCATATGATAGTGCTGTAAAAAGGAGAAATGTTGGCTGTTGAAGTGGATTTCTGTTTTCAGGCTACCAAAGGTCGTCATAAACAATGCAGATAAAACTGAAATTTCACAAATACCTTATACTGGTTTTGTGCATTATTGCATTATTTGAATGATGATTATATGTCCTATCAAAATGCTAGTGGAGAACGAGTCATACCTTCATTGTATTTATATGTGCCGATATTACAAAAATTCTTTAGAATAGAATAGAATATTTCAGTTGGAAGGGACCTACAATGGTAATCTAGTCCAACTGCCTGACCATTTCAGGGCTGACCAAAAGCTAAACCATGTTAAGGGCATTGTCCAAATATCTCTTAAACACTGTTTGTTGGTCCCATTCAAATATTAGTGGGGTTTTCTTATTTTTTTTTCTGTTTTGCTTCTAGACCCAGATGAAGTAATTTATGATGATGTGCCAAGAGAAAATTCAGAATCTGAACCAGGTTTGAGGTCTTTGTAATACAGCCCACATTGAAAGCAGTGTAATATGGAATTACGTGCATGTATACTGAATAGATATGTTCGTTAAGTACCTAAAATATATGTAAATGGAATTAACACTGTGTCAATAATTGGTAGGTCGTACAAAATTCAGAATTAAACTAACTCTTGAAAGACTTTATCTCAGTATGTCTCCTACACTGCTCTTATCAGAAACTGATTTCTGCTTTATTCTATAGATACTGTCCCAAATGTCTGAATGTTCTGTATATTAGAGATTTAGTTTTGGGTGTTGTAGCTATAGTGACCTAAACAAGGCAAGGTAGGTAGGAAAAAGAGTGTTTTAAATGGTTAAATAATGTGTGATAAATCATCATTGTCATGGTTATGCAGAGAACTGCTCTTTTCTTGAAAGTCCCCCTTCAACATGAAAATACTTGACAGATGGAACAGGACAGTCAGAGCAGCTGTTTACTATCCTGACTGTGGCGCTACAGAAAACTTTTATTTCAGCTTTGGAGCTGTCCAGCTCCTGATGGTGTGACTATGTTTGGAAGGGGCACAACAGATCTTAAAGGTAGTTGCTGGATCCAAGATTTTACCTTTACTGGGAGCAGTGGAGCTAGGGCTCAAGAAACTTATTTCAATTAGTTCTCACTCAGATTTGTTTTGCAGTTTTTGGTTATAGTGAAGACTGTGCTTAAAGATTGGCTGCTGCTAACTGATTCTGTGTTTGAGAGGATTGGCTTATTAGGAACTCAGTGTCTACTTGTCATGGCTCTCAGAGGGTGTAGGTGTTTGATACTGAAGTTGTTAATGATTCAAGAAAACACTTAAGCTTTCTTGTGTAAATACCACATTTGTCTTTAAAGCTGTAACATTTTAATTTCTTGTTATTAGTACTGTTCAGGCAAGGTGTTTCTTAAATTATTACTGAAATGTGTTTAATTTATTATTTGAAAGTATTATGTTACATTCATGACTTGAATTCTGTTGTTACTGGAAAGTCCTTCAGTGGACTGTGCTGCTCTGGGCAGGGACATCTCTGTGCTGTCACTGCTCAGTCAGGAAACATGTACACCAAGGCCAGGAGGCTGAGCTGGGGAGGGATATGGGATGTGGAGCAAAGCTCTGCTGACCATCTTGGTTAGAATTTTCAGTTTAACCTGGGAGACATTAATTAGAATTTTGGCTTTCTCTTTGTTCCCAAAGACATGGAAAGATTCTGGGAAAATAGGTACTGAGGGAAATTTCATCTTTGTACATTCATGATCTTAATGTCTATTATTTGTATATTTTGTCAGGGAGACACAGCTATTCCAAAAAAGTTGCAGTCAGAGTTCAGTCTACATTAGCAAGATATGTCCACCAAATCACTGGGTAAATCCTGCCCTAATACTGGCATTGCAAAAGTTTGACTTACATAAGTCTTGACTTATTTTGACTGACTATGATGATTCTCTTAAATTATTCATTGTGCTAGATTACCACTAAAATGTCTTCTTCTGTAAGTATATTTTAAGGAGAGTCTTGATATGCATGGAGGTTTAAAAAAAAAATTCTTAGAATTTGATTCTTCTAATTTAGAGGAGATTCCTCTGTGTTAATGATAAAGAATTTAATTAATTGTAATATTAAAATAGTATTATTGGTCAAAATGTAGTTTTTAAATCACAGAATTCAGGGTTTAAACCAATGTGTAAAATGTCAGCTTTTCTTTCGAGTACATATTTTTTCTTCATTTAAATAAAACTTCAATCTTAAAATGAAAGCACAACTTTTGTTTACTGAATTTAACATGAGACGGTTTTAAATACTGTGTTATAACTTCTGACAATAGGGATCCCTGACAGGAGTGTCCACACTTCTCTACTTCTAATGAGAAATGATGCTGCATGTAGAGTGCATGCCTGTTTCCTGATAAGTAATTGGCACTAAACATTTTCCATTTTGTTTTAAGTCAGTTTGTTGTACTTTACATCTGTGCCAACGGAAAGACTTGTGTCTTTAACAGGTGATGCTTTGGTCAGCCTTTGCAATATAGTTTTCTATATCTTGAAAAGGTTAATACTTCAAGCTCTTAGACTAGATTATGGGCAAGGTAACCTGCAGATATGGGAGACTCCTGGTGGAGTTGCAAGAATGACGAGTCATAAAATACCATAGAGTAATATATTTATTGCTACTTTGGTCTGATCTGTTCTGCTTGAAGTAGTAGCATTTTCATTTGATTCTTGTAATGTTTTAGCATTTGTCTTTTGAGCTGATGATGAAAATGTTCCTAAGGACAAATGGCAAGCTTGCAAATGGAAGCACTCTTCTCAGTGCAGATGTGTGTTCGTAGCTACAGTTTGAACTTCCTTTGAATTTCTTCTAAAACATGTTGTGGGATTTGGACATAACAGTGTAGTTTGAGTAGGGCATGTTGTTAAAAGGATCATAGTGGGTACCCATAACACTGTTATCTTTTAGTACTCTGTTTCAACAAAGGCAGCCCAGTATCGCTGTTTGAATATTGAATTTAATTCATATTTAAAAATGTGCATACAAAAGTCTGTATAGTTCTTTATAGTACATCCTGAACAATTTTTTTGGTATTTAAACAAACAAATTTCAGTGTAGGGTTTTTTTATTTTGGTTTAATTCTTGCAGAGGAGATGATTTATGATGATGTTGAAAATGGTGATGATGGTGGAAACAGCTCGCTGGAATATGGGTGGAGTTCAAGTGAGTTTGAAAGCTATGAAGAACAGAGTGATTCTGAGTGTAAAAATGGAATTCCCAGTTCCTTTTTGGGAGGCAACCACAAGAGACATGTATGTATCCTGCAGTGCTGCTCAGTTATTGAGGTTATCCTGATTTTCAACACTTGCCTTTCTCACCTGTATTTCCCTTCTCCTCAATCCAGTTTCAAATGCCAACAGCATCTTTTTAAAGGAGACCTGAATCAGTGTGGGAGCAAGACAGTCGGGAACAAAATGTGCAGGGAAAAGAGAAGATGAAAATATTAAAACAGAAGCTCCTTAAAAAAAGAAAAAACTCAAATTTGATAAAGGCAAAATTTAAAAAGATTATTTTTACTTGTGGGCAGTTCTTCACCTTTTCTTGTTTTGCAGCTGCTGGGTTAGTGTAAGTGGTAAATGAGTGTGGAAAATAATGTGAAGAGCAAATGGGGGTAAGCCTGATAAGACTTGAAGTTTTGGGATCCTTCAAGTACTCAAAAGGCACAAAACTGTTCACCAGTGTTCCCTACCTTTCTGGTTTAGATCTGTACCACTTTGGTTGTTTGAAGGTGACTGAGCTTAAAAAAAAACAAAATAAGAAATGTTTGTCATCAAAGAGAAGTCTGTACCATTTATTAAGGAGAGACGAGAGGTGGCGTGATGCAAATGATCCAGCTGTGGCATCTCTGGTCTAGTATCTTTGCTGCATCCGTGCCGCAGGAGGCAGGAAGACACTGATGGCATGGGTGCCTCCCCTCACTGCATCTTGTCTGATGGCACATCAGGAGGAGCCCCAGCCTCCCGTGCTCTCACTGCTTCAGCTCCTCTCCCTCTGCCCTTGTGCCTTTTCTGGGAGAGGGGGGTCTTGTCTGGGACCTGGGCAGCTTCCCACTGCCGATTCCCTGCTCTAAGCGCTTGGAGGACAGGGGTGCAGGGCACAGTGGGGCCAGGCTGGGTTCAGTGCCTGAAGTCACTGCAAAATTCTCAGGGCCCCCCAGGGTGTGCTGGCTAGGGATAGACCCTCAAGAGCCACTTCACTGCTGGGTACTGTTAGCTGCTCCAGCACCCCGTGGCTGGAGGATGTAGAGGTAGTGGCCAGGGTGTTCTTCCATGAGACCCTTATTTTCATTTTGCAGGTTTCCTATCTTGATGAGAATGAAAGCCTCACTGTCTGTGCTTCCTTCCAGTACACATTATCAGCTCTCCTCTTGCCTCCATCCTTGCTGCCTGTCCTTTGGAAATCAGGGAGTGAGCAATTAACTGCAAGACTTGAGCCCACCCAAATCAGCACTTTGTAAGCTGAATGCTCATCCTCTGGTTTTGTTGTGGTTTTATCCTGACTAGAACAAGTTTAAGCTATTGCAGCTGTTTTGTTCTGGGGAGTTTAACTAGACTGAAGAAAACAGGGTTTGACTTTCTTTTTTTATTTTTTTTTAAAATACCTTTGGAAGAGACTAGGAAATACCTTTGCATGTCAGTGTGTAAATCTTAATATGGCTACTGATTTGTTCTTTTTTGTTTCTTTTTTTTTTCTTTTTTCCCCAATCTTTTCCTGTTATCTGTAGCTTCAGCTTTGGCCATAGTCATAGGTGTCTATTTACACATGTGCACAAAGCGAGGTTTAAAGCCATTTTTTAAACACTTACAAAGTATACTTTGATCTGTCACAGGAAACTGTTGGCAGTGGGTTGAGAGTGATAGCGCCAGGATCAGGCACAGAGTGTCTGAGCAAGAGTGATGGGAAGAGAGATGCATGCTTGTGTGTACTGCCCTGCAGCTGGCTTTTCCAGGCCTGTGATGAAAGGTGTTGAGGATTGCTGTGTGAGGATGGGGATGAGTTGTCTAGGGACACATTAGTTGGTAGATGGAGAAGTCAGACAGGCTGCTGCACCTGGATGGGTTACTGGGAGATGGAGAAGTCAGGAAACTAGAGAAGGGGTTTGGCAGAGAATGAGGAAAGACAGAAACTTTAGGGTTCCTGAAATTAAAACAAACAAAAAAACCCCAAACCCCAACCGACCATCCAAAACAAAAAAAACCCAACCCTCCCTGCACCAGCACTTCAACACAGGCAGAAATCACTCCACACTATACCTTTTTTTCTGTATCCATTACTTGCACTAACTTTCACTTCTCTTCAGGTCTTGTGATGGATGTAACAGTATTTTCCCAGCACATCTCCTTCTATAGCCTTTCAGAGCCTGTGAGGGACTTGCCTTGCTTATTATCTTTAGTGTCCATTGCAAAGCATGGGAAGCTTGGAGGTAGGATTTTTAATTTTAAGTGCTAGTGTGACTTCCCTCAAAGTCACTTTTTCATTATGACGCTTGATTATTATTTTATTTATTTATTTAAGATGGGAAGGTTTTTGTGTTATTAGGTATTCCTAGTCTGTGAACCAGATGCTGTTCTTAATTATACTGCTGTAATACCAGAATGATCATGCTGGAGGTAATCGCATCATGACCCAGCCTAGTGGACCTAAATGCTGGACCTGTCCCTTTGTTTTCAACTCAGTGGGCCTTCTCTTTCCTGATGCTTTCGTCTCCTGCCAAATAACTCTGTTGACATCAAGCTGAGGGTTCTTCCATTGGACTTCTATTATAGGGTGCATCAAATATTTTCTTTGTTTTTTCCTGGTTACGTTTTAAACTCTTTTATCTGGCATTCTCCAAATGTTTAACAAATGTTAATTAGTGTTCCAGAGCATTTGTCTGCAGCCTTCTCCTTACCTTGCAAATGGATAAATTCACATACAAGATGGTTACACCCATGGTTATACAATGAGGCTGATAGATGCATGTGGAAATTACAAGACTGCGTGCATCCTCCCCTGTTAGTATCTCCTTCCCTGACTCACTGGCACTGTCGAGCTCCATCTTCTCAGGTGCCAACAACCTTTGCAGGTTCAGCCTTTGAGAATTGTTCTGATTCACTATTTTGAAGGATAGTCAGAAATATACTCGCTAGGGTTTGTGCTCCAACAAATGATGCTGGTGGCTAAAGTTGATGCATTGTTTCCGTATGGTTTATAAGAGATTTGCACAATATAGTTAATACATAGTTAGCTTAGCCTAAGTGACTTTGCCCCTCTCTTTACACAGTTGCCGGCGTAGCAGAAAGGCGCCTGGCTGAGTTTCAGAAAGTTCAGCGATGCACAGGAGTGATGGTCCATTTGTCAGGTTGGAGCTTCCCTAAATGATAATTTTCCCTTAGTTGTCTGTGTATAAGTAGGCAGAGGGGGCAACATGCATGATATACACAAGTACTTTAGCATGAACTTTGCACTACAGGCTGTTTGAAAAGATTGTGTCTTTTTATACACTGTAGCTTTCTCATGACCTAACGCGTTTAAAGGAGCATTATGAAAAAAAGATGAAAGATTTGATGGCAAACACTGTGGGAGCAGTAGAGATTCAGCAACTAAAGCAAAAACATGAGATGAAGGTAGTGTAGTTGATTTTTGTAACTAGCTACATTTAAATGATTGCTTTTCCAACACAGACAATGTTGTCTTTTTCTTTCAATAACAGCTTGAAAAAGCGGACAATAACTTTTATGAAATTAATTCTACATGTGCTGGATTGTAACTATGCAGTTTGTCTTAAAAGTACTTTGTTGAGGATCTTTTCTCATGCTTATTTTTAATGGTAACAGTTTCAGAACATGAGAAGGGCATTGTCCTTCACTGCTGACTGATGCCCTTATCCCAGTGTGCGACCGAGGCGTACAGCCCCTGCACCTCTCTGAGAGCCGGGTGAGGTCCACAGGGCTAGCCTGGCCCTGGGACTCCAGCAACGCGGGATCAAATTGCAGGAGTCAGAATCTCCCTGTTCTCCATTCTGAGTGGAGCCAATATGAAAAGGCTGGGTTTTTGCTAAAAGCTTCATCTCAAACCAAGAAATTGCCTGATTGCAGCAAGACAGCTTTGTTTGTGTTTTGGTGTCGCTGATTATGTCAGCACAGCTGTGACAGTGGTGGGGATTTTTTTTGCCATGGTGGCATTTTGGGAAAGCAAAAGTACAAAGCGTTTTTTTTAATAAGCATTTCCTAGCAAAACAACACTCCATTTTTACTTTTTTGTGTGAAATTTCTTTTTGCCATAGTATGTGTACTATAAAATTATGTGATTCTTAATTAAATCAACTTATTTCTTCAATTAATGAAATTATTAGTTGTAACATATTCTGCAAAACAGTGTTTATTTAAGAACATAATTAATACAGAACTTGAGTCTAGGGGATTATCTTTAGGTCAAAAATACTTTGGCAGAGTTAGTGGGACATTGGAAGATGGACAAGAACCCTGGCTGTTAATGACATCTTTGTAGTATTAATTTATTACAAAATGTAAAGCTGAGCATTTGAGACTATTTTGAGTTCATGTTTGATGCAGAAGTGTTCTTAAGCATTTCTGCTATTTTAGGTTTGCATACAATATTCCCATGAAGTAAGTCGCTTTCTCTGCGTTTGATATTTTTTTTTTAAGAAAAAGTACAGGTGCTCAGATCTGAGCTTTGATGGATCTGTGTACTTACTATATATTCCTTTGACTTTGGGCTATGTCTATAGCTTAACTACTTGACAGTGTTCTTTTAAAAGATATTTTCATCAAAATGTTCTGCATGGTATGCTCAAACATGTTCCTGTTATTCACTGAACACGTAGACTGTGGTTTTTTTATCTTACAGATGCAAAAGCTTATGAGAGCTGCTAGAGAAGGTACCAAAGATGGGCTTGAGAAGACAAAAGCAGCTGTGAAAAAGGGTCGTTCTTTCATTAGAACAAAATCTTTTAATTCGCAAGGTATGTGCCAATTATACTGTGTTTGTAACTCTCTCTATTCATTTCTGAGAAAGAAAGTGAATGGCCTAGCAGGTTTTTTGTACTGGGAGCTGAGTACTGAATGCATGAAATCAGCTTTATATCAATAAATTATAGTATAATATTAAGTTCAGATGACAGTATGGTCAATGCATCTTGGGTAGTTTTAGGTTTGGGGCAAGCACCTGAGTGACCTGAGGACCACAGAGAAGGGTTCACTTAAAAGCAACAACAGAAAGTCCAAAACAGTGTCATAGATGCTATTCAGATGTTGGCATGTGGGAGTATGGAAATTACGTTGAGGTACTAAGTTTGTCCAGTTCCCTCTGTCCAGTAACTCCTGGATGTCAGGAAAGTCTGCTCTTATGACATGGTTTTCAGTGGTGTGATAGTTGACTATTTAAAATGTTTGTCATGGCCAAGGGATAACAAATGCTTTCCATACTTAAGAGTGGAAACAAAGGAAGAGACTGTTCTGCTTTATCACAGCTCAGTGATTTTTGATGAAAGCTGAGTTTGGATTGGGAAAACAGAAAGTGGTCTAAAAATCAAAAAGCTAACAGTATTTGTGTTCTTTCTATAGTTAAGAGCAAATGTCAGCCCTCTGTCATGAGCTCAGCAGCAGCAGTCCACAGTTAATTTTTGTGAGAGGCTGGGGGTAGTAACCGAGTACAAATGAATTTCTTCTTCAGGATAAGTCTGAGAGGTAGTATGTCTTTCTGTTCAAGTTTTTGCCCAAGTAATATAATGGTTGAAACTTCAGAGATTTTAGAACTACAGTTTTCGGAAGCTAAAACCACAAGACCGGCACAAGACATTTTTAGTGAGCAAGCTAACATAAAGCTGCATCCTTATCTGTAAAGACCAGGACACATCTTACTTACATCTGTGTCGTGGCCTCTTAACTGCTTCTGAGCTTACCTAATTCATAGAGAGAAAATAGACAGTTATTTGCACACACTTTGGTGATCAAAAATGTATCCTCAACTTCCTGCTATTGCACAGGAGAAAATGATCTGCTTCAGCAGGCCAGTGTTACAGTGGACCTGGAATTCATCCTTGCATTTCTGGAGGTTAGGTAGCAGACACAGGATATCTGTGGACGGTTTAATCCCTTAGCCACTTACCAAATCAGGGAGCTAGGGATAAATTTGTCAAACTCATTAATTCCTCCCAGCCAACAGATCTGCTTCCCTTCCCTTTTTATTCTAAGACACAGTTTCTCATACTGTTCTTCCTTTCTCTCATTTCCTTGTGTCTGCTTGTTTGGCTGGCTTTGTGCTGCCACCTATCACTGCACTTTGGTGGTGCTTTTTGCATAAAATCGGTATCTAGGGAGCAATGCAGAATCCCCTATTCTCATTTCTGATGAAAGCCAACATTTTGCTACATTTGGCTACTTAGTTCAGTTATGGAAGGGTGTATGGAATTTTTTTAAGATGAATCATATTATGGGTGTGTTTAATTTCTTCCCAGAGGTAATTTATTTCAAAACTGCTGGCCCTGGAGCTGCAGCGGTTTAACCCTAGTTGTCATGTCCTGCATTCAGCCCTGTTGTTCTGGCTGTGAAGAGGGAGTAGAGGTCAAGCAAAAAATGCATAGGTTGTCTCTTACTGTGTGGATTTTAGGATTTTGAGGTACCTTTGAGAGATATTCTGTATTAGAGTGCCTATTGGTGGTGGTATTTATGTGATTTCAGAAGTGTACAGAAGTGCTGGGAAATTTGTTTGGTAAGTGAAAATCAGACTGCTGTATAATTACTGTGCTTGGATGATAGAATCTTTTGCCTTTTTTTTTTTTCTTTCAATCTACATGTTGTAGAAGTTGACATTTTGGTTATTCAATTATTTGTAGATCATAGATCATCATGTCTGGAAGAAGAAGAGCTAAATTTATTTATTGATGTGGACTGTATGCATACAGAAGCAATTATGACTCCCATGCCTGAAGGATTATCACAGCAGCAGGTATTAGGCTTTTGGAAATAATATCTTCTGCCTCTTTTTCCTGCCCTTTTGTTGTACATCAATGGTTCCCAGGTGCCTTGTTCTTCAAACATACAGGCATTTAATATAAATTAAGTGGACATCTAATTGAGAACTGAAGAAGTAGTTTTTTGAAAATTGGTATGTGTGCATATAGTTGTATCAGTCCTGAGTTCAGCCAGAGATGCAAAATGCTGTTTTGCATTATAAAATTATCTATAATAATGATATGGTTTCACTACCTGAACACTTAAACTAAATATGGTGGTTTTGAGTGAAACAGAAAAGAGTTTAAACATTTTTACTGAGTCAGAAGACATTGCTCCAGGTGGTCCATGATTTCTATTTTAATTGTAGAGAATATCCTGTATGCTATCTGAATCTTAATGTTCCTCCTGATTAAAAAAAACTTGTCCCCAATAAAGTCAAGTCTACAGAAGAGTATATTTTGCTGTTGTCCTCCTCAAACTCTATAGTTACTGTGGAAACCACTTCAAAAAACACTGAAATCAGCATCAGTTAGAAAATTTGGCTGAAAATAAGTCCTGTGGATTCATGTTACTGCATTGTTACAAGTAATAACTATATGAAAGTTTTTAGCTTCTTGTGGTGTCAAGTCAGGAGCTGGTAAGTACCTTTAGAAAATAAGGGGGAAAAAAACAAATTAAGGGGCAGTTGAGGAGAGTGGTATAAGGTTTTTTTTGTTTGCTTGATGAGGTTTATTTTTCTAATGTTTAACGCAGTGAAGTGCTAATCTTGTAAAAGTGCAACTGCTGAACCGTGTTACGTTACTGTAAGATTTCATTATAGTGTAAGGTCTCAGCATCAGTCTGAATGCTATCTTTTCCTTCTTTCCAAATAGGGGTTTGAGAGTTTCACTGGGTTTTACTGTAGGTAATTAAAAATAAATGTACCCTTTTTTGCAAAAATAGAGTGCTCATAGTTTGGAGCCAACTAGTAACTATTGTGTAGGTCATGATGTATGTTGCTTATCCACGCAGGAGGAACTGCCTAAGCGAACAGGAATGGCAAAGCTCAGCTGGAGCTAGTGAGGTGTGAAGGACAACAATGGAAGGTTTCTTATATGTACACTGGCAGCAAAAGGAAGGCTAAGAAAAATAAGGGTCTGCTACTTGATGGGGCAGGGACCTAGTGACAAAGGGCACTGAAAAGATGGAGGTACGCAGTGCCACCTTCCCCTCAGCTTTTACTGGTGAGGTTTGTCCTCAGGCCTCTGAAGCCCCTGAGCCCAGAGGCAGGGTCCTGCTGGGGTGAAGCACTACCCACAGTTTGGGATACGGAGGCCAACTGGACATAGAGGTGTCCGTGGGACCAGGTGGGATGGATTTGAGGCTGCTGAGGGTAAGGCCTTTCTCAGTCATCTAAGATTCCAGTGATCAGAAGACTGAAAAAACGTAAATGTCACACCCTCATCCTCAAAAAGAGTAAGAAGGAGGATCCCAGCTGGCCTCACCTCTGTCCCTGCAAAGGTGATGGAGCAAATGCTCCTGGGAGCTATTTCTGGGTTCAGAAGGACAGGAGGGTGATGGGGAACAGTCAACATAGATAGACCAGCGTCCATTTGTGCCTGACCAGCTTAGGTCCCTTTGAGATGTCTGGCTTGTGGGCAGAGGAGGGCAGAATACGTCATTTACCTCTGCTTTAGCAAGGCTTTCAGCAGTCTCCTGAAGTACCCTTGTAGCCATATAGGTGAGATATAATTTGTATGGGTAAACTAGAAGGTGGGTGGAAAACAGGAGAGGACACTGTGCTCAGAAGAAGGTTTTAGTCCATGCAGGTGGCCAGTGTTAGCAGTGTCACTCAGGAGCAGAATCGGGGCCTGTGGTGTTTAATGCCTTTATTAACAATGCAGATACTGGCTGCAGTGCGTGTCTGGAGCCAATGCCAAATTGGAAGAGTGCAGCAGGCTGTGCCACAAAGGAGCTGACTTTATGAATGTTCTTGTTTTAAACAGCAGGTGGCACGATAGCTTTTGTTTAAAACCTGGTGCCTGTTTAAGTACAATGTCCTGGGTTGGGTCTCAGTCCTGATAGCTTTTGCTTCATTTTGATATTGGCACCTGAATTATGATAAGTTGTTTCTGTGCTGCTGTTACTAGCAAAAATGCGAATATAATTGTAGGACCTGCATGCAGGCTTCTTTTAAGTTGTATGTATCTATTGCAATAACCTGTAGGCACTTTTAAGTATCTATTTTGTATATTATAGAGCCTGAAAAAAACATTTTCTACGGATGTTTATTCTTTTCAGAAGAATGAACTGTGACTAAATGTAGAGTTAGTATCCTTTACTAGAGCAGCTGATGCATACCAAATTAGACACTGCTAAATCCATTCTAAACAAAAATTACACACAACTGATTATACTATATGTATCTTTAGGCAAGGCCTCAGATAATTTTGAAGTCTTCCTTTGAAATGCCAGTCCATGAAAGAAATCCTTGCATAACCTGCATTTAACTTAATAATGCAAAATACAAGTGTGGAGAATTAAAGGCAGCTGTGGCAGAGGAGGCAGGAGGCTGTGGGGATCAGGAGCAGAGAGAAGCAGCTCTGAGATTTGAGGTTCATGGTCATTTAGGCTAGCTTAAAATAGCAAAAGAAGCAGTTTTGCCTTCCCTTGTAGTTGTGGGAAGTGGTTTGATCCTGCCTTTGTGCTGTCTTCTCCCTCAGAGTCCTGCTTTTGAAAGCCCTGGGATGAGCTGGATTAGGAAATGGATTTGGGTGAAAACAAATGCTTTAAACCCGCAACAAATCTAATCAATAACAGTAAGAAGTTTTAATTTTAAGCCAAACTGGTTCCCCAGTCCTTCCTGTAATGTCACCTGCACATGCATACAAAGTGTGTTTTGGCTGAATTACAGAATCAGAGTGGGAGAAAGAGGTGTGATAAATAGCCTGTAGTTTGTAAACATGAAATATAGTAGCATTTCCTGAAGCTTTTACAACTCTGTCAATGTGTATGAATATAGATGAGATGGGTTTTCACTTATGCATGGTAATGCCCAAAAAAGAATGCTGACTTACTTAGATACTTTCTCAGTGGTACAGTTTATATGGCCTTACCTTAAAAAGGCAATTAATGTTTGCTCGTTTGTTCTTCAGGTTACTCCTAATAAATTTATAAAACTTATTAAAAAAGAAAATTAGTCTTGAAGGCTGATTTTGAAAACTGGTTACCTATTTGTTGCAGCAATTCACCAAAGTAGCCAACATCGGTTTATACCTATTGTTATTTATATTAATGCCTAAATTTATACATCTAAAATCAAAAGATAAGTTGCTTGGAATTACAACAGTCAGCAAAGATTATATGTATAGATACAGTAACTGTTGTGTTCTTTAAAATAAATAAATAATTCTAGAGTAATAGTAAATTTAATTACTTTTGAAAAGGTACAGTATTATTTTATTGCAGTTCTAGTATTGAAATTTCTTTGTGTTTCTTCTGTTTTGTTAATGTGAGAATTCTATCATCAGCATTCCCAACTATGATGAACATTACCTGATTAGAGCTTCAAACAAAACTTTGTTTCTTCAACAGGTTGTGAGAAGGTATATTTTGGGCTCTGTAGTTGACAGTGAGAAAAATTATGTGGATGCTCTCAAAAGAATCCTGGAGGTACCTTAATATCTCTTGCATTTTATAATCTGTAAATTTGAAAAATAATCAATCCTTAAACAATCTGTAGTATGACTCACATAGATTTTTGCTACAGATGCTTCATGCCAAATGTTTAGAGATTTTGTGTGTGTGTACTATTACATAAGTTGTTTTTTTCTGCTTGTAGAAGACTCTTTTGTTTGTTTGTTTAAATCTATTTATGGGTTGTTTTTTTTTTCCCACAGCAATATGAGAAGCCCCTTTCAGATATGGAACCAAAATTATTAAGTGAAAGAAAACTCAAAATGGTCTTTTATCGAATTAAGGAAATTCTTCAGTGCCATTCAATGTTTCAGATTGCACTGGCGAGTCGTGTATCTGAGTGGGACTCTGTTGAAATGATTGGTGATGTCTTTGTTGCTTCAGTAAGCAAATGCAACTGAACAGATAATCTGTTTTTATTTTAACCTTGTTATTTCATCTCCATATCTTTCTGTCTAACTTGGCCACTTTATTCCCATATTCTCCAATGCCTGTGGCAACTGTCAGAGTATATATGTACCATCCTGGTAAGAAAACTGACACCAACACATGTCTTCGGCTTGATTGGCAGATGTGAAAGGATTGTGGGCAAAATTTTCAGGCTTTGATCAAGCTTTCAGACATTTAAGTAAACAGTTTCTTTTTCTGAGAAGATAGCGATTCACAAACCCACCTAGAATAAGGTGAGATTGAGGCTCAGCATCTCTTAGTAGTCATGCATAGTATGTTTGTTGGGAGTAGAAAAAAACCCAGTAGGTGTTGGCCTGAATTCCTGGGTTTTAACTGAGCCTGGGGTACAGGTAAAGAATATTTGTAAAACACCATCCCACCCTTAATAGAAGTCCATCCAGTAAAGGACTTGTTAAATTAGAGAAAATAAGAGGTGGCCTTGGTTGATAGAAAGACATTGGTACCACGAGTGTGTGGACAGAAAAGGCTGCCTACCTGCTGGTTTGAGTGCTTTGTTTTGTTGCCACCCAGCTGCTGGAAATGACCACCTTTTCATGCCTGCTGTCTGAGAGCTGGGATCTGTGTCTCTGAGTGTTTTGACCCCATTTCAGTCAAAATGAGATAGTTACTAAAGATTTGCTGTTTAAAACAAACCTGTCTTGTTTTGACTGAAGCAAGTTAGGTAGTGTTAATGAGACCGGCTCTGCAGAAGAGAGAAATAAAATTACTAAGAAGGAAATGGGCAGGAATCTTCCCCTTCACATGGCTGTTTGCAGGCCACACAATCTGTCTGCTTTCTTGGTAAACACTTACCAGCTGAAGGTGGGGCATGAAGGCCTTGGCACTTCACTGGTTCACTGAATCTGGAAGATAGGCAGCAGTGAGATGATCAGGGGATCCCAGCAGCCACTTTGAATCTCAGTGGATGCCCTTTGATTGCCTGTAGTCCTCAGACTCTGCCCTAGCATCACAGCCAAGATGAAGCTATTTCTGTAAATTTAAATTTTGTAATTCACAGCTGTTACTTCTTTAGGTTTCCAACTTGTCTCCTACAGAAAGATTATT
Source organism: Elanus axillaris (assembly GCA_026212715.1). Taxonomy (NCBI): domain Eukaryota; kingdom Metazoa; phylum Chordata; class Aves; order Accipitriformes; family Accipitridae; genus Elanus; species Elanus axillaris. Next base: position 7,501,599 of record JANZLQ010000017.1, on the reverse strand, counting down.
TTGAGCATCACCAGTATTTCTGTAGATCCAGCACTAGGCCAGGCAAAGCCCTTAGCTCTAAGCAAGGCAAGTCCTTAATGGTCAGAGGTCTAGATAGTTATGCTTTCAGGGATCTTTTGTATTTATAGTTCAGGTTTACCCTTTTATCTTTTCAGTTTTCTAAATCTATGGTATTGGATGCATACAGCGAATATGTAAACAACTTCAGTACAGCAGTAGGGATTCTCAAGAAAACATGTGCCACCAAACCTGCCTTTTTAGACTTCTTAAAGGTGAGTTTGTTCAATCTTAAAACAGCTGGGCATATGATATAAATAAGACAGTATAAACTATAAGTTTAGAGGAAATTTGACTGCTGATACTGTATATTGTGTGACTTTTTATGGACTTTGGTTTTATGGGTTTGGCACAAGAAATCCCCAGAGAATTTACTTCCACTACTGTATTTTTGGATTAACATGATGTTAGATCAGGATGTATTTTGAAGTGCAGAGTAGTTTTGTTGTTGTTCAGATCAGTTTATTGGTGTTTGCATGACTACTTGGCAAAACATTGGGATTCTTTCATATCAGGTGAGCTTCAAGTAATAGTTCACCATCTGAGGCCTCTTCTTATTTGGTATTTATTTTACTTCTAACTTCTTTATTTTATTGTGCAGAGTAGCGTGACTAGGTTCCTGTTCCACAACAATTTGCTAGTATTTTGAAGGTCATGTTTCCAGTTCGGGAAATTAAAATTGAAAGTTTTTATGCAGAATGCGTACTACCCTGATGAATATCATGCTTCTGATGATGTGTGTGGAGAGCCTGGTACATGGAGTAGAAGTGCTGCGAATCCTTAGGGATGATACCTTACAGAGGGTACACAAAATCTGTTGCAAGGCTTTTAGGCTGTCTGTGACACTGCTGAGAGCCTGGAAGCTCCATGTGTCCAATTCCCTGGGAGTCCTGGATTGAGTTGTGCCTCTGAGCTGTCACCCTGACAGCTCTGCTGCAGTGGTCCACCAAACACTGAAATTGGGTGCCCTAGGCAAACTAGTGAAACTCTTAGCTTGCCTAGAGGGGGATGGCAGGGGGGGCTGATTCCTAATCTGTCTTCAGATCTTAAAATTAGCTAACAACTTTTTGGAGAGTGGCCAGCAGTACACAGGATTATACTGTGGAAGCCTTAGGCACCATGAAGATCAGACTCTTTAGTGAGCATGTAGTCACTTCATACCTTTCACACTGTTAGAGGCCTGTTGTTCCAATAAAGTTATAACTTGGACCTCTCATCACTGCTTGTCAGTGCCGGCACGGGTGCTGATCAGAGCTGGGGACTCACATCCAAACTCTGAGGACAGAAGACATTTCTGTACCTTCCTTTGTTTGTTTGCCGACCAGCAACGAAGACCAGAATCTTTGCTACTGCTATTTGGGCAAAAAAAAATGTTTGTGGAGATGAGTATGAAACAAGTTGTTGTGAAGCTGATCTTTGTAGCAATAAAGAGTTTGAGTTTGCCTTGGATTTAATATTGAGTATTTCCTCTACTCTCCTTATTTTGGGTCAGCTGTAATTCTGGACAAAATATTTCCAAATGTTGAAATGTCTTATACAAACAGGGCTTTTCTGCACATGCAAGTGAAATTTGTCTGGGTTTATCTGCCAATCCTGATAACCAAAATAGTGGTTTCTTATGTTTTTCCTTCCAAACATAAATCAATATTCTTTTCCATAGTTTCTTTTAAAAAAGAAAATGAAAATCTCTTTTTGTTTGCATAGCACTGAGATTATGATGTTTTCCTTGGATTTCCTCTTAAAAACATGTAGGTAGTTAGAGATTTATAGTCTCTTAGCCCCAAGAAACAGCAGCAATAGTAAATTATGGACTATAAATCAACAAATCACTTTCATTTTTCAAATTTAAGACCTTGAACAAGTACATTTGCTTTGTTGTGCTTGAAGTTAAGCAGGCATTTCAGTGCACTGCTTATGTAAAAACCATGAATGTGCTGTATCAATATATACGTAGGTGCTGCACTGCCAGTGCAGCTTTATCGCAGCTGTATTTACTTGAGGAGATTTCAGTTCAGTGACATGCCATCATTTTAATAGTTATTTTTTAAGAAAGTTTTAATATTTTTAAATGAAATTGTTATAGTAAATGGAATCTTTACACTGCCACTGTTATAATTAATGTAAATGTTGCAAAAGAATTTTCTTCTCTCACTTTCATTCTGTAACTGATGGAAATACGCTTCCAGTAGTAAACTGTGGCTTTCTTGCATTGTAGCAGTGTCAGGAGTCAAGTCCCGATCGAATTACACTGTATGGTTTAATGATGAAACCTATCCAGCGCTTTCCACAGTTCATCCTACTATTGCAGGTAAATAATGTTTACCAAAGGATGCTCTTGTTGCATTCTAATGTGGTTTGCTTGTGGGATTGTGTGGTAGCTGTCTTCTGCTGGAGGAGCTCGCTGTAGTGAAAGTGGCCACTGCATCATGGGGAAATAACAAAGAAAAAACTTCAGTGCATCATAAGGTGCTGATCTCGTAGTCTGATTGCAGGGACAGGCAGTAAATACACTGCAGAAAAATCTTAGTAAACTAGATTTACTCTAGATTACTTGCTAGGTTAGATTTAGCTTGTAAGTCACTTTGTAGTAAAGCTGTAGTTCAAATGTGCTGCTTGTCCATATCAGTTTGTTAGCTAATAACACTTCAAAACACCACTAGGAACTTTGTGGTATTGCTTTCTGTTTAAGAAAAATACAAGAGGATATAATTTATGCCTTGGATAGTTCAGAATATATGTGGGATGTAGAACACGAGCACACTCTCTCCCTGACTACTTGGCTTACGGGGCCTGCTGGAGTGTGTTGCAGCTTCCTTCAGACCTGCAGCACCTTGTTTTCCTTCCCATGGAAACTGGGGATTTGTTACAGAGTCCTCGGGTCTGATCTGAATAGGCAGTGGAGCTGCAGGAAGAGCACACTGTAGACCTGCTCCAGACCAGTTTTTATGCTGTTTGTAAATCCTTCCAGACCATGGCAGGTCTATCCCAGTGAGTGCTATGAATTAGCTGTGTTTTGCAGGTGCCACAGAGGAGGACAGGCTTTGGAGATACCTGTCCAGGAATTACTGTGGGAGAAGGAGCAGTGGTAGTTGTGGCGGGAGCGTGGGGGTAGGAAGCCACGGTGAGTTTTTGAGGTAGCAGTAGAGATGGAGTTTATTGTGGCAGGAAGCTGTAGTGAATATGTAGGGATTTTTAAGTGCTGTGGGAAAGGAGAAAAAATAAAATTGGGATTGTTCCTACTATATGCCTACAAAAGGGAAAGACATTGAGCAGCTGTCATGACCTCCATGAAGTAAGTAATGTCTCCTACTTTGGGATGACCATGCTGTCAGTATTTTAGTGAGGAATAATAATAGTAATAAAGATAATAGAGAATTAAGACAGTAAATATCAGAAAAGTTTAATTTTAAATCATTGTTTATGGACACCTATTATGCTGTAATATTGGTTTTCAAATTGCATTTAATATTATGTGCACCTTTTTAATTTATATTTACATTTGCAGTTTTTACATTTATGTTCAAGTTCTTTCTCTGTACTTTCATCCTGTAAATAAGCTGTATGTGACCTCATTCAGTGTTTTTTTTAAGAACTATTAAGATATTCAGGAAAGTAAGCAATGTGCTGTCTGAATATTTATTAGGTTTTCACTGGTATTATTCTTTAGTAGTACTCAGGTAAAGAATGTAGTGCTAAATTTATATCTGTAATCTTTTCAAACTTGATTTTGAAATTAAATCTGATTTTTGTTTTATCATTTCTTCTCAGGATATGTTGAAGAACACAAATAAAGGACATCCTGACAGATTACCTTTACAGATGGCTCTTACAGAACTTGAAACGCTGGCAGAGAAGTTAAATGAAAGGAAAAGGGATGCAGATCAGCACTGTGAAATAAAACAAATAGCAAAAGCAATGAATGAACGTTATCTGAACAAGGTTAGGAAAGTAAGAATGTATGATGGAAGAGTTAGTTTCTGGGTCTTGAGCAATCTCTAAAACAGACACCAAAGAGACACCAGTGTTTTTTTTCTGTAGAGCTCAGCAGCATGGGGTCATTCTAGTGGTAGGTGTGAGATGTGACCTATTTCCTGTACAGAACAGGCTCACTGGTTAAAGCACTGTGTGCTGGAGCGGGTGACATGCTTAAATAGCAGCAGCAGTATTGGTGTTCTGTGGTAGTGTAGGAAATAATGCTGTATAGTAAAGTCTCATGCACATTTTCTGCATGGGGAAATTCAACTTCTAATTTATCCTAGAACTGAGGAATTACTCCTTATAAAGGAAGGAACCAGTTCCTCGTATTGCAGTGCTTGCAACTGTGGAGCAGTTCAAGATGTGCTATTCAATGAATCCAACATCTTCCTTGTTTTAAGGAACATCCCAGTCTATTTCATTCATGAGTTTGGATCATACAGTAGAAAAGTCTTCAAAGAACTGTAGAAAGCAAATTAGTAAAGAGGCTGCATTCACTTGGTAAATCCACCTGCAAACACTTGTACTAGGATGTCAAGTGGTAACCTGTTGTATTTTCTTTTATTTTTTGCACTGGATGTTAGATGTACCACGAATAATATACAGTGTTGATTGTTTTTAAAATCTAGCTACTCAGCAATGGAAACAGATACCTGATACGGACTGATGATATGGTTGAGACGGTTTACAATGACAAAGGAGAAATTATCAAAACCAAAGAACGACGACTTTTCATGTTAAATGATGTGCTGATGTGTGCAACAGTAAATGTTCGGTAAGACTTGCTTCATATTTTTTAAATGATCTTTCAAGCTTCAGCTGGAAAAAAGACACTGAATTTTTTTTAAATTGTTTTTACTATGGCTAATGATTTCTAGGAGTAGTCATAATAAATGGATATCTGTCTTTCTTACAGTCCTCTAAATTGCCTGCTAATGTTTGGAAGGTCTAGAGTAAATCTGTAAGAAAATTCTATCAGTTGGAGATTACAGTTAGAAATGCTCTGTAGTGCCTAGTTATTGCTGTGTATTAGTGTTTAGCAGAGCACAGGCATGCCAAGGTAGGATTTTTTTCTCTTCTTCCTTAAATTCTTACTGTCACCCACACAAAAATCTGTAACTTGATACAATTTGCAAATTTAAATAAAACCCAAAACACAAAGCTAATGCATGTAGCCAGAACAAACCTGGAACTCACTAAAAAAGTTCCAGTTGGGGAAGGGTTTTTATCTCTGAGACCAAACATTGAAGTATTAAAGCTGAGATGCTTTGAAGAAAGCATTTTCATCATAGTGCCTTCTGTGCTTTTAGTTGGCTGTAATTATTACTGTTACTATACCTCTGTTATATGCAAAGGTCACACTCGCATTCAAATGTTGCTCATATCATAAATTGCTTTATATGATGGTACATTCTAACAGAGAAAATGTGAGCCATTAAAATTTTCCAGGAACAGCTTTTCTTAAGCATAGTATGAGTTGATATCTTAGTTTATTACTGAAGTGTGAATACGGTACATATTTTTGTAATCAAGTGAATGCTTGGTCTCATGTTAATGAGTGAGAAGTGTCATGTAATAACTGCACTTCAGAAAATGAACAAGCTGATGTCAGTTATCCTGTAATTCTTTTCCTTTACAAATTCTTCGGTTCCTTATTAACACCTGGATATTTTCTCATGGTTGTTTGCAAGAAAATTGCTTTTAACCATTCATATTTTATCTTCTTCCATACCATCATTGTCTTGGTTTTTCTGTATTTGTCCTTGAAATGGCAACGTGCAGTCTGTTTTAGTTTTTCATGTGAAAAGTTCATGATTATGCCAAGTCTCTGGGTTCATTATTTTGTTAACAGTTCCGGTTATTACAGCACTGTTGTTCCCGTGGGCACTAACTGGTTCTGCGCAACCTCCTTTCAGATGGTAATTGGGCATACATGTGTCATGGGGGTTTGCTAACTCTGAAGAAGTTTAATCATGGTTTTCTCTAGCAGTTAAGGTTTGCTTTCCAACCTGCTTATTTGTGTAACAGTGGGTTTTTAGAATAGTTGACTGCGCTTTTAGCTTTATTCACTAGCAAAAAGAAGGGTTTGTGACTTCCTCGGAGTGTGTTCAGTGGTGAGTGCTCCCACCTGCAAGCTGTGTGTGTGTATTTAGGATTCCTCCATGATTTCATGGACCTCTTTTAGATTTTTACTGCAGAAGGAACTACCTTTGTCATGCAAAATATAGTTAGGGACTAAAGGAAATCATCTGCCAGATTTTACATGACACCTGTATCCAGTCCAGTAGTTTTTGTTCAGAATAAGTGTCCTGGTTTTGGCTAGAATAAAGTTAATTTTCTTCCTAGTATCTGGTATAGTGCTGTGTTTTGGATGTAGGATGAGAATAATGTTGATAACACACTGATGTTTTAGTTGTTGCTAAGCAGATATTATACTAAGTCAAGGACTTTTCAGCTTCTCATACTGACCTGCTGGCGGAGGCTGGAGGGGCAGAAGAAGTCGGGGGGGGGACACAGCCAGGGCAGCTGACTCAAACTGGGCAAAGGGCTATTCCATACTGTGGGACGTCATGTCCAGTATATAAACTGGGGGGGAGTTGGCAGGGGGACACCGTGGCTCAGGGATTGGCTGGGCATTAGTCAGCAGGTGGTGAGCAATTGCATTGTTCATTACTTGTTTTGTATATTCTATTATTATTATTATTACTACTACTATTATCATTATTTTCTTTTCCTTTTCTGTCCTATTAAACTGTCTTCATCTCAACCCACGAGTTTTACATTTTGTTTTTGGTGGTGTTTTTTTTCTGTTGTGGTTTTTTTTATTATTCTCTCCCATTCCACTGGAGTGTGGGGGGCAGTGAGCAAGTGGCTGTGTGGTGCTTAGTTGCCGTCTGGGGTTAAACCACAACAATAAGTGCATGCTATAGAAAGTACTACCTGGCTGTTTGGCTCATGCAGGATAAGCTTTGTTTCTCTTCATTTTAGCTGTATAGAAGTGAGGCGTTTTACCTAAGCTAGGCTTCTGTTATAGCAGTGGTTTTCAAGATGCACACCTGCAGATTTACCCTGCAACTGTAGAGTTCTTCAGAAGCTTTACAAGTATACGTAGCTGCGCAGTATGGTTTCTTAACCACCTTTTGTCCAACCTTTACAGAAACAGATGTCCCAGGAGCCTGGGGACCACTGGTTCCAGACCAATTTTCTATAGCTGACAAAAGGCATGTATTTCTAAAGAGTACATGACCCTCAGAAGGTCTTTTTTCACATGTAGCCTAGATGACCGGCTTGAACCGGAGACCTAACTTTTAAGTAGCAGCAGGTGGACAGGGTGAATACTGTCCCTAGTGACTGAACAGCTGTGTCCTGCCTAGTCTTGTTTTCTTTCTTCCGAACTAGATCAAGAGTTGATAAATATTTACTTAAGCTGTGGCACTTGTGGTTTTTGTTCATACTTGCCTCTTCATTGAAACGCAAGTATGACTGTTGTGAATAGGTAGTTGGCGAGCTGAACATCAGCCTTTAGGTACTGTTCTCAGTAAGTGTGTTTTGCTGATTTCTCCCAAGCATATAACTCCTGTATTTCAGTCATGTTTTCTGTGAAATAAACCTTTTTTGTTCACTTTAACATATCCTTTGTCCTTTTAAATAAATGTTTGTTATATATGCTTGAATGTGCATAAGGGAATGGAGGAAACAAAGAAAAAGGAGCGTTAATGCTATTTCTATTTCAAGTGAGCTTCCTCAGCATGCTCTTTCCTCCAAAATGCCTGTTGTAATATACACTTTTAGCAGCAGCTCACGTGGGAGCGCTCTCAGAAGCCACAGCAGTTGCAAAGGTCTGCTGTAAAGAACATCCTGGGCTGTGAGGCTCAGCGGAACTGTTAGCTTGTCAGCCCTTGGTTACGTTGCCCTTCCTGCTGCCAGTAGTCATTCAAAGGTCCCATCATCCATACTTCCCTAAACATAGCAGTTACTTAGCGCTTCTTTTAAGCGCTGTTTCAAAAGAATTAGAAAAATATAGAGTCAAAGTATCATCCTAAGTACTTGTTTTAGGATCTCAAAATGCACATTGATCTTAAAAGATGGTCATTTGTGTTTTGTTATAGAAATGTAGGGACTGTTGTTGGCAGTCCTATGCTGTTTGTAAGCAAGATTATCTGCACCTGCGTAGCTGCTCTTTGCACTCAAGGAAAGGACAGTCTTGAAAGTCAGCCTGATGCATGTATTTGTTTCAAGTTGTGCAGGGTACTCAGACTGATAAACAGCAGATTTTAGAAACTAAAATAAAAAATAGGATGCCTTGAAACATAGTTGCTTGTCACAGCAATAATTTGTGCATCTTCCAGCTCTTCCTATGAAAGCAGTGGCACCGTGACAACTGGCCAGAGGTATTTATTGAAGTGGAGCGTACCACTGGGACAAGTGGAAGTCATAGAGTATGGCAGCAGTGAGGGCCAAGGAGAGAACTGCAGGTTTCCACCCCAGCACTCTGCTGAAAATGTCGTTATTAACTCTAAGCCAAGTAAGTGATGGGAGTTACTGACTTTTACAGACTTTTTTTTTTAAATCCGTATTTGATTTCAGTGGGCTACTGAGGACAAAGGATAGCATTTTGTGCACGAAGACTTCTGTAACATGAACAGTAATACAACCTCTTCTTTGGAAACTGAGAATCCATAAAGTGACAGCAAGTCTCCTGCCTTGTAACATGAATTACTTCTGTTTGTCCTAATTTAGAGTTTCAAAGCATGAATGCATAAAGATTTTTAAAGCATGAATGTGTGTGGATATGCAAAAAGCTTGTTTTGGTGTGGTGTGCCAGCTGTCCCATGGTAGCTGTTAGTGCATATGTTCTTTATCCCTTAGTTAAAGCAAGGAAGTTTCTCTCAACAAAAATGACTAGCCACCCTGTTGCTGTGGAGTAAGAGTCTGGACACAAGTGGTTACTGCAGGGTAGAAATTACTTCTCTCAAGCCCATAGTATCCCACCCTTCAAACACAGTAACAAGTGCTTCAGAAACAAACTTCAATTTTAATGAATGTTTTTGAAACAGTATGCCAATAGGTAATTTCCTCCTAGCCTGTCTCCAAAAATGACCTCAAGCTCTGAAGTTTGCAAGTTCTTTCTCTGCTTGTTAATCCCTCCCGCAAGCCTGCCAACTACCCTCAAGAGATGTATGAATTTCAAGATTTTACTTGGTAGCTAGCCTTTCATATATATATTGGGTTATTTTTATATCCTGTATTTTGCCTAAACATTGTATTTTTAAGTGCATCTAATATGTCTAGGTTGTGATCCCTATTAATGGACTATAATTTACACAAATTTCAGTGCTAGGTCTAGGTATTATTTCATGCTACATTTATTTAATATTGCACCCTTGGCCTTGTGAATTTTCCCACAGTTGTGCTGTAAGGAGGTATAAATGTTACACTTCAGAATGATCTGAGATGCAGCTGCAGCATTTAATACCCCCCATGTTCTCCAGCATGGTTATTGTCAGGTCTTCTTGCTCTTCCCTTTGTAAATAGCCACAGAAAATTTTTATACGTACTTACATCTCAATTTCAAGGATGACTTCAAACTCCTTTTAGGTATTAATGAGCTAATTAGACAATGAGATTAAAGCTCTTATATTATCATTTACCAGCTGCTGTATGCATGACCCCGAGAGGAGTGTATATAAGGGAGTATATTACTTAGAATTGGGGGTCCCTCTCATAGTTTAATATAGGAGGAACAGCTTGTTGAATATTCCTACCACGACTTTGTGCGGCAGCTTCACAGCTGATCAGATCAAATCCTAGCCTGTCAGCAAGATCAGATGGGGAAGTGGAGCATGAGGAGAGAAAGAAAAACTCTCGCCCAAACAGTCCAGTAGAACCTACTTGAACCTCTTGGCTTTGAGGTTTCTCAGCTTTGTGATGTTTGGTGACAATATCGCAAAAAAATGAAATGACTTTGTACATCATTTGTAGTCTCAACCTTCAGGTTAAATGGTACTCAATAGGTAAAAGATGAGCTGAACTAATTGTTCTCCTAGTAAGCTCTAATCATTGTATTAATTCAGTCTTCTCCTAATAAAAGGACTCAAAAGATAAGAATTAAAAAGGATATGAAGGATACTGGTTATACAAATGAATAATTCTTCCTTCAGTTTTAATCAAATGTTTCTGCCAAATGATCCAACTAAATTGAATATAACCAATTATGAAAGAGGAAGAGCATAGCCTTACTGTTTGCATATACCACTATGTCTGTTACTCTGAATGCCAACTTGTCCAAATTGGCCTATAGAGACAAGTTTGAATACACACTTGTGTTAGTTACTCTGTAGAGCTGTCCCCTCAGTTCCAGTCTTCTTGGCTACTAAAGATTACAGCAGCTCAGAAAGTATGGCCTGCCTGCAGAGAGAAAGGACTGGTAAAGCTTTGTGTAATGAATGGTTCACTGTTGCTTGTTTATTTGCACCCACCAAGATGCTGCACTTTATAGTTGATGATGGCCCAATCTTTATTATGGTGGTATCGCATCGTTGGTGAGACTGTTGGGTATTTACCACAAATTGCAGAGCACTACCAGCAAAATACTGTCATTCTCTGCCTGAAACTGCATTACTTTCACAGTCATCATAAGGTTATGTTATGTTTCCCCCTGTTTTCAAAGCATACCAAGGAACTGCTGGGGTGAAATTCCAGTGCCTTCCTAGTATGTGATTTTAATAACATTTAATGATCAAGAACAGTTTGGGATGCTGCAAGTGAAATCCTGCTTCTGTGACGTAGAACCATGTCTCAGACTTATTTGCAGCTCTTGTTTCCAGTTGGTGGGAACCAGAGAAAGATTCTTGATGGATTCTGGTTGAGTCCTTGTGAGGATTACTGCTTATTAGTTACATTTCTCTTATGATGGCACTTTTTACTCCACCAAAACCCTTTTTATGAGGAGGCAACTCACTATTTAGTATTGGCTAAATGCAATTGGTGCTTTCAGCTGCAAGAAAAGATAGTATAGTTTAAAGATGCAAACTTTACTTTGGGTGCTACAGAGAAGTTAATAGCTGAGTTTGAATTCATCCTGTACAGGCTGTAATATACAACTGCTGAAAGGTTGAAAGGTTTTATTGAGTACGTATAAATCAAGGACATGCTTTAGTACTGTTCTAAGGTGGAAAGTAAGGGCTGCATGAACTTGGTTTTCACTTGGCAAAATCATCAGTTTGCAGTTTCCTACCCAGTTCTGCTTTGCATACCAGTCTTTTGTCTCTGAATTCTAGAGAACATATTTAGCAATTGTTTAGGTTCATATCTTTTTTTTTTTTCTTTTTTTTAAGCCCTTTGGCTTTTGGCAGTGGAAACTGTATAGCCTAAGAGTGTGGGGGGGAAAGCAGGAAAATTTTCCTAGAGTGTATTCTGCTACGCTGCTTCTGACCTTGATGTGCTTTTGCCTTATTCCTGTTGTTCTCCCCAGCACCAAAAGTAGACTACAAGTTCTTTTAGTTACGAATATGGAGAAGGTGGAGTCCTTTATTTGTATGGTTCTAACATTGTTTCCTAGTGGAGTGCAATTATAACTTGTGTTTGCTTCCTGTAATGATATTTAAAGCGGAAAACATTTCACATTCTCAGTCTTCAGGAAAAAAATAGCATGTTTATTGGATTGCATTTCTCTCAGCAAATCAGGTAAAGTTCTGTTCCATGTATTGGAGTTAGTCTTGCTTCGAAGTCTGTGAGTATGAGTCTCTGGCATCCCAATTGGATAGTTCCAGTGGAAGTAGTTATATTAACCCTGTGTGCCCAAGATGCCTGATGTGTTAATTTTCTTCTGGAGAACCATTTGCAGAAAAATGCAAGATAAATTTTTCCCTAGTAAATCCACATACTGTTTCTGGTAGGCTATTTTTGCTGTTCTCTCTTTCCCAACTGATCCATGTGCAGAAGCACACACACATTCATAATACAAAAAGGTTGAATTTAATATAGGAAAAGAGGAATATTTTCAGCATGAACAGGAAGTTGTATATTCTTGGTTTTGATTTACTTATGCTGGAAGAATTGTGTGATGGAGTTCAGTAAGAGGTATTTGAAGCATGTTTTAGGTGGTTATGGGAGCATTTGACTTGATTCTATGGTAAGATATAAAAAGTACTATAATGGTAGGTGAGGTTGGGAAGAGGAAAGTCCTTTAGCAGGGGCTGTAGCAATAGGACAAGGGGTAGTGGTTTTAAACTGAAAGAGGGTAGATTCAGACTAGATATAAGGAAAAAATTTTTTACAATGAGGGTGGTGAAACACTGGAACAGGTTGCCCAGAGAGGTGGTAGATGCCGCATCCCTGGAAACATTCAAGGTTAGGTTGGACAAGGCTCTTGGCAATCTGATCGAGTTAAAGATGTCCCTGCTCATTGCAGGGGGGTTGGACTAGACCTTTAAAGGTCCCTTCCAACCCAAACCATTCTATAATTCTGTGAAACAGGAACTGCGATTCAAGACTTTAAAAGAACTTGGCAAAAGTATTATGTAATATGGGGGAATGACCTTAGGTTATAAATGGTTGAAAAGTTCAAAAGGAGACACTATCCTTAATTACACATCTTCTAGTAAATTCACTTCTTCCACACAGTTCTGTTGAAACATGCATTGATTTCACCTCCTCTGTCTGTGAACTACTGAAAATAATGGTTCAGCTTTCACATCTGGGATATTGGTTTGGTTTTGTTCTCCGTTGTCTCTCCCCCCCGCTCTCTCGTGCCACCCCTCCCTCCACCCCGATACCTATAGGTAACCTGTTTGTCATGGACCCAGAGAAATTAACATCAAGCTTAAAGGCTCCTGAATTTTAGTATTTGCTCTGCTGTGGGTTTGCTTTTAAGTTTGTGGGTGTCTTGCTACTTCTGTACCTCACTTTCCTCACCTATAAAATACACTGTAGTCTGGGTAGGAGCCCTAAACACTCAGAGGACCTCAGACATCTAATGTGTCTGGAGGGGGTCTATTGGAGGCCACATATCACTTCAAACATGCCCACAGGCAAATTGGTATCTTTGATAATCATGTTATCTCACAGAGGAATTGAAAGAGTAATCAGTGACTATTCCAAGTACTACATTATTGCTAACTTTTTTTGGGTGACTTTTCTGTCTTTATTTGTTATTTTAGATGCTGTAAGCATCTAACACAATTAACACATTTGTTCTGATGTTATCTTTTTAGCTAATATATGCTGCTTCATCCTGAATTATATTTTAGTAGTTGAAGGGATTCATCTGCTGGCTAGTTCCTTGGGTTTTGGTCTATTAGAGATTATTTTTTTTGTTTCTTTTTGAGGAAGTGTCATGGTTTAACCCCAGCCAGCAACTAAACACCATGCAGCCACTCACCCGCTCCCCCCCCACCAGGTGGGATGGGAGAGAAAATTGGGAAAAGAAGTAAAACTCGTGGGTTGAGATAAGAACGGTTTAATAGAACAGAAAAGAAGAAAGTAAT
>JANZLQ010000017.1:7472972-7483029 GCA_026212715.1 Elanus axillaris | reverse complement strand
AAACCGTTCTTATCTCAACCCACGAGTTTTACTTCTTTTCCCAATTTTCTCTCCCATCCCACCTGGTGGGGGGGGAGTGGGGGAGTGGTTGCATGGTGTTTAGTTGCTGGCTGGGGTTAAACCATGACACAAAGTCACATTTAAAACTAAACAATTGAACAGTTCTGACTGCACTTAAGTAGTTTTAAATATATTACTGCTACATTATCATAGTGTAACCTAAACATTTTAATAGTCTCATGAAATCTGTCCAGTTTATTATGAACTGATAAAGAATTCATCTGGTATCACGATGCTTTGCTTTCCAGAACACTGTACAAGCTTCTCAGGTTTAAATGTGTAGGCTTCAGTGTTGCAGAAGGAGCCTATTTTTTCATTATTTGTTCTGAGTGCATAATTCTGTACAAGTACCATTTTGTTATACCTTCCTCAGACACAGCAACTTTTAAAGGTACCTCCCACATATATAACTTCTCCCTCCATCCCAGGTGATTTTTATGCTCAAGATGAAGATTGAATCTTTTCCAAATCTTTTCCCTTCATAACACTTGATGTTTCAGTATGCTGCCTGGATGCACACAGATGGCTCAGTGGGAGGAAACAATACAAATGCACTCAGCTTTGAAGACCAGATTGCAAATGGCAAGTCAAATTTGGGATCTACCAGCCTTTCAGAGTAGTCTTCAAATCTGGCATGTTCTTCGAGCACAACATTAATTTCATGTTAGCCCTGGAACTATAGTCATGAACATAGCTTTTCTCAGTTTTGATTGTGGTTTTCACATATGAGCGTTCCTGAACTTCTGTTTTGCATAGCACATAGTCTGACTTCAGGGCCCTACATCTCAGAAGCAAAGTAATCTTTCTAAGCACCCTGAATTTCCATGACAGATCGGTTCACACTTCATGTCAGTATGGCTTTTTCCAAAGCAATTTATATTGATGTATTCTGGATTTGAACCATGTGGGGAGGTCATTACTGTAATCATACTCAAGGCAGATCTTGTCAAGATTAGTTACTCTGCAGTAAAAGAGATATCCAAGAGTGTATCTGTTAACAGTCTTTGTCTTTAACATGATATGCAATACATAAATGTTTGCAAAAATAGTTGCAATATTGAGAGTATGCTGAGTTTTATTTGCATGCCATTTGGATTTATGTAATAATATCACTTGAAAAAACCATCTTCCTAGTTGGGATTAAACAGGAGTTTGGTATGGGAAGGAACCACTTAAGACATTATGTTAGCTTACCCAAGAATAGATGTTTAAATTAGGGGTGACTCCATCTACTGTAGGCATTATAACACTTTCTTTTTCCCCTTTAGTAGCATAAATCTGTGATAAATTAGTAATTCACAAGTGAGAATCAGAGCCCACAGCAAAAGCTACTGGAAAACGTGTACAAATAACAACTCACCACAGTAAATGTGTCCCATAGTAATTGTTTGAGAGGAAGAATAGGGCGTGATCAGTTCAGGATTACAATATGCAATATGCTTGTGGTGCCCATAAGAACTGAAAATTTAGAGGAACTGGACAGACAGCTATCCCAAGTGAGCGGCTGCTCTGCCAGCTCCCATTAAAGCAGCTGCTGCTGTGCTGGCCCTGCAGGGAAGGAGCTGCGGCAACCTGCTGCTAGAGCTGGGAATTCTCCCCCTCTGCCCACACCCAAGCACTAGCACACAGACACTTCTCTTGCATGTGTGTATTTATGCATGACCTTCCAAATGATAATTTTGCTAGAGCCAAGTTAAACTGACTTTAACCACACCCAGGGAGTTTCCTGCAGGCTTTGAAAATGGCTAGATGTAAATGGGCCAAAATTGCTTCTGTTTCAATTATAAGAATTACTTCAAACCAGGCAAAACTGTTGAATTTAAAGCTGTGGTGCTGAGTGTAACACTGGGAAACAAGCAGGTAAAATAAGTGTTTAGCATTTATACTCAGATGTATCTCCACTAAGGAGCAATCGTTACAAAAAGCAGACTCTTCCTGCCCCAATTTTACAAAGCAGCAAAAATAAATTTAAACTTTAATCTCATTTCCTCCCTCTAAAACAAGTGGCAGGTTTGTTTTCTTTTTTAACCTTGAATATATTTCATAATAATGCTGAGCAAGGAATTAGGTATTTTGCATTAATTACTGGTTGTTGGCAGTAAACCTGGCTGTTGCAGGGAGGCATGAATTCTCTGGTAAAATCTTAGCAACAACGGACTTGATGAAAAGAATTCCTGCTAACTTACATGTGGCCAAGATTTCACCCTTGATCTGTAGGTGGAATGCAAAAAACGTTGCCTCCGAAGCCATGTATGTAGTTATCGGTTACAGCACGCTGCCTTCTCTCCTGCCTGGGCACACCATCCTCTGTAACATGTAGGATGTGTAGAGCTGGGGAGAACCTTCTCTAAAGTCATGGAGGGGTTTTTTCACATTGGAAAAATAAGTTGATTTGGAGCTTGATAATTAGCAAGAGTAGCTTAGAAATGGGAAGGAAATGGCTTTATCATTTGTGAAACATTTCAAAGTACAAAAATAAAGCAGCCATGTATCTGCTTTGGAGTGAAGCCAAGAGTTTTTCAGTGCTTTCTATGGACAAAAGAAAGACTGAACGCCCACCACAAAATATCTGGCAATTGAATGGTCAGGGAACATGTGTGGGCTGAAGCAGCCAGTCTTTGGCTGTGAACTGAGAAAGGCATCTGATGAACAGAGTAGTGTAACCCCCACCTTCTTCACCCAGGAAAAAGCCTCTTTCAGACAATTCTCAGCCAGATCAACTGGTAGTCAACATTTTGTTAACCACCAAGAAGCTAATCCAATTTTAAAAGACATAGGGACTAACCCTTACAGGCAGGACCCAGTTTATAAATTGTAACTTGTTATCCAGACACAAACCAAGTGGTCAGTTTTCAGAGAACTCTCTTCTGATGAGTCCATCGTTGCTGATATCTGAAGCCCAGTTATTTTTCTGTATTCCAGTTTGTGTCCACTAAGGACCTCCATGAAAGAATGATATTAGCTGTGGCTATTGATCTAGTCCTTGACTGACTATTAAAATTTCTTCTTAATTTGGCCATTTGTCTTTTCTAGAACATCAGAGGATGGAAGCGGGCTGTCTTTATTTATCAGTTTGCTTTTTGGCTTCCTTTCCTGTGCTAAGCATGTGGTCTTTAATGAATGAGCCTAAAATGACTTCTATTTGGTCGTTCTGTGTGACAGAATTTCAGATGCCATGTTAGTTTGTTTGCTTAGACACTTATTGCATCCTTTGTATCTTGACTTATTAAAAGCTTATAAAATATGCGTGGTGCAGACAAAATAGACTCAGATGACAAATACTGAATGAAATTCAAGATTTATGCCTTATTCCCAAGGCTGGAACAAGGATATCTGTAAGTATTTGAAGCTCCAGGAAGAGGACTGTAGAGGACAGCTGTGTTCAGGCAGGGTGGATGTATATACCGCACAGGGCAAGTCCATTTGTGTAAGTAATTAAAGCTTTCTTTATGGCCTCAGTTGAAGACTATGGCATAAAGTCCTGCAGCATCTAAGAGCTGCCTGAATGCTTGCTGCTATGTGTTGCAGATTAGCGTCCATTCTCTGACCTGCTTTCAATAATAAAATGAAATATCTGATAACTCTGTCTTTATGAAGCTGCAAAGAGGGATCCTGGCTTTTAAAACTTATGTAATTCACTTGAGTGAAAATACCCATTTTATACAAGAGAATTCTCGCAAACTTTCAGCTTTTCACAGCCTAGTAGTTGTAAATTTTCTCTTGGTTTGAACCCACAAGGATAAAATTCAGAAATATTTGTACTGTTTTTCAGTACAGTAGTTTGGTTTGTTTAGTAGTGGAGTTTGTAAATGACAGGTAAGTGAATGGACTTCTGCCAAAAACTCAACTCAACTGCCAATTACTTCTAATCAGTCTAAATTTTGTTTTGCATAAGTTGTCTTTTTGTTACAGAAAGTTGGGGCAAGAAGGATTTCATTTGTTCTTTACAGTGCCAAACACATTATCATGGCTTTTGGCTAGATTTAGCAGATTTCTGTTAACACTGACCTGCCCCTTTCTTTGCAAGTAGCCCCATGGAAATCAACAATTTGATGTGTCTAGCAGCTCGCCATTCTGGTGCTTAACAGATTACAATCATTGTCAACGTTAATAAGAAAAAAGGTGTAAACTAGCAGAAGAGGGATACAAGTAGATAAGTGTTTACAACTTTTAGATGTTGATTTTTTAAGTATTTGGATTGAAGAAAGTGGAAGTGCAGCTTAATGAAAGTCTGTAGTCTGCAGTTTCAGAAAAGTGTTTAATTTTTTTCAAACAAACCTGCAAACATACTCTACTGAGCATAATCTCAAAACTCTTCCTCTTAGGTCTACTTTGCAGTAATTTCTTTTCATTGTCTATGGTGAATGTAATGGTCTGTTCTTACGGACTGATTTGTTTTTAAGGGTAAGAAGGGCTAGATTGTTTTTTTTTGTTTTTAATTAACATTCAGAACAGGCAAAGAAGGGTGGATGAAAGTTGTATCTATTCTCTGGCTGGGTAAACAGTAGTAAGTGCAGTCATTCCTCTGTTTAGTGCTCAAGGGCAATACACAGAAATCCTTTCATTGATTCAATTTACCAGAAGATTTAAAGGCAAGAGAGTAATTTGAAATTTGATGGGAATGTGTAATATCGCAGGTTTATGTTGCATTTTCCTGCAATGAAGTGGAGAATTCAGAGATAAAGTAACTCTTATCATTTTCCTTGACCCTTGAAATTTTATAGTTTTAAAGGTTTATGGCAGATCCCTAGCTTAATATAGTGAATTGCATCAAAGAAAAACATCCAGTGCTGGCCTCCCTCTGTATGATGCCTCCAAATAGGAAAATGTCTTTATAAAACACAGTTATTTTGATACATAACTGAGAAGATGCTAACAATTTAAGAAGAATTCTGTCATTTGTATTTATTTTTCATGTTTATTCTGGTTGATGCTATTTTGATAGCTTTGTGTTTGGTTTGTTGTGTTTTGGTTCATACGCTGGTCGCTATAGCAGACGTAGGGGATGGAGGTGCCAGCAGTGTCTCAGCTGGCAACTGCCCTGTGTCCAGCACCAGTCTGCCCTGGCAGCCAGACCAGGTGGCATGGCTCGTGTCCGTGCTACTGATCTGTCTGCAGAGTGGGTAGCCAGCATTATATTTAGACAGTGCTCTTGCCAACACAGGGTTGAAATCCTTCCGCTTGGGGGATTTTGCTGCCTGCAGACTAGCTTCCAAAGTTGTACTGAGGGTGAAGGCTCTGTAGTTTGGATACTACACTGCGTGAGCTAAATAGTCTGCAGGGGTTTCCTGGAAAGATAATCCAGCCCGGCTCCTCTCATTCAGCCAAAGGGAAACATGCTGACTGTGTATGAGTTGGGGTGGGGTTTTTTAGGGGAGAGGGAGAGTATTGTTTCTGCAAGAATTACATAGTCATCCTGCTCCGAACATTATGTCTGGGAGTCAGAGTATATTAGCAGGGTTCTGCAAGCTTTGTGCATTTAAGTAGTTGGTTTAGCCTACTAATCGGAGTATTTTTCTGACTTAGTGTTACCTTGTAAACATACATACTTATTGATGGTTAGGGCAAAATATTTCTGCTGCTGTTAAGATTTGTTTCTGACCTCAGTGAAGATCATTTTTTCACTTAACCATGACTGCAATAAAATTTAAAGTGTTAATTGAAATTGCAGGCTTGTGTTAGAGTTGGGATGTGGATATATGATCCAGAACAGTCTTGTGATTGAATAAAAAAAACCTGAGTTTTAAACTACTGTAGTGAAAGCTATAAATAAATTTTTTGGCTTTGTCACATGACCAAAAGCAAGCTTCAAGAAGGATGTTTAAACTAAGGTGTAACAGCAAGTCTGCTGCTTGATGCCAAGCAAAACTTCCATGTCAGTGAGAGATTTTGGGGCCAGTGAAGCGTTGATATTTGTCACGGTTCTAGTGCATGCTTATTAAAACTACACATAATGCTCTCCGTCATGCTAGATGAACAAACTTTAATCTTAATTGTAACTATAAAAGGCTATGATAAGGTGAACTAAAAGGAAATGCCTATGGTAATGCCTGTAGATGCAAAGCAAATATGTATTAACATACTACTACCTGTAATTTCCTGGGATGCATTTTGCGATCTGTCTGCAGGGACATTAAAAGCACCTGAAGCAACAAAGTGAGATATCAATGATATATGTATAAATAAACCTCTCTGATTTTCAGATGTAATGAAGACCCGAGCTGCACATGGGTGCATTAGTTGTTTCTACAGTGTAGAGAGAGCATCACCAATTTTGATCAGCTTAATTTTCATAGTATTAAGAAATAGCAATATATGTTAATATTATTATCTTTGTCGTGCTTTCCTCCTTCAACTGAGAATTACATCTTTTTATTATATATAACCTTATGTTTTTATTCATTTTAGACAAGCTCTATATGGGACCAGGGCAACTGTACCATGATCTGCAGAACCTTTTACATGACTTGAATGTAGTTGGTCAAATTAGTCAATTAATAGGCAGCCTTAAAGGAAACTATCAGGTAATAAACACAGCTGGATTTATTTTTCAAATTCAAATTTTATTTTTCAAATATGTTCCTGTTGTAAAGTAGCACAACTGTCCCTCCCTAGGATCTGTGTTCTTTAGTTCTCTCCATAATGAGTGTAATATTTTTTACCTCTAGTAATTCATTTACTGTTAACTGTTTAGCATTAAGTAGATTATGGCTGTTTTTCTAATCTTGTTTTTTGTTTTTAAGTGTAGGTGGTTACTACAAGTGTTTGCATTTGTTCAGTAGCTGATAAGCGTATCTGGAAACAATTACGTTTTGACCTTAAGAAATTGTATTCTTGCAGTTAGACAAGATAGTAGGAGGATGGTTGTTTGGAGGAAGCTCTTGATGCCCATCCAAGCTCATAATCCTGGCTTTCAGGCAGAGCTGAATGTAAAACTGAGTGCAAATCACAAAAATATAAAAGGATTTTCAGAGGAATTTTGAAAGTAATTTGCTTTGACTTTGTTCACATCCCTTTTATTTAGCTTATATTCCAGCAAACAGATACAGTACTTTAACACTGGATTTCAGAATGAGTTCTCTACAGTCTGAAGACTTTGAAAAGTTGCTTTTTTGCATTTTATTTTATATGCTTTATATATGCTTAGGCACAATTTTTAACCCCTACCTGCCACCATAGGCTGTAAATATATATGTGTGTGTGAATATGTATATGAAAGCTGAGTTTCTCTTGGGATGTCTTGCCTTCAGTGAAGGGCATTAAATAAAACACAATGTTTTGTGAAAATATGTACTGTGAAGGAAATTTATGGAAACAATACTTTTAGACAAAATTTCACAAGTATTTGGAGGTGAATTTCAGCTGCATTATTGGGTATATGTGTAGCACAGATACCATAAGACATTCACCCATTGACACATACAAAACCTTTCTGCCAGTCAGAACCAACTATGTTTTGAAAACTTAAAATTCAGTCAACGTTTCTAGGTAGAGATGTGTAAGATATCTAGAACAGTTTAGTTGAGAAATGAGGTCAGCTTCTCTATTTTCAAAAAAGATTTCCATTTTCATAAAATTCTGGCTGTGGAAAATTAGTGTACTTTTGTGTATGAATACTTGTCACTATTGATGCTTTAAGTGTCACTCAGGTGAGCTTTTACCCTCTGTGACCGAACACTCATTTTGCAGAGGGTCATTGTTTCAGCATCCTACTTAAACAGATTCCAGCCACACAGACAGCTTTCATGATGGATGGCTCTTTAAACATTTTGGCTCAAAGCTTTGAAAAAAACATATTGGCAGTTTGATTTGTAGACGTTTTCATGGGATTTTCTTTAGAAACAGAATTGTCGGTTCTGTATAACTCATTGAAATGAAGTAAAAGGGTTGTGTGTACACCTGTTGCAAATTTACATTTCTTAATCTGACAGACACTTGGAAATGTCATTTGTGTATCATCAAACTGAGAAATGTGAGATTAAATCATCGAACAAAATATGTAAAATATGTTAGCAAATTTTCTACAGATATTTTTGAAATTTGTTTACAAATATGGCTAAAATATCCATGATTAAAATGTGGACTCAGTGAGGCCCAGGTGCCAGGTATTGTTTGTTATATGCAGAGATCACCTTAGTTAGCCTGTTGGAAATAGGCCAATAGGCTGGCATTGAATCTTAGCTTTTTTAATTTTTCAGAACTTAAACCAATCTGTAGCCCATGACTGGACCTCAGGTTTACAAAAACTGATTTTGAAAAAAGAAGATGAAATCAGAGCGGCAGATCGCTGTAGAATTCAGCTGCAACTCCCAGGAAAACAGGACAAGTCAGTAGTAATCTTGATTACAAAACTTTCTAAACGGGCTTATGTATTAGGCACAGATGTACCAGGGAGGATTTGGGAATCTGTAGCTCTTCCCTCTCTTCTGTCTCTGCAGTTAGCCTCTGACTTCCGCTGTCATGCCACAATGCTGGGAACTTGTGTGTTCCAGGGCAGCATTGTAGTTTTTCTCCCGTTCCTCAACCCTGCATTCCAGATGCAAGAAGCAAGAGAGGAACTGTGGCAGTGACAGCTAATAGGGAACAGCCACTATTACATTCCTTCACCAAAGAGGGTGGTGTTCTCATACCATTTCATGTAACATGTAGAAAGACGGGTGTATGGTGTATCATAGCCTGCATGCTTGTATCAGAGCTGTGTCTTTGTCTAAGTATTAGAAAATGATGACATTTCATCTTGCTCAACATTTCTAGCCTTGACTGTATCTCATACTCAATGCATTTAGAGTGGCTTTTTTTTTTGCCTTGCAGGTCTGGGCGGCCCACTTTCTTTACAGCTGTGTTCAATACATTTACCCCTGCCATCAAACAGTCTTGGATCAACAATTTACAAATGGCTAAACTGGCCCTTGGTAATTCCTAGTTACATCAATTTGCTCTCAAATTAAGAGCTCTCAATGTACAGTGTAATATTTTTATTTTTATTTAAAAAATGACTTTTTTGTGGAAATTATCTGCACATGTTAAAATTGCCATATAGTAAATAGTAGTGATTGTATATCACTACAATGTAATGATGTTATAGGTAGGATGGGTGTTTCATTGTGAAGGAATATAATTTCTACAGTATTTTAATGAAGTCTGTGGTAATCACTACTAATTGTTATACATAAATCACCAAGAACGAGATATGCTACAGAACAGACAGGTGAGGAAGTTGTTTTGTTATAAATTTATTTCTTCAGATCTTAGGAACTTTTTAATCTTTGAACTTCAGGTTCAAATTTCTCAGTTTTAGCACAGAATGATTTTAGCTAGGAAACATTAGTAAAGCTGTTGGGTTCATTTGTTCAGCTTTCTGAGCATGAAGTAAACTTACTGGTGTAATTTTAATATAATGCAATATTTCTATAGTTGTATATGTAAAAATCAAGAGGTTTGGAGGGAGGTGTTTTTTTTAAAACAAATCTGTAGTCTTCACTGAAGGGATTATCACAAACAAACCTGATCTAAGTGGGAGCAGTCAAGAATGTGCTGTCCTGTGATGTTATTGGTCTACTGTGTTTGCACAGAGGGTATAGGTTTCCAAAGATACCTGGGATTTTGAATGCCTAAGTTGAGAAACATTGAAGATAGGCACTTGCTAGTAAGCACACTTCACCAGCACATCCTTAAAATACAGTACTTTTATGCTATCTTACTGAAGGCAGGCAAAATAACAACAACAAAAGAAGAGAGAAGGGATGTCTCCATCATTCCAGGAGGAGGATCATTATGATATGTAGTAGTTGGTAGTGGTGTCACTTATACAGGCAGAGAAATGCTATTTGCAAAACAGATTTTCTAGAGTCTGAGGATGTTACCGAAATCCGGAATAAAACTCCTTAACAGCAATGAGAAGTTAAGAAGCAGGCACTCCGTTATTGCAGCGCTGGGCACACGGGGGATCACTCCACCTAGCGTGTGCACCTGGCCAGCCTAACTATGCAGGTTAAAT
>JANZLQ010000017.1:7425708-7463151 GCA_026212715.1 Elanus axillaris | reverse complement strand
CTGGAGCATGTCCTCCCCCTCCTTCTTCACTGACCTTGGTGTCTGCAGAGTTGTTTCTCTTACATGTTCTCACTCCCAGGCTGCCGTTTCTCCCTGTTCCGCAACTTTTTTTTTTCCTTCTTAAAATGTTATCCCAGAGGCGTTACCACTCTCGCTGATTGGCTCAGCCTTGGCTGGCGGCGGGTCCATCTTAGAACCGGCTGGTATTGGCTCTATCGGACAAAGAGGAAGCTTCCAGCAGCTTCTCACAGAAGCCAGCCCTGTAACACCCACCCCCCCACACCCCCCGCTACCAAAACCTTGCCACAGAAACCCAATACACTGTCACAGTCTATTTCAGGATCACTGAAGCTCTGAGATGGGAAATACATTCATGTTTTTCTGACTCATCTTGTAATCGTTTTCCTTACAGTTTGGTCAGTGTGTGTTATTTCAGTTCTCCATGCCTCATGAAAGTTGTGCAGATCAGCTGCTCCTATGTTAGTGTTAGTATTCCTTATAGTTTGCTGATGTGGTCATGTGAGCAGTCAGCCCTGGAGGGGTGTTTTTATGAGCACTGACCTATTTTACCAAACAAAGGAATCCAAGCGGTGAAACAGGAGGGCGGGGAAATGCAGCCTCTGAAGAGCTTTGTGCAATTCATCAGGGTCGCCTTCAGTTTTACAGAGGGGCTTTACTTTCCAGCTGTGCACTTCAACTTGGATTTTGGTCTATCATCATAGAGGACATTAAGGAAAGATTTAAAAGTGAACATGAAATATGGTCACTGCATAACAGGCATCTTGATTTGAAGCCTGAGAAGGACAAATGCTATGGGATGCAAAGGTTTAATGGTTGTGCAGCCTGTTGTGGGACTCCATGAATGAAAAGGGGTAATCTTTCTTTGAGGATGAAAATCCACCTCACAGTCTCTATTAGAGTTGTGATCCTTGTGTCTTCCTCTCTGGGTAGAAAGTGTAGTAGATCAGTCACTGAAGCTTGATACCTTTATGTATGTAGTCGAATACCCAGGACTTAAGTCATTTGGTTTTTAGTACCCTGCTAGCTCTAGTTTTTCCTGTTCTTTTCAGATGGCTCAATGCATGTAAATATCCAGCTTGTCCACAAACAGCAAGTGCTCTCTTTTGACTTTCTTCACAAGAGAACTTTGTCAGATTGGCAGCAACCAGAGTGTCCTCTGGCTGGAGAAAGTCTTGTCTTGAAGTAACTTAGGATGGAAGCTAAGATGTATAGTAAACTGAGGAACGCATGTCATGTTAGTGGGAGCGTTGAAGGTGCACAGTGAGTTTTTTTCCTTTATGGGGGGGTAGTCATGTTTTACTGAGACACCTCTGTATCAGTGTATTTCACTTATAAGTTAAAAAGTGTTTAAGCCTGGATGCATTTGAACATAATTTAAAAGCAAAGTCAATGAGGCACTGATACGATAAAATCTAGTTAGCTCTTAAATGTGAGCTAACATAGTGATCTGTGACATTTTCACAGAAAGACTAGGATGTAGGTCAGCTAATATGTTAATCCTAAAAATAGGAGCCCTGATAATTATCCTCAATAATCCTTAATTTTATGTGGGTGAGAAGACTTGTTTGGGGAACCATGAAACAGCTAATACAGTTGTTCTGTATAAGAATGATAGTGATGCAGATGGTAAAGTTTCTGACACCTTGTGTGTTGGGAACTTGTTTACAGTGCTATTAATTTTTGCACAGTAATCAGTCTGAAATATTTTGTATTTAGTGTTTTCCTCAGGCTGAATTATTAGGAATATTTCCAGGCAAAACACTTCTAGATGAGGTTAAGGAAAAAGTACATTGTATTGTCTTTGTTTAAAAAACATAACAAAACCCCTTTGTGGTGATTGCAGACAGCCCAGCAGATGTGTTTTCTGAGTGACGTAATAGCAGAAAAGGTCAGCACGTGTTTGACTTCCATTCACAGAAGTATCTTAGGAAAGGGAAATCACAATCCTTATATAATATAGGCGTATTGTTCCTGATATACTGTAGTCAGTTCCAGCTACTTCCTTTCTTCTAGACATTGATACACATTTCCCTTCTGTAAAGCTGTGTAGCTAGTATGGAGAGAAACAGGAAAAAGAAAATAAAAACTCCGAATGATTGTGGCAGAGTAGGAGAATTAATATATTAGTAGTTTCGGAAAGTTTGGTTAAGATGAGAGAACAGATGCACAAAGACATGCTGCTTTCATTGCAATGGCTGTCCTTTCGGCGCATGATTGGTATGTGTAGCCTCTCACTCGTGTATAGCACCCACAGTGAACCCTTGCATGCTCACCCCTAGAATTAAATACACAGTGCTTGGCATGCTCAGGGGTCCTTCCCCTCTGTTCAGCACTGGTGAGGCCACACTTGGAGTGTTGGTCCAGTTTCAGGCTCCTCTGTATGAGACACATGGATGTGCTAGGAAGAGTCCAGCACAGGGCCATTCAGATGATGAAGGGACAGGAGCATCTCTCCTGTGAAGAAAGGCTGAGAGAGCTGGAATTGTTCAGCCTAGGGTAGCAAAGGCTCAGGGGTTCTCATCAATGTCTATAAATACCTGAAGGGAGAGTGGAAAGGGGATGGAGCCAGGCTTTTGTCACTGGGCACCACTGAAAGGACCAGAGGCAGTGGGCACAAACTGAAACACAGGACCTGCCATCTGAACATCAGGAAATACTTTTTGTTACTGTGGGGGTGACTGGGCACTGGCACAGGTTGCCCAGAGAGGTGGTGAACCTCCATCTTTGGAGATACTCAGAAGCCATCTGGACACAGTCCTGGGCAGCCAGCAGTAGGTGAATGCTTGAGCAGGGGGGTTGGACCAGATGATCTCCAGAGCTGCCTTCCAACTCAACCATTCTGTGACTCTCTGAGTAGAGAAATGTCCAAATAAACCAGTAAGAAATCGAAACAAGGCATTGTACTTCCAGGTGCCGCTGAACTAGAGAAGTGCCACTTGTGATTCACAATGCAGAGCTTGCACCTATTATTAGTTTCTTAAGCTGAGGATGAATGGTGCCTCTTTTTTTAAAAAACAGGATAGGAGAAATAGGACGTGTAATTTCTCATATAGTATCCTAACGGCTAAGGCACTAGGCTCTTGGCTGAAGAGATCTCTCCTTTATCAAATGATTATTTAATACATAAACTTTTGCTCTGTTGCCTTTCACCCAGTCTTTAACTCTTTCTCAAGAGTGGCTCAGTTTTAACATGAAGAGGGGACTGGGAATGCTGCTGTTGTGCTGCAAGTGGCCATTGCTTGCGTGGCTAGAGGTCTCTTCTGGAAGCCCAAAGATACTGGTGTGAATCTTCTTTTGCCCTAGAGAGAATTGAGCTTGCAGACCCATACAAGGAAGCCTCTCACACACGTGTTAATGAAAGCTGTGTTTTCTAGTAGGTTTTTGCAGAGCCTGTTTCCATAGGTGTATGCTGCTAGGTTCTGCCCCTGCAGTTCACAAAAGGAAGAAAAGCTCAACTTTGAGGATTGCAATTGAATGTGAAACAAGAATAACACGTGAGGTAATTCTGGCCATGCACAGAAGTTTACATTCTTCAGAGAGACTTCTCTGGCAGCTCTGAAGTTCATCAAGAGTTTTGATGACATACCTGTCCAAAGAGGCCTCGTGACTCTAACCAGTGATCATTTTCAAAGAACTGATCTCAAAGAAAAGGACCAAAACTGAAAGGAAATATCAGAGGAAGGGGAAACAGTTAAAACAGTGAAGGGGTAGCAGGTCAATTCATTAGCAAGATGCCTTGATCAATTTGGCAAAACAATTGTGTACTTTGACAAATGCAGGAAAGAAGGAATATGTGGAATGTAAAGCACTGATGTCAAACTTCAGAGCTTGGGTGGATCCAAGCACTGCTCCAGCGCGTCTGAAGAGTGCAGTTCTGGCATGTGTTCGCAACTTGAAGTAGACACAGTGAGAAGTATTGCTGTGAAAAGTAAGGAATGGTATTAAGCTCTTAGGGAGGGGCCTAGAGCAGTTATATGGAAAAAGAAATACATACTGTTGTCTTGACTGTATTATCACTTCTAGCAGTATCACCTAACACTTGTTACCAGAAATATGTTGATATTGCTATCAGTCTTATTTGCGTATCTCATGCTGGGAATTCCAGCACCACCACTCTGTAGAAGTTTAGGTTGACCTCTGTCAGCTATTTAGCATGAAGAATTTGTTGCATATGTAGGAAAAAATGGCTACGTGCATGTGTAGCACAGGGCGTTCCTAGTTACAACTAGTTTAGAAGAGCAGACCTAAGTCTCTGAGCTTATTTCCAAGTGATAAGAAATGTGCTAAACTTTATACTTCTGTAGCTACCATCTTAACTCCTCAACAGTGCTGGTTTATGTACCATGTGATGGAAAAAATGTTTGTGCTCCACTGCACTAATTAACCAACAACTGCTATTCCCAGGGCTGTGTTGGCAGCTCTGTTGAAATCATCAATAGTGCTGCTAAGCAAGACAGGAAGCTACCAACAAAAAAGCACGTTCAGCTCGATTAAAAGTGTAAAGGAAGGGAAAACTACTACAAACTTTAAAGACTCTCTGAGGAGATAAACTGTGTTTTATTATATTATCTCCTACGAAGACTTGAAAGCACTAACAAATTATAATTAGTAGAAATACTAAACATTGATAAATTATTTATAAACTAAATAGTAAGAAGAAACTTATTTTTATAAATTATTGTAAAATAATATTACTTTCCTTCACTGGGTTTTATGGAAACAAACCACAGAAAGATAAAATAACCAACATTCTGCCCTATAAAATGAACGTTGTTTTAAAACTTTTCCTATCTGATTAAATTCAAATTAATAGAAGGATAACTGATTTTCTAAAATTCATAAAAGTCATGAGACTAATAACAAAATGCACTAATGGAAATAATGTCCTTATACATTAAAGTCTTAGAAATATTTTATGAGCATAAGATACCTTACCTTACTCTTGATGTAGCTAAACAGCCTGATACAAGCATTGCAAGATACTGTTCAGCATTGGGGTATAAACCATGGCACATAACCATTGGAGAAATAGAACTTACAAAGGGTATTACAAGTAGTGGCATAACACAGATCTATTAGTGCATTAACACAATAGTGGTTAAAAATTATGTTCTTATGTTTTAAATATTCATCTATTATGTAAATATCAGAGGTTATGACATCTTCTTTCTAGAAGCCCCTAGATTTGTTTTAATATTTGACCCTGTTCTCAGATTTTGTGGGCGCATCTCACTCCTGCAAATAACTGTACCTGCAATTCATATAGATGCCTATATTCTATTACAGTAATGTTATAGAGACTGCCAGAGACTGTCGTGTCTTGTGTTCTAGGCATTTGGTGTATCTATAGCAAGAGTCTATACCTGCTTTGATGTGGTCAGATTAAGATCTGAGTCAACTAAAACTTGCAAATACAGTAACCTTTCTATGTTGTTAATACTTGTATGGGCTTTTCTCACAAAACAGAAGGAAACCCCCTATCTCTTCTCCCACTGTTTCCTCCTTCTTTTCAAAGGTGTCAGGCTTCGATCTTGTGTTTGCTCGGGGTGCAGATAACTAATTTTTCCACATACAGACCAGCCTCTGGTTATAGGATATATGTACTGCATATTGCATCTCATTTGGTATCTATGCACTTACCTCATAGATAGAAGACAACTTCATTATCTGTAGCTTTTCAGCATTCTAGAGACAACAATGACCATAGAATCTTCCTAAAACTAAACCAATGCTTATTTAGAGAAAAGAAATAAGGCATCAATTGAACAGAATTTTAAGACAAGCCACGCTTCTGTGGGCACTCCTGTAGGTATTCTCCAGCCAGGTCTCTGGGAGCCACATTATATCTATCTCCATTGCTTATTTTTCTTTTGCTCAATTCCTGCTTTTCAGGAAACAGTTTGCTGGGCTGCATGCACTGGCTTTGTCCTATTATATGCCTTGAGATTTTGTTGGCAAAAGTTTTATCTCAGCTACTATTTCTTGCTTCTTTTCTTTTTTCTTAGGAAAAAAACCCAATTTATTACATCAATAACTAACTAAGGAGTTATAACATCAAACGAAGCCATTCCGTATCTTTTGGAAGTGCTGTGTCTAATTTTAAATACATGGATAGTGCCAGTTTTTAGACCTGCTTACAGGTCTTGAATCTCCAGGTGTTTACACAAGTAGAATAGAGATAATACTTCTTTTCACATAGATTTTAGAAGCAATGAACTTTGTATCAGATGGGTAACACGGAATAGCGAGCATCAAACATGAAGTCTGTGCAGGCAGGTATTGAATAGGGTCTGCTGAGATCTGGAGAGAGAGACAGAGAGTGTATTATGTTGCCTTAAAAGTGTGATTTTGATAGACTTTAAACAACTTGTGAACTAGACACAGACTTGCTAAGTAATTTTGACAATTGGCAATAAAATTCTTGGTCAGCAAAATGAAGCTGTGACCTTGCTTTTAGCCAGCAGCCTGTGGTTAAAGCATTCACAGAAGTATGTTGGATTACCAGGCTTAATCCCTTGCCTTGCTTGAGAGGAATTGTACCCATGCTTCCAACCCTCAAGAGATTCTCTGGCTGCCACAAAATAAGAGGAGAGAGATGCATAGTGCTTAATTTCTCCTCCTAGTACCATTCCACTTTGTATAATTAATTAAGCATTCACTGAGGCAGGGACCAGAACACAGCTGACCCATCATTTAAATACTGCCCTAATTATCTGACTAGAGAGTCTCTCTCTGCCCTTTTTTTCCCCTCATCTGTCTCATGCTGTCTGATCTGGAAGACAGCAATATTTGCAGGAAGAAGTAAAAAAGTGCTACAGAATAGCCTTATCACATGGCTAAGGGGTATCTGGGTAGAGTGATAGCTTTGCATTTTTCCTGGCCTGATGTATCAAGTGGCATTGCAGTTTCTTTGCATGAAGTCATGGTAACATGAAAGACATCATGTATCTCTCAACGTTTTTCATATGTACAATCCCACTGAACTCTTAAAGCTAACCAGATTGTTAAGTGCTGTGCTAACAGCACCAACAGAAAATGGTTTTCTGAGAATTGTTTTGATATACATAATTGTTGAATCAAATATAATGCTGGTAGTATTCATAACATTGGTAGTACTGAACTCACCTTCTTACCTTGCAGTAAGTTGGTTTAAAATTTTTATATTGCTATTGACATCCACCTGACACCAGTACTAATTTTCCTTCTCGCTCAAAACTATTACAAATGCTAGATAATAATTTTAAATAAGACTTGATCAAAATTAATAACGTGGCTTAATGTTTAGCCACTTGAGGAGTTGCTTGGAAGTTGAGGCATAAAGATCCAGATTTAAAAAACCAAACCTTAGATACTTGAAATGAAACTTAAGCAAAATTTAAATCCCAGTCTGCAGTTGAGATCCTGAAAATCACTACTAACCTGTCACTTCAGTATCAGCTGTGCTTTATATAAAGACTGATGTATAGCTTGACTATATTTAAGAGAAAGAGCTGTTGAGTTCAGTGAATGGTTTTGTCTGTACATTGTGTTGTTCAGTGTGAAAATATAACTACAGAAGAAAAGATAGCTTCTTGCTCAGCATATCTGTTCTTTGCCCAAATTCAGTCTTTACCCTTCAGAAGAGACAGTAAGAATATACTAGAATTATACTGGTTTTATCCCTAAAAAAGAAACATGAGGGTGCTGCATACTGGATGCTGTTAGGACTTCTGCAGTCAGCATAATTTATGCAACAGAAGTCAGGATACGCACGTGCATGCAGCTCTGCTCTCTGAAAGCTTTGCACTGAACTGCCTACAGTGGTTAAAGCATTCATAGGGTATGGGCAGCCTCCACTTAAGAATTTAATTTGAGGATAATGTGGTTGCTAGTAAATGAAAACTATTCCAGGAGTTTCTTTATGAGTAATGGTACATATGAGTCACAAAAAACACAGAGTGACTTTGACATCACTGGGAGAGTTTGTAGGCTAGTAACTGGGAACATTCTTCTCACTTGCAAGCTAAAATCATGAAAATTATTTTGACAGCCTGGAACTAAATGTCATTTTTACAAAGATGCTTTCAGAAGAGAGCCACATCCTGAGAATGACTCAGCAAAGGTTGTATCATGCAGATGGCCGAAGCAATGACAAGTGCTCCAGAGCTGACGCTTCTCATTATTGTTGTTGCTGCTGTTATTGTGAAGCAGGAAATTTCATACCCCTTTACCTAAGCAGATAATAAAGGATGAACCTGTTATTGTAGGAAAAAGAAAAAAAGCTGAACTTAAGTGCTTGTCTAAAGATGTGTTTACCTTGGTCTCATCATTTAAGTGGTTACTGAGTTGAAACTGGTGTCAGTAAAGTAGAAAACTTTTCTGCAGCTTATGCAGGAAGAAGGCTTTAAAGTGAGGAAATGGGGCCTTTTTGACATACTTTATAAAAACAGATACTTCAACAGATTTTGATATTATTGCTAAAGCATAATGGATAGAAATGCGGTCTTTGAGGCTTCATGTTCAATGAGTGCTTACAACAGAAATAAGCTACTATAAAAATATAAAAAATATTATTGACATATTTAGTATGTCAGATTGTATGTATAAAAGACATAGCTACTATTTCAAGAAGCCCATGTTGTTAGCTTTTAAATTTGGAGACAAATAATGTGCTAATCCTTGTTTCAAAGAGCTGGCAAGTGAGAGTGACCAGAACAGTAAGTGGCAGCATGCAGTTTTTATCAGAAGGTCTCTGAATAATTGATTGTGCCTCATGCACATGCATAATATAATTTGGATCTGCTGAATGCAGTCCAGAGAAAACCCTGTGGCGTATAGTTGGGAGAAAAAGTAGGAAAAGTGAAGATAGGCACAATACTGAGTTTTAATTTCTTCTTAAAGAAAATTTCTGTCTTAGAGTGAAGCATCTAGTAGCAGGAAGTCCGTTCCATCAGCACGCTTTTGGAGAGTCATCTGAGCTCATTACAACCTGCCGACTACTTTACACATGGAAGATGATTCTGTTCTAGTTGGAGGTTGATTCATCTTGAAATAGGTCGGTTGTGAGCTCCTTCTGAGTTGGAGGAAATTATATCAGCCATAGTTTTCTGACTGTATTTCCTCTGGAAAGGAAAGCAGTTGTATCAGAACAGCAGTGTGGGATTCCTTGTTTATCATTTAATCCAGATAAAATCTGTTCAGTTAACAAACATACAAGTGTTTGGTTTGGGTTTTTCCCCTTAATGTTGTTTCCCCTTACAAACTTACCCTGGAAGCTAAAATTAAACATATATAAATCACAGTGTAGCTTGAAGTGGCAACTGGCAGATATTTGAGCAGTATGCTTGAGAGACAGTGTTTTCAAAACTGTTTTTAAAAGATTACCATTTTGTTGTATATAACCTTTCTTCTTCTTTTTTATTGAAGATGGCTCGTGGAACACAGAACCTCAGAAGATAGTTAAACTGGGGGTTCTGCCTGTTAGAAGTCTGCTTGTGATGGAGGAGACCATTTGGGCTGCATGTGGTGGACAAATTTTTATAATCAGCACTGTGACACATTCCATAGAGGTAAACGCTTTTAAAAGCATTGCTCACATACTATGCTACAGCATGTAAGTGGTGAAATTTCAAACATTAAAATCTGTTTAATAAGTTTCACAATTCAGGAAGCTTTTAATGAAATATGGTTTCATTTCTGTTAAATCCCACTCCCCACAGTTTGAAATTCTCCATGATGTTCTCTGCTGTTGTCTCACTAGACCTAGGTTTGCTTCCATTTACCCCCAGGTTTCCATAAGGTGCTTGGAACTTGTGGAGTATTTGGGGCAAGAGGTTTGCTTAAAAATGAGATCTGAGGAAAGGCAGCAAAGAATTGGGTGCCTATAGGAATTGCCTGTTAATTCCAGAAAAAGGTTTAATTAAGAGACTGCCTCTACATAGCTAGATGTTACTTGTACCTTGCAATGATTTCATGGTGTATTTCTTCAAAATTTTGCTTCTCAGTGGCCTACAAAAAATTGCTTTGCATAAGGACATTTTCCAGTCAGTAATCATGCAAAAGTCAGCTTTTCTGGAAGGAGAGAAGAGTGTTAAGGATTCAAGCTCATATTTGTGACCACATTTTCCAGAAAGCATTAAGCCTTCATTTCTATCAAAATTGCAGCCTCCATCAAAAGAATGTCTTAGTGGTCTAAAGTTTAAAGTTGATGAGACATTAGGAATTAAGCCTCTTCTTCGACCTACAATACAGTTACACTGAGTTGCATGATGTTTACAGCCATGAAGTTCTTTCAAACAGGAGTCGTGATGAGCTCACAGCTGCCTCCTTTGTGTGCTTTGTTGCTGCTTTTTTGTTTCATTGATGATCGTGTTTTCTCCCAACAATTGTCTATTTGGTACAATTGATTCTGTGAGTCATTGTCATGGGTTTGCAGGGAAATAGCTAACATCCCAATTTCTTCTGTCTTTATCTGCTTTCTGGATGATTTGTTTCATCCAAGTAGATGCTCGGATCATGTATTTTCCTACTTTGTTTTTCTTGTAGGCTTGTTCTGTTGATTGTTTGAATGGTATGATGAGGGAAAGATTTTGAAGAGTGGTTTGGATAGGTGCTTGAAATGGACCTTTGTTAACTTCACTGGGGGGATGGGCAGGGTAGCCTCTGGGACACCTGGTTACTGTCCTACAGAATTCGATGACAAATCTCCCTGATTCTCACCAAGAAATACATAGCAACGGTAAGAGATCACAGCCAGATTGTTCCTGTGTGAGGTTGGTTACATACAGCCAGATCTCTGTAAATAATTCTGGCAATTCTGTCCTAATTCTGTCACAAACCTCTTGCTGGATCAGGTGGTATGGCTGCAGTTTGGCCTGTGCTCTTCTGTTTTGACACGGGAGAACAAAACCAGAGTTAGACAGGCTTTGAGGTTAAAGAATGTGTAAAGCTTATTCTATCAAAATACAGTATAGCATAACGGATCGCAGTATTGAAAACAGAAATTCAGAGAGAAAAAATAACAAATACTCTGTCAGTCTCTCTCAGACATGGTAGTTTCATTTTTCAGCTGTTACTGCAAGTTTTCTTGTAAAAGCATCACAGGAGGGGTTTTTTTCATTTCCAGAGTGCTTTATAAACTAACCCATCCATTGTATTCCGAGCTCAGATTATTACAGATCCACTGACTTTTATAGCTATAATTAATATACAGGCAATGAATGCTGCAGCAAACAACATATAAGAAATGATGCAACTAGAAATGATGCGTATGGGTTGAATAATGTTTTCTCGACACAGATTAATTTTATTCAAGAACGTGCTGATTATTTTGTATGACTGGCTGAGGGTCATCTTTTTATTCCACACAAATTTCCATACCATAGCATGTCATCTTCCTCATAGAACTGTGAACAAACGATGATTTTCTGTTGCTTTTTTACTGGTTCTAAGACATACACCAGTACTGATCTTGTTTTCATCATCTCACCAGAATAAACAGCTCACTAATGTTTCCACTGCTACCTGCTCCGTTACCTGACTTGTTTTGATATATTCCTGGGTTTATATTTCCAGAAGTGATCTGCTATGAAGTGCATACCATGTTCATTGGCAGTATCTTTTCAATATTGTATTATACATGGGGCAATTTAGACTCTGTCTGCAGGGAATATTTTAACAATATCAGCACCTGAATACATTTGAGATACATCTTCCTTACTGTGCAGAGCAGCTTTGCTGTATGAAGGGAAATAGCAGCAAGGAAATGTTTGTTCTCCCTCTGTGCCCTCTCTTGTTGAGAGTTAGTAGTAATGATCTGACTCAAGATTTTTTGCATAATATTCATCTTTGCTCTGTCAACAGGAATCTAGGTGTTGCACAAGGCTCAACTGTTATGCTTCCCTCTTTGCTGATCTCCTTTATATTGCCATATACTTCAAATTACAGCTGCTTGTTTGTTCATTGCTTTCTTCTATCATGCATATATATTATATGCTGTGTCATATACGTTATCTATAAAGGCACTTGACTAGTTTTTTCAGGCCATATTTGTGCAAGCCCATGAGCACATTCAAGACCATTTTGTAAACTTTGTCCTTGTGAGGCTCTCCTTGCTTCATAGGTATTTCATATTTAACTGTCTGTGCATTTGCTAAGTGCAAAGTACATTATCCTTGAAAACAATGTTATTCCATGCCTCCTTGCTTTTCTAAGATTCTTATTTAAGTTTTTGGGTTTTTTGATAACTATTAGTAAATGAGCAGGTTTGGCATCCTATATATTGGGTTTGGATGTTACTTGCTTTTCCTGCTTTTTTTCCCCTCTGATATGCATAAGGCTCTCAAGTCACTTGTTTTAGTGATATGTTGCTGTGATAGAATGTTTTAGGAAATGTCTTTTATTGGCACAGTGCCCCAAACTGGCACAATGCCTTAAGCTCCTTGGCAAGGGACATGTGAGAAATGCATCGATTGCTGTTATATATTAATTACATACTCTGATACTCTTTCTGTGAAGAAGAAATTTGTCCTTAATCTTGACCCTAGATCTGACAGTTATATTGCTTTTGGTTATAGACCTTGATCCCATAGTGGTCTCTGTGCCTGTAGACCCTTATGCTGTGCTCTGCAAAGGCAGGATGTGTTTGTTTAAAACCAACAAAAAATGTCAGAGTATTTAACAGCATAAAGTCACCAATTGATGGCATTCCATCCTGGTTTGTTTTGTCTTGGTTTTAAAACTTGGCTAACTATACAGGAGTTACTCTGACATGTTCAGCTGAATGAACAAAACAAATTAAAATCCCTATACATGAGTGTATGTTGTCTGAGTATTGTAACTTCTTTAACATAGTAAAAGTCACTTGTTCTCCCTTGTGGAAATGATACCCATTCCATTATGCATCTCTCATGAAGCTTGAGAAATCGTGGTTCAGTTCTTGGCACAGCTCTTTGGTGCAAGCGAGCACCCCCTCAAAAGAAAGACTCCAGCTATGCCTCATGCTGCTGAAACAATTGTGAGCAATGTCGGGCAGCGCTGCTGGGCAGGCAGGCTGTGGCATCCAGAATGTCTTCTGCAGCTCTCATGTTGCTGTAGAGCTTGAACGAGAGAGCCTGAGGGGAAGAAAGCTGGGCTCTGAATGGAGAGGAATGTAGGTATGAAAACTGAAAGAGGAAAGTAAAATGCAGTTCAATTTTTTTGATAACAGAGGGAATAAGAGATTTTGGTCCCTTTGTATCTGTATTTCTTGTTATGAAAAAAAAAATAATTGAAGAAAAAGGCCAGCTATTGGTTTTCAGATAGACATGTAATTGAAACAGATGTCAAAGCTATCCTCTATACAAAAATTATGCATTTGTAAAAGAACGTATAGGTTTGGGATATGTTCCCGCTCTGTGTTAGAAGACCCTCTGAATGAGAAGAATGGTTCTTTTTTACATGCTTCTTGTAGCATTGACAGTGTTACAGTTTTACTTTAAATGTGTCTACGTGTTTCAGCAGACAGCTGTACAAATGGCACCAGGACAGACTAAGTGGGAGTATACTGAGTTGGCTGGTAAAAATGGAATGTGACAAAAATGCATGCGCAAGTTGTTTACACTGGCACCAACAGAATTGTCAACTGTGATCAGACCACTCCAGAGAAAATTCATTTCTTAATGATCTGCTTCATTTTTCTTCTAATTTCAAACAGTGCAAGTTGCTGGCCAGGTTCACTTGAGGGGCCTTGGATCTAGTTGTCAAAAGTCAGTTGGTCATCAGTGTAGGGATGCATGAGTC
Organism: Elanus axillaris; assembly: GCA_026212715.1. NCBI lineage: Eukaryota > Metazoa > Chordata > Aves > Accipitriformes > Accipitridae > Elanus > Elanus axillaris. The sequence goes on along the minus strand of JANZLQ010000017.1, from coordinate 7,449,372 downwards.
TGTAAACAGAAGTTACTATTTTAAAATCCTTTTTGCAATGAAACATATGTGATGAGAATATCAGGAAATTTAGTCATAAAAGCTGTTTCTGGCTTTGAAAGATGTTCATGGATTAATTCTTCTGTTGAATAAATTGTATGATTTTTCAAATTGTGTACATCATTTGGTAAAGAATGAATGGAGGTTACTTGAGGAAAACAGTGGCTATAAATGTGCCTGCCAGAGGTGCTTACCTTGCATTCTGCAGTGGTGTTATTCAAAGAGTCAAAAGGTGATACAGTAACACTCAAAAACTGAACCACTGTCTAATAGCTGAAGAGAAACTTCTCCATTTACTAAAAAACTGAACATTTGAAGAATAGTTTTAACAAATGAGAAGAAAAAAAATCATTCCCTTTATTGTTAAACAGCCAATTTGTCAGTGGAAAGTAGTAATTTATGGAGTAATAACGTACAAAAAGAAAATCAAACACCTACTAAGTATAATATCAAAAGTTTCACTTCGTGAAAGCTTAAACCTCTGTTCTTTATCTTAGCCTGTTTGTTGAATTTAGATGGAGAATTTGAACACTATATCTATAACCCTAATATGTTCAAAACAACTGTCTTGGCCTAAAGAGCTTATCCTGAGAAACATATAATTTAGATTTTGATGCAAAATGACCAAAATGTAGCTCTTAATTGTAATGCATGGAAAATTTAACTGTACTTTTACAGGGAGGAAGGGGTTACTTTTGCATTTTGTCTGCAAATATAATTAAGAGTATATAATATGTAGTGTGAATATTAGACCAGATATTTACTTCCATATTTCTCAGAGAGACCTTTGTATCCAAGGGATAGTTTGTCATTCATTTAGCCAAGGAAGTTTTATGTTTATCGGAATAGCTCTCTGTATTTGATAATAGCTGGCACAACATTAAAAGGCTGTGTTTAACTTCAGAAACAGTTTACTTACAATACAAAACTGGGAAAAAAAATAACCCCACTTCTTGTTAATGATTAAAGAACTTTACTACAGCTTTATCTTGCACATTAACAAGGGCATGTAGAGAGGTTTCAGCCTTCCTGGAGCCATGCAGAAGTTGTAACTGTGGAGACACTAAAACAAGGAAAAAGGTCTGTCATCAAAGTCTTGTATAACTTATCTTCAGAAGGAGGATTTTGGCCTTTCTAATGAGAAGCATCAATATTTTGAAGGACAGGAAAACAAAATAGCTAATACTTTTTAAATTCAAAAGTGTATATGAGTTGAAAAGCAAGCCACAGTATTAAGGCTCACATTGTTATGTACATGGTTGAGCAAATAATTGTGTATTTATATTCATAAACACTCTACTTTCTAAAGATGACTTTTTCCTTGATTCTATTATTCTTGTTCTGAAAAGACCCCCTAACAGAACAGAAGAAAAATATTGTTTATTGTTTAAAGAGAAGCTCTGCTGTAGATAAAAGTAACTGTTCTGGTTTCAGCTGGGATAGAGTTAATTTATTCTAGTAGCTGGTACAGTGTGTTTTGGAATTAGAGCAGGAATAAAACTGATAACACACTGATGTTTTAGTTGTTGCTAAGTAGCGCTTATCCTAAGTCAAGGATTTTTCAGTTTCCCATGCTCTGCCAGCAAGCAGGTGCACAAGAAGCTGGGAGGGAGCATGGCCAGGACAGCTGACCCAGAGTAGCCAAAGGGATATTCCATACCATAGGATGTCATGCCCACTATATAAACCGGGGGGAGTTGGCCAGGAGGGGCAGATCACTGCTCAGGCATCGGTCAGCAGGTGGTGAGCAATTGCATTGTGCATCACTTGGTTTTTCTTGGGGTTTATTTCTCTCTCTTTGTTATATTCCTTTTCATTACAGTTATTATTATATATAATAATTACTATTGTTATTTTAGTTATTAAACTGTTCTTACCTCAACCCACAAGTTCTACTTTTTTTTTTTCCCCAATTCTCCTCCCCGTCCCACTGGGAGCAGGGAGGAGTGAGTGAGTGAGTGGCTGCATTGTAGTTAGTTGCTGGCTGGGGTTAAACCATGACAGTAGCATATTAGGAAAAAATCTGCCCATTCCCAGGAACCTCATCTGTGGTAGTTTTCCCGAAGGAGTATCAATAAAGAAATGCAAAATCCTTCTAAGCCTGAGCTGTTACAGGCTTGACAGCCCTACCATGTGATATTTTCAATAAATACTGTATCTAAGTTACTGTGAAGTTACTCTGTCATTAGGTAGAACTTTGGCTCAAGAGCTGAGAATCCTTCCATACTAAAGATGATGTATTTTCAAAAAAAAGAAACAGGAAAATTAACACATCACATGCAGCAGTCAGAACATGTCCTAAGCAAAGCAGAGGAAGCTAGCTTTGTCCTTGATGCAGAAGACAAAGATACAGTGCCTGCACTGAAGGGCTGGTAATGAAGGTTGAATGATTTTCAGTTGCATCTCCCCACAGAGTTCTTGTTTTTCTTACAGAGCCATTTTGAAGCCCATCAAGAGGAAGGGATGGTAATCTCTCACATGGCTGTGGCTGGAGTGGGAATCTGGATTGCCTTCACATCTGGATCTACACTTCGCCTGTTCCACACTGAGACACTGAAACACCTCCAGGATATTAACATTGCCACACCTGTTCACAATATGCTGCCAGGTAGCTGAATCACATTGTATGATAACATTTTTATTTTGGCTTTATCACTGTCATTCTCCAGAGTGTCGTAGATTAGGCCAGAATCAGAAGGTCTGGTCCATCTTGGACTTTGGTAACTTTCTCATGACTATTTGCTTTAGTAAATCACAGTCTGTTGCCTGCCCAGAATAATGTGTGCACTGAGCTGGTTAAGTAGCAGCAATCCTCCTTGGAGGTTATAAAGGTAATTATATAGATAAGCAGGTGGATTCTTCTGTTTAGTCTTTTTTTTTGGCTGTGAAGCAGTAGGGCAATGCAGTCTTACATGAAAATGTGTTTGCTTTGCAGAACATTGCTTCTGGAACTTAGTACATGGAGTCAATTTGCTGAGGATCCCAATCAGAAAATCAGTTGCTTAATTTTAGTTACATCAGTAGTCCCAGTGCACTCAGCTGAACCATTCACACACTGCCATTTCGGAGTGTGTTCAGTGTTTTGCTAATTGGAGCTTTAATTTGTTGAATTAAAAGGTTAGTCTTACAAGTAAAGTCTTACAGCCTGTGGTTGTTAGGATAAAGTTTAACAGCTCTTTAAGTGTTTTAATGCAGAAGGTATTCAATCACCCCCAAATCATCAGTGTCACAGACAGTTGCACTGGCCTGTATCACTTTTGCAAGTGAGCGGCTGGGACCTCAGCATCAGCAAAGCACATCAGGTGGAAGCTGTGGCAGTGCCAGGAGAAGAGACAGACAGACAGAAAATTGAGACTGGCATGGCTGAGCACAAGGTGCCTGTGAGGGGACAACCATTCTTGTCTCTCCTTGTTTACAGACTGCACTAGACTGAGCTTCTGCAGTTTTTAGGGGCAATGTGTGCACCAGCTTTATTGCTTCATTTCTAGCAGAAGCCAGTTCTTCCCACAGCAAGATTATATTTATATTCTTAAGAGTTTGGTATAAAGCTTACATGAAAAATGTTTCACTTCTTCAATCTCTGTCATCTTACCACATTTTCTTTCAGATTACCTGAGCTTTGCAGGAGAGCTCTATTTTAAATTGTGTCCATTTATATCATGTTCTAGGCAGAGTGGTTTTTACATGTGGTGTTTGACTGTAGCACCAACACTGAACAGCAGCAAATCACCTGCCTTTAAATAGGTCATTTGATTGAATTCGTCACTGTCATGCAAAGAAATCAAGATCAGTTGTAAAAAGAAGATTAACTTTTAATATGTTCTGCTGTTTATAGTAGGGGAAAAAAGGGAAGTAGGGCCTCCCTTATACATATTTTCTGCATATAAACTTCTTTAAAAATTTAGCTTTAGTGTTCATTGCCATGGTGATAAAACTACTCATGTAACATACTGGTGGGTTTTTTTTAAATATTTGTAGCTAATTCTATCTCCCCAGTGTCAATCTTACCCATTTTAGTTCCTTTTTTTTTTTCCTCAGTGTCTTCACAAAAAGTATGCCAGTGAATGGAAATAGAAATTTATTTCAGGAGTAGAACATTATTACAGCAAATTTTCCAAGGGAGAATCCATTCTAAAAGTGAAATTAATTTCATTATTTAGCAGCAGCTCTTGGGCCTGTTTATATGATCCCAATAATGCTGCAACAACAAAGCCAAAAAGACAGAGGAGTAGGAGGTTTACATAATAAAGCAGCAGTAAGGACTTTTCTGAACTAAAAGCAGCCAAAGAATAAATCCAGCTCTGTGTAGTATATACTGAGACTAAAAAAGAAAAAAAAACCCCAAAGTGAAACAGAAAAGGAGTGAAATAGCTGCATATTTGCAAAATATGTATTTGCCTTTAGTGTGGATTTTTAGGACTTTTAAAGGAAATGGCTCTGTTAGTTTTCTGAAAAACAACAGGAGTTCCTTAATATGCAAAAATAACAGGAAAGTAAAAATTCAACTGGTATTGAAATGAGAGAGACGAAATTGGTGTAAAAATATTGCTGAGTCTTAAGAAGGGAGATTAAAAAGGCAAGATCTTGATATAACTTCGAAGAATCTGGACTTTTTGCCAAGATTTTAGTAGGAACAACAATATGTAATATTGGCCCCATAGGCTACCAGATGTCGTCTATGTCTTCATTAAAACAATGTTAACGAGCGGAACGTCACTCCATGAAGTTAACGGAATTACTTTGTTGTTATACAGTAGAAGTAAAAGCGAAATTTGCTGTCACTGTCAGGAATGGTTACCGTGAGTTACAGTGCTGTATTTAAAGGACAGCTGTAGTAACTAGTTAAGATAGAGTAGTAGGAGGTTCTCATAACCTTAGTATATGAGTTCTCATAGCATTAGATTTTCCCAGTTTTGTTCTTAGGAGAAGGTGGCCTTAAATATAACTGCCTGCTCCCCTTGTTGTACAGAGTGTGCCTCCTTTGCTTTGAGGAAGACAACCCTGCAGTGCAGTGGGCAGGACAAAATCACAGAGGAATGAAATGTAAGGGAAATGGCCCAGGAGCTGATTGTCCTTACGATTCAGCAAAGTCCAGTAGTGCAAAAAAAACAGACTGTATCTGGCAGAATCTTTTATCTGCTGGATGTAACTTTTTAAATCTGTAGCAGTCTACTTGTGGAGAATGGAGCTGGGAGGTGAGTTCTTTCTTTCTGGAGTTTCAGAAGGTTTGTGTGTAGGAATGCAGGACTGGAAATGAAACCAGGGTCATGGAGGCAACCATGGGGTAGACATTTAGTCCAGAGTGATCCACGGTACCTTTACTGCATATATCATCAGACATTCTCCCTAATAATGCGTGACAAGCTTGTGTTCTGTAACAAAACACCAAAAAAGCACAAATGCTGTGTGAGAGAAGAGAATGGTTGAGAGGAAGAGCATCAACATTGTTACAGGTCCAGGTAACCATTTATTTCACTATCTGGTAAACCACAGTACAGCTGGATTGCTTTTAAGTGGCCCAAGCACAGCTCTGTTAGCTGAACAGAGGACATACTGAGCAGCAAGGGAAAAAATCCCAAACCCTATTAACATTTGAAGACAAACATACACACTTCGCTAATGCAATGTACTTAATTTATAGACCAAGTTTAAGCTTAGCATTTGTGATCTGTAGTTAAAATCTCAACAATGGCAGCTTTTCACCAGCTTTTATCACAGCTCACCCCAAAAAAATAAATAAATCATACTGTACGTGAATAGACAGTCCACTTGGTTTTTTTCATAGTCACATTCACTATTTCATAGTTCAAGAACATCCTTAAACATGTTTTTCCTTTCAGCTATAAAGGAGTTTGTCCTTTTAAATAGATTACTGTGACCTTGATACATGTAATTTCATTGCTCATATGGATGGTGACAGGTTACCTGTTTAACAAAGAGGTCATTTCTGCTTAACTTGCACTATTCTGTTTATATCCATATATCCTCTAAGGACATGTGTGTTTCCCGGAAACAGATCAGAAAAGCAAAGAAAAAATAAAGTATCATTTCCTCTCTGCAGAAAAAACCCTATACTTTGAGGCTTACAGCTTTCTTTTGTCCCCACCCTACCAGGTGCAAGACCATAAAATGATTTTACTGCTGGGAAACAATAAAAAGATTGGGAAGAACTTTAGGTCAGCCCAGTAGATCTGTACAGTGGGCTTGGTTGGTTTTTTTTAATATAGTAAGAGCAGCATAGTCATGTAAGAGGATATGCACTGATATGCTCTTGCACCTGCCTAGGGTTGACTTCGGAAGATCTGTGTGGGAACACATGAGGATTTACCTGGGTCTGGTGGTTGTTGTAGTTGAGACCTAGGAAAGGTGAACATAGAGCAGAACATAGGCAGTAAAACCATTTGTCCATGTATAAGCTTAATTGTTGGCTTCAGTTCTTTATAAAGTCAAGATCTTGAGCAGGTTATTTTACAGGTTTTAACTATTCTTTCTGCACTGGAACAGTGTGATCTAAAAGTTGTCATTTACAGATAAAAGTATTTGATTGCCATTTATGTTTATCATTTTCCCTTCTTGATAAGTTCTGTGCTTACTCCATAATGCATTCTGGAGAATTGGTTTTCCTTTTTTTTTTTTCTGAATTTGAAATATATCAAAATAAATTGTCACAAAATAACAAAAGTATGATTTCAAACCTTGGCTAGCAGATAACAAATTAATATTTTAAATTAGTATGTTAATAGTTTTTTTTAATCTGTATATAATTTTTTTAATTGTTATATGCTATTTCAAATACAGATGTTTCCTGCTTTTCCAAGATTTCAAAGCAAGTGGTTTTCCTTTTGACCTCACTATATATGGTTCATGCTTAAGGTTATGCTTGATGTTTAAGATTCTAAGCTGCTGGCTGATGATTTGTTCTTTTCAGCTATGGAAACAGTAATGCATGGTACCAGTTCTCCCTGGTAAAAAATTACTGGTTAGAAGTTGCTTCAGGGTTGGAGTATGAAATCATACATATTATTTTACATTTTTAAAGTTTAAAAAAGCATTAAAGATCTATTGATTAAAAATGTGAGCATCTTCTGCAAGGTGTTTGACAGGCAAAAGTACAATTGGAGCTTTTGATAATTTTAAAAGTTTAAAAATTGTACTTAAGAATTTCTGTGTGTAGTTTGCAAAACAAGCTTTAAGTGGAGTGAGGTTAAGCTCGCCTGCAGTTACCTTGCACTTGGTGTGGCACTGGTTGTGGGAGAGGACTCACGTCATATATGACTTGAGCGAGTCTGAGCAATAAATCACAGAATTCAAATACTGATTTTTGAAAAGTCCAATACACAGAGGTGTTTGAGCATCAACATTTGAACTTCTTTTGTGCTGAAGGAGCACCTTAGTGTGTTTTGTTTTGGAAACTAAATTAATCCCATTAATATCTCAAAAAACCCTAAAAAACCCAAACTAAAACAAATCAAAAAACCCCACCAAAACCAAACCAACCAAATTAAAAAAAAACATCAAAAAAGCAAAATCCAAGCTTCAAAAGGCTTGTAATTTATCTGCAGGCACAGGCAGCCCATGCTTATGTAGCTGACGAGGGATAATGCAGTCCTACCAGCATAAACAGCTACAGTTTATGGAAAACAACATAGGTGTCTCTGAAGGTCTGCATGAGTAGATAAAGCCTCTTCAACTTAACTCGAGCTTGTTGCACCTGCCGAGAGTGACCTAACCATCATGCCTTTGGGGTATTTTAGAATGTGGTTTTGGCTAGGCAGAGCTGGGATTACAGCTATGTGTGCCTTTTACAACACACCGTTGCTGAGTTAATACTCTGGTTTTTTAAAGGTCTGTGAAGAAAAACTTGAATTGTGGTCCGCCTCCTGTCTTCCAGTTGAGTGCTTTGGGCTACAGTCAAGCTGCTCCTTCCCTACTTTCCCACTGTGTCTGTGATTAATATATTCTTGGATGTAAATTGGCTCAGCTTCAAGGGACGAGATGGAAAATGCATTCATTTATGATACACCATAATTAAGGTCCTTTTCCAAAGTGTGAACATACGGGTTCATCCAAGTTATATCAGATATGGAATCCAAATTCCCTACTTACTGATGGAGAGCTGTGATGAAGATGTGAATGACTGCTTTCTTGCATTTGAAGTTAATCATAAATCCAAGAACATGTAGGTTTTGAACCTGAAGGATTCCAGCAGAGTTTAAATGCTCCTCCACATAAAGTTGGGCCATGCCGAAAGATTGGGCAGGTCATGGTTTCCATTTCTGAAACTTGTGAAGGCCATTTTCAAAATCCATCTAAAATAAATCAAATGTATTTAGTAAGCATTGCAAGCAAAAATGACTTTGTTTTCGTTAGAAAAATAGCAACCCATAAATAATGCTGCAGAAAAACAAAGAATCATAGAATAATTTTGACTGGAATTTACTTTGGAGGTCATCTTGTCCATCCTTCTTGAAGCAGGCCTGATTAGGTGTGGTTGTTCAAGGACTAGTTCAGCCAAAGTTTTAATGTCTTTGGAGAGGATGGAGATTCCACAACTTCTTTAGCAAGCCGTTACAGTGTTTGACCACCTTTATGATGAAGAAGCTTTTCCCTACTTAAAATCCAAATTTCCCATGTTCCAAAGTTGATCCTTTGTGTCTTATCCTACCAGTGTGCACACCTGAATAGAGTCTGACTTTGTCTTCTGTGCACCCTCCCATCAGATAGGTGCAAACAGCACTTCTTTAACCTCTCTTTGTACACTGTGTGCTCCAGTTTCCCAGTTGTCTTGGTCGCCTTCCATTGCAATTGTTCCAGTCAGCCAATGCCATTCTTGTACAGGGGGGACCCAAACTCAAACAGAGCGACACAGCACTTCTGATACAGTTTCACAGAATAAAAACTAGGAATAAAAAAGTAATCATGAAGAGGTTTGAGTCTCGAGTATATCATGTTATGGCAATATATTACTGAGTATTGTGAAGCAAAATGCCTTTCAGTTTTTTTATTGAGAATACACAAACACAGTCTATTCATAAAAGCCTATTTGTAAAGATAATCTATGTCTGCTTTTAGGTACTGTGATTTAGAGATGTAGGACAGAAAGTTGCAGAAGTTTAATAGTATTTACACTGTAACGTATGTAAAGTTTAATACCACAACCCAGCAAAATACTGCGATGAGCACTTTGCTGAGCGAGATGGTACTGCTGATTGTGTTTGCCTGAAGTTACCTTGATCTAAGCAGAGATCATCACTCTTAAGTAACAGAGCACTTCCTAAACTTTGCAGGGCAGCAACGTGTTTCTGTGACCAGCCTCCTGGTGTGCCATGGTTTATTGCTGGTTGGAACAAACCTGGGTATAATAGTAGCATTACCAGTGCCATGCTTGCAGGGGATTCCCAAAGTAACTGGTGAGTGAAATTTCTCAAATGGATCAAGTACAGTGGTTTTATACTGAAGATTTCATTTCTTTCCTGTCGGTAGCTTAAGTGAACCTGCCAAATTATACGTATTGTTTAGATCTATATCAGAGCTCTGTGATGGAATTACATTTGTTGTTCTTCCTGAGCTTTACAGTATATCCAGATACTGGTCTAGTTTTGTCTCAGTTTTTTGAGCTGGGACAACTGTTTTTCTTCAGGGCATAAGAATAGGATAGGCATTAATCCTGTCAGAGTACAGTCAAATATATATGGAGATGAGAAGAGAATGCAAGCAATCTTTCTTCCAGATTTGGGGAAAATAGAAGCATTTGGTTTGGAGACATAGATACTGAAAGTTTAGTATGTTGTCTGACTGGTTATTCAGTAAGTTGGTTTTGTGCCCTTTCTCCCCCAAACTTGGAATATATGGGAGTATATATTTCATTTTTTTTTACAATGAACAGATTTTTGCATTTTGGAGAGATGCATTTATTGAGTTACTTAATATTACCCTATTTGAAATACAAATGCATGAATGCTGCTGTATCACTTTCCAAATGTTTAAGCTACTAGCAGAAGCAAGATTTTAAAAAGTGTGTTTAATAGGGGCTTTGCCATGCTGCATTTTGGGTTCAGAATAGTGCTCAAGCTTCTGCGCTGTGGAGGGAAGCTGGCAGATTTTAGGAGGCAAGCTGTTTGCAGCTTCCTTCAGGGGAGGAAAAAAAAGCTTATGTAACTTTGCAAAATGAAAACAAAGTCCTCTGTGTTCAGCAAAGTACGCAGCAATAATCCAATATGACACAGGACGAATGCTTCTTAAAAATATGGCACCTATGTTAGGTGAAAATAAATGCAGTGCAAGAAAATGCACAGTTGCAGAATCAAAAAATCTCTCATTCTTTCATTTTCTGTTTTGATCATTGTGGTTTATGTCATCTGTATATTTCTGCATTTATTTTGGGTCAAGATTTGTCAGACTTCACAAATCTAGCAACATTACATTTCAAGATCTATTTTTATAGTCTTTGGTACCATATTTGGAATTTGAACTGAAAAATGGTGAGTTTTTCCAGTTGTTCTTCCAGTAGTGATAATTCATCTTTATATCATTGCACTGTCTGTAAAAACAGAATAGGTTTTATTATAACCTGGAATGCATTAGGGAGTTAGAGATGGACAGAGTGATTTGTAGGGTTGTGGGGTTTTCCCCTTGATAGCCTAGCTCTTTTCCATATTGCAGATGATTTTGTAGAATCCTACTTTTTTTTCCCCCTTCTTTTTTGGCTGTAAAAGCCACATTTACTGATACTGTTACAGCTTCTGAATTTGGCCGTATACAGTCTGGTTTTCATACATCCTAATGATTTGCAGAGTGTGAATCTTCCTTGTACCACCAACATCCCACTGTTTAAATACATTTAAAAAAAAAATCAGTCATTTCCTTATAAATCTGCTGTGGTAACTAGAAAACCATTCAGAAGGATGAGTTTTAGTTCCTGCTGTATAGTGTGGAGGGGTCTGTTATGATAAAACACATGTTCTTACGCTATTCTGGAGAGGTACAATAGGATTAATTGAAAACCACATATTTTGTTTGTGGATTACTGAAGAAAACTCACAGTGTTACATTTGTGTCGTTGTCAACAAAAAGAAGTTAGCAGCATTTCTGTACTGGCACTGTTGTGAGAACAGAGCACAAAAGTAACTAAAATTCATAATGCCATGTGTCAGCCGATGTATTAGTACAGTCCTTAAAACACTTGTGGTACGACAGATTATTTTTTTGTACATTTTTTCTGTAAATTGTGTATACACAAGGCAAAAGACAGACTGGATGCATATAATAAGGTTTTAAGAGTTAGGCTTTTCTGAGCAAACTACATGAACTAATTACGGTAGAACGCTGTGGTAAAATAAATAATGTTCTTTGTCTTTTTCTTTTGACTCCAGGAAGAGGAATGGTGTCGTATCATGCACACAATGGCCCAGTCAAGTTTCTTGTCATGGCTACATCTATAAACAAGAAGAACAGAAACAAACTGAGGAACAGCCTGCCTCCTAGCTCAGAACCTAAAGACAATGACCAAAAGAACGTTCTGCACAACGAAAGACCAGGCTCTTGCCTTAGTAACACCCATGACACTGCAATTTGGCTGGGGGGTTCAGTAGGATCCATTGCACAAAAAAGTGACTTGTCATCGTCTTCTGGATCCCTTACTCTGTCTCACGGATCAAGTTCCCTAGAACACAGGCCAGAGGACAGTAACATTTACGAGCTTTTGAATGATCAAAATATCTCATTTAAAAGTAAAAGACAGAGATCCAAGAAAATGAAAGCAAGTTCAGTATTAGTCATTTCTGGTGGCCAAGGACACAGAAGAGTGAACAAGAAGACCAAGCAGCAGCGACCAGATGAACTAGTATCTTCAGTGATGGTCTGGCAAATCCCGCTATTAAATATCTAACTGGACTAAATCCAAGATACTTTCTGCTATTAAAAAAAGCCTGATATCCTTTTACAGAAATGTCAGCTTGCGACCCAAATGATTAGTCTTTATACACCTGGGAACAATTTCAGTAGGCTTTGATCACAGGATTAAGGGTTGCAAGACAGTCCTCACATACTCGGAACATTCTGCAGCGTTAGGCTATTGGAAAACATTTAGCTGTTGATGCTGTCCTTGACACTTAGAACAAAAAGGATCTGTTAGACACTTTTAAATGGTTTTAGAATCTCTACCTTATTTATATTTACATTTATAAGTATCATAATTATGTTCTGTAGCACTTAGAGAAGGCAAAGAACACATGCCATGCCTCATGCTGGTTTTTGCTTATGTAATACTGTTGTTTCTTTTTCCAAAGTGACATATTGCATGGACTGTAGATTTTAACAAATTAGCAAATATTTTTAAACAATAAATAGTCTAATGCAAGCTAATACTAATTTGATAATTACTATAATAGTTTGTAACATCATTCCACGAGCTAGAGTTGGGTCTGGACAAAAGCAGTTTTATTAATTGATTGGTATTTGTTTATTTCATCATAAAAATAGATTTTTGTTAGTATTATTATTATTTCTAATGCTCAGTATTATTAAAAATGTTGCATTACAAAAAGCACAGTAATTTTCTTGCTAGGTGCAACGTGTCTGTGACTGGCCTTTGTTGTACAGAGAAAGCTCTAAGGGTGCTATGGCTTAGGGCAAATAGAAAATACAGATACAGGACAGCTGTGCACTGGAGTGCTGCTAATGTATTCTCCCTGGCAACTCGGTTATCAAAGCTAGACATGCACTATGCTGTTTTTAAGGAGGCATGCACATCCAGGAACTTAATAATGAAATTATTAAATCATTAACCGGGGAGAAGTACACTAATATTGGAATACCTATAGGAAGTTCAGGTAATCACTGTGCGTGTAGGTCCTATACCGATTGATTTGCGCTATGGCCTCAGGCAAACACCTATCAAATAATGTCACAGCACACAGCACAGATAACGGTCATATGTGAGTGGTGGTCACCTCTTTTCACCCAGAGTTTCAGCAAAGTATGGTCATGTAAATGGATATTGTGAAAATCATGTGCACGGCTTCATTCACTTGGTCGGGCAAGTGGTTGCTTTGGTAGTGTTAGAGGGCTGAATTCTAAACAGAGACCTAATCATCGTTTCTTAATGAATCGATGTATTTCCAAAGGAAACTTTGAATTTGGGATTCCTACTGAAACTGCTTTATGTGCTAGTCTCTGCATGTGTAATATAAGGCCAGAGCCTTCAGCTCAGAAAGATGTTGCCAAAAATGGTGATGAGACACATCCTTCAGTCAAAGTATTTTTAATACAGATAACATGTTGAATTGAGTCACTGGGAACATCCTTTTCCCTCATCGATAGACTGGAAGATACAGAGACATTAGGATGATTACATTTCAGTTGAATATGTTAAGAACTCTAATACTGTCCATCAGTTCAGTAAAATGCAAATTAAATATATCCAAAGCAGGAGATTAGTCAGATGTATGCATCGACTAGAATAAAATAAAACTTCTGGATACTTTGGTGCCATTATTATCATCCCAGTGAGGGGGTGGTTTGCCCTGAAATTATTTCTGCTACTTCTAATGCAAACTCCTTGATTCCACCATGTTTTGTTTCAATCTGCCTAGTTTAAATCAACATCAACCATAATTACAGTGTTTCCCAGCACTTGATGTTTCAAGGTATACTGTACTAGAGACTGAATTACTTTGTTCGATATAAGATAAAGTTTTTGTTTCAAAATAGCAGTACGTTGGTGTGGTTTTTTTAACGTTGCTGAAATTTATTTTCTTTATTTTGCAGCAGATTTGTGTATCTCTTAAATTTTCAGTCTGTCTGCTCTAAAAAGCAAACCTCTGTCAAGGTGACCCCAAAATTGGTGGGTGGCCTTACTTAACATACTTGACAGAGTACCGGAGTAACGTCAGGTCTTCCCTGCCACCAAGTACATGGGACAGTGGAGTCAGTCTTTGCCTGTGAGGGGGCACCAAAATAGACATATCAAAAATCAGATATGCACCCCAATTTCTTTTCAGAGGTTTTGCCTGCGTCCTGATCAGAATGGGATTCTTGAGCCAGAATAGCATAGACTTGAATGAGTCACAAAGGACACTTGTTATAGGTGGGATTGTAGGCTTAGGGTCTTTATTACTGTTTTGTGCTTTTATTCTGTGTCTTCTACTGTGCATCTTGCAACTTCAGTTGGGCACTGTCAGCATTGGCATGGGCTTAAGTGTTGGCAGCAGTCCTGGTGCAAAAAAAAAAAAATAATAAAAAGGCAGCAGAGTGCCTCTAAGCCAGGCAGCTGGCAGCATTTTCCCAAACTTTCCCTCTTCTCCCTGGCCTACTGCCTGGGCTTGCCTGGGAGGGATCAAGGCCAGTTGCATTTTCTACACTCTTCCATAGCTGTGGCCCTGGGAGCTGCTGTTTGCCCACTGTGTGGAAGTACTACATTGTACAGTTTAATGTATGTATATTGAAAAAGAAGTTAAAGGATTCTTCTGTGTATAAAGCATATATAATCTAGTATCCCTTTGCTACACTGCAGTAAAAAGACCACAGGTTCTATTCTGTGTGCTCTTTGCATGTGGGATTCCACGTCCGTGCCTTTGGGACGGGAGGATCATGTCCACTCTCGTGGATCTTTATCAGTAGGAGCAGTAAGCAGACTCTACCACACATTCAGCTGGAAATCCATGCATGGCTTTATTACAGGCTCTGCTAGCAGTAATGCATGAGACTTCTAAAGTGAAATTCATCCTATCTTCAAATGTAGAAGCTCAAATGTAATATCCTTCAGTTTTATCAATAAAACAGTAGCAACAAAGTACAAACCTGCTCTTCTGAAAGTACATCTGCGTCTTGCCAGTGACTTCAGTAAGAACAGAACTGGTCCCTCATTTACATTATATTATTTTGAAAATACATATCTGTTTATCTTATTAAGCTGTAAAGCAAAAAAGAAGCTGAACGTCTGCAAAAATACACATTGTCATGAACTAGTTTTTTTAGTAACTAACTGAGCACAAGGTGTGATGTTTGTTTACTGATACGCAGCTAACTGGTATTACCTTACTATGAAAGCAGGCAGGAACCAAAGTTTCTCTTACAGCTGACGAATAATCTCCATAGCTGTTGTAGACTGTGCTGCTAGGTAGGCTGGATTTTGCTTTCTGATACTGCTTTTCTAGATTAATAGAAGTTACGGAAAATATTAGGAAAAGAGGGAAGCAAATGTAACCACTACGATATATTCTATATATGTTTTCTAACACACAGTAGTGTCTTTTATAACATGAGCCATAAAACTTCTGTATTTATGTTCAAAGTATAAACTGAGAAAAATGTTTAATAAAAAATGTAATAAAAATTTACTTCAAAAGTACATTTCTTGGATCATCATTTTAACTAGAAGGCTAGAATTTGTGCCATGCATTAATGTATAATACATGTATTAATGGACTCATGAAAGGGAAAATAGGAAATGTGATTAGGTCAGAAAAGATTTTATTTTTATTTTTATAGTTTCTACAATTTAAACACCTGCAAATGCAATTTCTGAAAGTGATGCAGTCTCTTACAATGAGTTTGACCCCTGTACAATGGACCCAGTTTCTAAGCAGTAGAATTTCTACTATGCTGTCTACATGGAGTATGCATCAGTACTGGGGCAGCATGCATGATGCATAAAAATGAGAAGCATTAATATCCAAAATTAGTATTGCAGAGCAAAAGCATTAACAGATGAAATTAATTTTCAGTTGCTAACTGGCAATTCATTCTAGTGAATCTGCCTTAAAGGGTATATACCAAATCCCACGATTGTGTTTAAATACTGAGACTTGTATTCATCAGACTTGGCAATAGCCTTTTTATGTGTACCTGCACTATTGTAAATAAACAAGAAGAGTTATTGAGAACTGCAGTGTTGCTCATAAAGCCTGCCTTTTTGCTCCTGTTTTTATACCACATCTCTTATATATATATTTATACCACACCTCTGAAAAACATCAAATTGCATGAGTGCAGGATTTGCACACCTGAAAACAGATTCTGTGCCAATGGGAATTTACAACTCATTATTTATGGGTGGGAGGCTGAGGGCTAAAAATTGCTTACTGCCCCTTTGAGAGAGGACTGAATATTGGGAAGGGTTTCCTGAACTGTGGTTCGGTGCTTGAACCTCACTGTTTCTCTCTCTTCTGTCCTATTTAATTTTCTGACTGTGTAAAGGCAAATTAGTTTTTGTAAAATGCATTTGTGGGTGAGAAAAATCTGTGGTTTGAAAGGTGCAACTATAATGGAGGGTTCTCTAAGAGTTAATCTACTGCAATGAGTGATACCATGGAGCTGATGCAGGATTTTTAGATGGCTTGACGTATCTTCACAGTAATAATCCTTCACATAGTAAGAGTCCTGTTAAGAAGGCAGATTAATGTCATCTGTAGCTAGGAAGAAGTGGAGCTGAAAAGCATCTGCCTGACTTGAAGCTGTGTGTGATGAGTCTGTAAAAGCATACAGGTTAAAGCCATTGCTGCTTTCTAAGCCCATGATCAGCCCTTTAAACTGCTGCCTCCTCGCAGGCGTTCTGTACCTGCGGTTGCTGAAACTGTCTGTGCTAGTAAACTGGCCAGGGCTGGGACAGCAACTCAAGCACTGACCTGTGGTCATAGTAGCTGGCTCTCTGGGAGTGAGCCTGGCCTGGGCTGCTCCCATCAGACAGCACTGACAAGGCCACTTACCTGGGATATTTTGGGGACTGCTTAACTCAGTGAATGTAAACGGTGTGGTGCCACTTGCAGAATAGGCTCTCTACCTCTGGTTTCTTTATATGGGTGTAGCCTAATGTGTCCATACAGCCTGCTTCATGTGGGATGGTTGCCTAGCAGTCTGGAACATGAGACCAGTCTCCTACAGTCAGGAGACAGAAATATGTACTAGTGGAGACTTGACCCCTGCCATACAGCTACCAGTGGTTGGTACGAGGAGTCTCATTGTTAGTCTGTGATGGGTCAACAGCTGCTTGCACCATGCCACAGCTCAAAATTCTGGTTTACTTCCTTCTCCTTTCCAATGTAGAGGTTTTGTAGCTGTATGGAGAATCTACATCCCATCTTCTCACAAATGCAGCGTGCACGCTGCTCAATCTATCTGCTATTTGATTTGAGAAACACAGCTCAAGATTTTTTGGAATTAGTTGATTTACTGCTGCCTTGTACTTGTGCTGACTTGATCGTAGCACTTTCCTTAAAGGCATGCCCAGCTACCAAACTGCCAGAAACACTCTTCACCTCCTAAAACAAAGAATCCAAATACCAACACTGAAACAGCTTCAGATGAAATGATCTGAAAATTTCCTAGGCAAAT
This sequence comes from Elanus axillaris, assembly GCA_026212715.1. Classification (NCBI taxonomy): domain Eukaryota; kingdom Metazoa; phylum Chordata; class Aves; order Accipitriformes; family Accipitridae; genus Elanus; species Elanus axillaris. Next base: position 7,432,002 of record JANZLQ010000017.1, on the reverse strand, counting down.
GAAGATTTACTGTGTGACTCCATTTGAAATACAACAATGTCGAGGTATGACTGAAAGCACTTCAGGTGCTTTAGCCAAGCTCCATAAACCATGCTATGAAGGCAGTTAGTCTTTCACAGCACGACCTTCAAAGATGTTGAAAGGGATTTTTTTTTTCCTCCAGCAAAACAGGCTTTGACAGCAGAACTGCAAGTTCTTCTGTTGTGCATATTGTTATACTCCGGGGATAATCGCAGTTACCATTAATGTGTGTCCCAACCTGGAAGATGAGCCAGAACACCTAGGATTAAAATGACACACCTCAGGGGAGATGAAATCATTGTAAGAATTCACTGGAAGTCTGATTTAAGGAGTATTGTGACATCAAAAGACTCAGGTGAGTAAGCCTCCAGCAAAATTCTCTCAAGCACCAAAGTACTTAATTTCAACTGAAATCTGTATATTTACATGCCCAAATGCAGATAACAAGGTTTTAAAGAAAATAGATACCACTTAGCTACAGAGTTACAGAATTTTTATTTTTGCTTTCTATTATTCCACAGTAGAGAGAGATTCTGTGGGTTTCACCTTGAGCACTAGGGTCGCCTTGAATGTTGGCACAAATAGCACATTAACTCACGCCTCCCAAAGCAAATTGTAAAAGTTGTTTCCTGTGGGCCTTTCTGGTTGGTTCTTTCTGTGTGCATTTCAAGTTGCAGAACATGCCTGTCAGACTACACATGCTCCCTTTCTAAAGAGATCTAACATGTTTTAATGCTCTCTTTCTTAAGAGATTTTTTTTCTGGAGGGTTGGATAGCACAGACTGCATGCATTAATGAGGAGGATTACCTCTAGTTCAGCCAAGATTTGTAAGTGCAATAACTTTTCTGTGATGTTGCTCAGAGCAGTCTGTGAGGCTCTTAATCCCGATCACAAGCAACTGACACCATCAGTTAACTTAAGCTGCATCTACACTGCTGAACTCCAGAGCGCTTCAAATGTTACTGACACACATCCTCGAGGACGTATCGGGTGGGATGCCCGTGTCAGTCCCTTCCCAGCACAAACCTTACTGTCCAGGCAAGCAAAGCTGGTTATAGCCTATACCTATACGTAATGACATTTCACTGATAGACCAGTATTTTGGGAGAAATGTACTGATCACGAGGTATTTTGCCCACGAGCTGTAGTCATAGACGCATTTTGATGAGACAGGTGGTGGGACATGGCTGATTATGGCTGGGAGGAAATGCTGACTGGATAATCTCAAGAGCACTGTAAAGAGCAAGGGTAGTCCTTCATTCGCTTTTTCAAAATTCTTTGGGTTTTTATTATCTTTTTAGCAAATGAGGAGAGGATGTGCACATTTTCTCGATTGTTCATCTAAGTAAGTGCTGTGTGTTCCCCATCTCTTAACCTTATCAAATGCTTTCAACCTCATTAAAAGCTGTTTGACCTGTTCAGAGCATTGTTTCAGATGACAAAACCCTGCACTAATTCAGTCTCTTTTGTTATGCTGTTTGTTTGGGTTTTTTTCTTAAATTAAACCCAATATTGATCTGTCTCCAGTGCATAGAAGTAGGCAACCCAAAACTGAAGAAATCTTTATGATCTATTTTTCCTTACAACTACTACCACTCTATCTGCTACAAGCTGATAACCCTCCAGGTGCAATGAGCCCTTTCCTTTCAGTTCCACTATTTGGGTGTATTACAGGGATGTGTGGAAACTAGTACACCAAGGCAAATCAGCTTGGGTCAGCATCAGATGTGTACAATGTATCCTATGTAACCTGGCTACAACATGTATGGTTTTTATATTCCAAATATATGAAATGTATTTTAGGTGTCTTTGGCTGCTCAGCAGAAATACAATAAGCATTTTGTCTGGGCCAGCAATAGCATCAAACCAATCCTCGAGGCCATTGTGTTATAATACCAAGAAGCATTTCACACAGGAGTGTTCAACTGTCAAACACAGGACAAGCAAAAGGAGTCAGGTTTTCTTTTCGGTTTGGTTTGGTTTGTTTTTTAACGTTTTGGCTTCTGGCCATGAACCAGATCTCTGGGTACTGCAGGGACCACTGACATAAGCTAATGCCACTATGTACCTGATACTCTGGTGTGCACAGGAGGAATACTACTGAGTTTTACCTGCTCCAGTTCCAGAATTTTGATGCTGCAAAGTTTATTCTTCCAAGGCATACTTGTGCCAATCTAAAAGACAAAAGAATAGCCTACCAACAACTTTTCATCTGCATAGACAGTAGTACCAAGTCTACACCGTGTAGATATACCAGTCCTACGTACTGTGCTGTGGATGTGCCCGCAATGTAATGGACTCAGCAAGTGAAGGCTGTAAAGCCCACCTAATTAGCTGGGTAAATAATTGAGCATGGACCCATGCTCAGCTCCATGCTGCCATGGGTACACTACCTACCTGCAGGATTCTACCTTGCTTACTTGTAAAAGCTAGCCTGCATATGTCTGGGTGAGCTACACTCTGAGCCCGTTATCTAGGAAGGTTTAAAGCCTCTTGGTCCATAGAATACAGATTGAGTATTTCATCTGGGTGAAATAACAATTTTGTTAAATGATTCCTAACCTCCTTAAATGAGGAATTCTGTAGCTTCACTAGCCAAGAATCAGCACCCCTGAGACCAGGCTGATTCATTTTTTTATGTGATCTGCTAGCTAATTTTACGGAGGAACAGTGCATTTTGCTCCAGCTACCAGGGCAGCCCAGTCCTGCATGACAGCCTCAGAGCTGGGAATTGCAGCCCTGCAGCTGTTACTGCAGCCAGGGGGAGAAAGAAATGTGGTACCTCTGCCAGGAAGAGCAGGGCCCTGAGAAGCTCTGAGCAGATGTACATGTCTCTGGATCGGGACGCCATTTAGTGACCCTGTCCTGAGAATGGCATTCAGCTCTATTGCCCATTTCTGCTAGAGACATCGCAGTCTGATGCCTTCTAGGAAGAAGAAATTGAAAATCTTCTGTTTCACCTGATGCAGCTTAAACAGAAAGGTGTACAAGATGAAGAAACCTTCCTATTTCTTCCTCTGTTGTTTTTTCTTTTTCTTTTTACGAGAGACATCGATAAAATCCTTTTGTTCCAACCATATTCCCTTTTTATTATTGAGCACTATTGATGGTATGTGAGAGACAGGGAGGATGGGCTGTATGTCCAGAAGGAAGTCGGCTGTATGTGACCCAGCAGGAACTCGCTAAGGTTTTGGGGACAGAGCAGAGCAAACACTTCCCTCCCTGCCTTTACTCACCTCACTGTGCTCACCACTCTACTGTTGCTGCTGCAGACTAATTGTCCCTTGCAGAACATGGGTACTTTGGCAAGTCGTGATGGCCAGTAGCAGCAGTTAGAAGCAATCAGTCCCTGTGAATATTTGCTATGTTGGCTGGGCTACAGAAATGCATGAGAGGCACCAAATTATGTATCATATAAGCTGTGCGGTACCTGATTTCTTCAGGACAGGGCCTTTTCTACACTGTGACAATGATTTGTCTCGTAATTTAGGTGGTTAAAAATTGTCTACAGCTGACTTTACAGCTAATCGAGAGAATGAAGGAATACTAAAGGATTATTCACCTCATCCTAAGATAAGATGTCTAAGATAGGTGAGAAAAAATGCCCTACAGACATGGTTATTCCTGTACATTAATTATAAATGGAGCCTGAAGGAACTCAAGTTAAGTAGGGAAACCAAACAACTAGAACTGAGATGATTTCTACAATGCATGTCCCAGTTTTTAGCAGCATCTCCAGTTCTACTGAAAGGCTAGTTGATGAGCAGCCTTATTCTCCATGGGACATTTCCCAGCCTATGATCCACAGAGCAGCAGTATTTTGCAAAAGTTGTGCTAAGAGGTCAGCAACTCTCCTTTATTATCTGTTTTCACTTGTTTGTGAAACAAGCCTTGTGAAACAAGCACAAGGTTTGATGACAAAGGTGCACAGGGACCAGAAAGAAACTTGGAGGGAGGACCGTAGACTTAGGCTTACAAAGTTAGGGAATTGCTGCCCAAATCAAAAAGCAGAACTGAGGTAGTTTTACCCAATCTGCTTCTGGCAATGTTCAGTGAAGGCAAAGGATAAAGTCTGCAACAGCCAAGCACTACCTGGCTTCTCAGGCTAGGACCTCTGTGGAGCTTGGATGTTGTATAGGTCTTTTGCTGGCTCCAGCCACAGGGGAAAATATGGCCCATAAACACACAATATGCTACTTCCTACCCACCACTGTTTTCAGTTGTCTCCAGAAACCTTAGCTCAGACACCTCTGTGTACACACAGACTGCAATGTGATGTGGCAGTTAAACCTGAAGAGGAGCTAAGCAAATCCAGTAGTGCTTAAAATCATCGTATATTCAAAAAGCATGAGTCAGAACAATCTCAAATGATCTCCAATATGATACTGCTGCCACAGCCACATAACTCTTATCAGTGTGAACAGAAGTCAGGTACCTCAAGCAGAGATGATCCTCCACAGAGGAATAGAACAACGGGGATTTTAAAAGTGAAAATAATTTCCCAGACCTGTATCAGTTGTCTAATTTCAGTGTCATCTTGAAATATACAGCATTTAAAGTAACATGAAACAACAGGAAAATTAGTTCCTGATGTCAAGAGAGAAGAGTTATTTCTGGCAGGCTTTAATGAATCTGCTGTATCACATGGAAACTTCTTCCAGCTAACTAGGAATAAAACCATGTACAGAAACTAACAGTCCAATCATGTAATGGACCCAAATCAGGGGACAGCGGGAAATTCACAGTTATGCTAAAGCCACATGTGGTTACCAATTACTCTAAACTGCTACGACACTTATTTATCTTATGGCACCAAGAAGCACTCTGACCTCTCAGTAGAGTTGAGACATGACCTCAGCATGAAAACCAGTCTTCTGGTTAAGCACGGCACTTAAGCGCACAACACAAGGGTTTCGAGTGGTTACACTTACCCAGCACTGCATGCAAGCACTTTAATGGAGTAAGGGCTAACTCAACACATAAGGGTTTTAGCAAAACCAAAGTCAAAAAGTAGGAGCAATGGGACAAAATGAATGAGTAGACACCCAGCCACGCTCAACTGTCTCCACCAGGAAGCTGGAAGAACATACAGCTGCAATGGTTACACTGCCAGCAGAGAAGAAATTAATTGTCAGGTTAATTTGAGAGAGGAGACTGGAGTAGCTTTGCAAGTCTGCTCAGGAGTGTCTCCCAGGGCCAGGAGCCACTTGCTGGGTGGCTGCAGGAGAACCAGTCTGACAGGACCCTGGTATGGGTGGAAAGAGGGGAAAAGAGAAAAGCTGCAGATGAATAGTGTTTTGAGACAGCAGTATCACAGGAAAACTACATTGCAATGGCAATACGACATATCCAGGCACCAGCAATGGTTTAGGAAGGCTTGGATAGCATGGTGTCAGTGTCTGCTGTCGTGGTAGATGTCAGATTGCGACCCGTGGTGGGACGTGAGCCAGGCAAGTATGACCGACTGCATCAGGAGCAGACCCAGGGTACAACTAACATAACATGACGGGGGGGGTTCAAGAAACTGGAAAACAGGTTTAATTCAGGGAATCCTGACGAGAGCCTCAGCTTTGAAGAGCAGGACAAAGCGGGACCCAGACCCCAGCTGCAGTCAAGCAGAAACCACCTCGTCGCTCCTCCGTCGGCAGAAGGCTCCGGCTAGAAACCCTCCCCGTCGCTTCCCGCAGCGAGCACAGCCGGTGCCGGAGAGTGCCCCAGCCGAGGCGGAGGACAGCCCGAACCCGAGAGGCCGCAGTCACTCACGGGTCCAGCCTGGGAATCCCGCTCAGGGCGCCCCGTCTACCAGGCCGCCGCACTGGGGCCAGGGGCCGCTGCAGCAAACCCCACCGGCCTCACCCGTTTTACCTCAGGGACGGCTCCCGCCCCGCCCCGCCCCGCCCGCCCGGAGGTGAGGACCCGCCGTTTCCCCGCCCGGCGCCGCCAGGAGGGACTTTCTCCTCAGCGCTGTCAGGTGGGGCCGTTCCGCCTCCTCCCCGGCCCGCCTTACCCCAGCGGGGGAGCGCGGAACAGCCGGCCCAGAGCGGCGTCGCCGGTTCTCTCCTCAGCGGCCGCCCCTCGCCGGGAGCAACAGGTCTGTAACCCCCCGCCCCGTCTTCCTCCCTCCCCTGCGTGTGTGAGTGTGGCTGGCGAACAAAGGGGCTGAGCGCGGCCCCGCGCCCCCTTCACACAGGGGCCGCCCGGCCCCCTCCGCCAGCCCGGCCCCTGCGCTTCAGCCATTTGCGTCGCCTGGCATCGCACCACCGTTCCCCCCC